>CM034706.1:262201044-262214820 GCA_020142125.1 Phrynosoma platyrhinos | reverse complement strand
CTGCTCCAGAGACTAAGACCCGAAACAATGGATGCAAGCTGCAAGAAACGAGATTCCACCTCATCATCAGGAGGAACTTCCTGACAGTAAGGGCGGTTCGACTGTGGAACACACTCCCTCGGAGAGTAGTGGAGTCTCCTTCCTTGGAGGTCTTTAAGCAGAGGCTGGATGGCCATCTGTCAGGGATGCTTTGATTGGGAGTTCCTGCATGGCAGGGGGTTGGACTGGATGGCCCTTGTGGTCTCTTCCAACTCTATGATTCTATGATTCTATGATTCTAGAAAGGTCATGCATTTGCTGCTTTAGGGCACATGCACAGCCTGTTAAGAATGCTGCCCCCACTATGAATACACCAGCGCTTGGGAAAGGTACACTTAGGGAATACAACTTCCTGGATCTGTCCCTGAGCATAGCAAGAAAAGTAACTTTTTCCAAGCTCCAAAATCCATTTGGTTCCCACTGGCATGTTCAGAGGCAATCTGGTTAGAGCTCACCCCCGTACCCCAGTGTGAGTTATACTGGAACTGGAATGCTGCAACAACTGGGTGCTTTCCAGTGGCATCCATGCATGGATGTTTGGATCCTCAGGGATATCATTAAAGTTGAGATCTGGCAGTCACAGAATCATAGAATCATTGACTGGAAGAGGCCACAAGGGCCATCAAATCCAACCCCTTGCCATGCAAGAAGACATAGTCAAAGCACCCCCAACAGATGGCCACCCAGCCTATGTTTTAAAAAGTCCCATCATGCTCTAAAGCAGCATATTCCAGTGTCAAACAGCTCTTACTGTCAAGATGTTCTTCCTAATGTTAAGGTGGAATCTCTTTTCCTGGAGTTTGAATCCATTGCTCCATGTCCTAGTCTTTGAAGCAGCAGAAAATAAGCTTGCTCCATCCTCAGTATGGCATCCCTTCAAATATTTAAACATGGCTATCATGTCACCTTTTAACATTCTCTTCCTCAGGCTAAATATACACAGTCCCCCCCTTTGCCCACCACTTCAGAAACATGATAGGTCAAGCAAAGATGCAATGCCTTTTCGGGGCTGTTAGTTGGGTGGAAGGAGCCATCTGTACATACAGCTAAGATGTTCTACAGACCAGATGACCAAAGCTCTCCTTCTGCCTAAGGCAAAGGGTCCCTCTTCATTGGTTAAAGAGGAGAGGGTAACCACAACACAGATGCTGGTTTCAAACTAGCTATTTCTTAAATACTTGAGGGATCCTTGGAGCCAGGGCTCTATTGCAGGGGTTCCCTGAAAAATAGCCTGTGCCATGCATTCAGTATACAAACAGCATGGGAAAGCTGGCTGTACTGGTCACTTTCCAGAGAGGCAATGTCGATAACAGGAGAATAGTGGATTTGCCGCCCATCATTTCACCACATAATGCAACTGTCTCACTGAGCCTCAGGACTGTGACATTCAGAGTAAAGAGAATTTCCGTTCATTTTGTATGATTTTAGCAATATTCAATGTTTCTTCATATTCTGGAAGAAAAGAACTTGAGCTGTTTTTGTGGGAGGGGGAGAAATAGCCAAAACTGATAGTCATTCATCCAGTCCATAGCATGGGATACCTAACTCTTTATTTTTTCATTCCATAGATCCAAGAAAGTAGACGGAGCTTATTGCATCGTTAAATAAAGCGAATTACCTGATCTGGCTTAAAATTTAAATCAGGCAGCATCCTGATATTATCACAAGAATTTTGCCACTGAATTTGCCACCTGAATGCATAATTAATCCTCACACCCAATTTAAATTTTAAGCTGGATCAGGTAAGCCATATTATTTAATGATGCAATAAGCTTCCAAGTCTACCAAAGCTAATGCTACAACTTCTTCTACACAGTGCTCCAGAGAATAGGACCCGGAGCAATGGATGCAAACTATAGAGAAAAGAGATTCCACCTCAACATTAGGAGGAACTTCCTGACAGTGAGAGTTGTTTGACAGTGGAACACACTCCCTCGGAGAGTGGTGGAGTCTCCTTCTTTGGAGGTTTTAAAACAGAGTCTAGATGGCCATCCATCGGAGGTTCTTTAATTGTATATTCCTGCATGGCAGGAGGTTAGATTGGATCGCCCTTCTGGTATCTTTCAATTCTATAATTTCTATGACAGTCTCAAAGGTGCTACAAGATTCCTTTGCATACTTAACTCTTTACAATCTGGCTTTGAATCCCCATGTTAAAGATGAGTTCGAGTTGCCACATTTTTCCCCTTCGGGGAGGCTTTTAATGTATGATACCTGTATGTCAGACAGATACAACATGGTTTGGCCCAGAACTTAGAAAAGTTACCTTTTGGACAACAGCTCCCAGAATCCCCAGTATCTAGGCTGTTTGTGGGATGATAGGAGGTATAGTCTCAAAAGTAATTTTGTTAAATGATTGGTTGCTTGTGATGTGTGCTGCCACTGGGATCCCACATCCTTATCAGGGATGACTGATATCTCCCATGTCAGTAGAACAGCGAATTTACTCAGGGTTTTAATCAAACTTTAAAGGAGCTTCATACTCACTCGCCTCATCAACCTAGACCACAATAATCCTTACAGTACGCTTCCTTCCTAACCCTAGTGGCATCCTCATGTGTTGCACTATAATTCCTATCATGCCAACTAACATGTCCAATGAAGTTGTTGCTTTCAAAGGGCACCAGGTTGAGGTGAGATAGCTTAGAGCAGGGGTAGGCAACCTAAGGCCCGGAGGCCAGATGCGGCCCCCTGAGGCCTTTGGACCTCCCGCCATGATGATATTGATTATTGTTGTTATTACTTGTTCTTGGGATTTTCTTGGCAAAATCTCCACAGGGGTTTTGCCATGGCTTTTCTGGGGCTGAGACAGTGTGTATACATATTTTTACTTTTTTAAATTTTTATTTATTTATTTATTTATTTATTTATTTTTGGTGCTTCAGCCCCCAATTGTCTGAGGGACAGCAACCCGGCCCCCGGCTCAAAAAGGTTGCCTACCCCTGGCTTAGAGTAATCTTCTCAGTTTGTACCAATGTATGTGAACCTCATTGCTCTGCAAGAAGTCTAAGTGCCACATGGAAGGGTTCATATGTTTTTCTTTGTAGTGCCTTTTATTCCAGTATTAAAAATGAGGTCAGATTAATGAACCCTGTGAAAAATATGAAAACCCAGGTGCATATATCACACAAACGAATGGTTAAAAACAACAACAATTCAGCTTTGGACTGCAAGGCAGAAGGGTCCAGAAAGGGTGTTTTGAGAAAAGTAGGATGAAACTGCAGCCCTTTGTAAAGCTCTTCTCTATTGCCATGCAACATGACAGAAGCAAACAGCGTAGCTCAGTATCACAAAGTGTTCAGCAAAAGCAACATGACGGGCGGGAGAGGCAGCATGGTACTGCCAGTTACGGGGCCTGTTGACTCATAGTCTTTGCAGCCATAAACCTGCAGAGGCTGTTGTGAATTACAGCCATGCAGGACATGAGAGGGAGGGAAGGACACAGATCCTGGGGCCTCCAAAATGGCTCCAGGGTGGGATATCTGGATGATGTTGATACTCCCCAACATTCAACTCAGATCAGCCAAATAAATCTGCTATGAAGATCAAAGCCCTGCTAGAAAATGGGTTCCTAATTCTGTTTAAACTATGCCTGCTGACCACATGCTGGAGAACCTCTGCTTATTCCTTCTTAGGCCTCAGCGTAAACAAAAGAGAGACCCACGGAAACTGCTAAAGTCCAAGAATGATAATGATGATGGTGATGGTGATGGTGATGGGGGAGAATGGAAGGATGCTGGTTAAATATATTCTATGGCTAGTGAAAGAGCTCAGCTCTAGATATCAATGAAGGGTCAAGTCCATCTCAGAACCATTAACAGGGCTTAAGGCTGAATGGAGTGAGAAAGGATGAAAATAGACAGAAATTAAGGATTATCACACTGACATAGCTTCATCTGGGAAAACTGATGTCAAATCTTTGCTACAATTTACATTACTCTTATGCCCACCTTGGCAATGTTATGCACTACAAGATTTCAAAAGATTAAAACTGGGACATGTGTGACCAAACAACATCAGAGCATTACCAAGATGGCAAATGTTATTAATGTTACACACAAGCTTGGAGAGGCTGCTGTAGTTTGCTCTTGGCAGAGCCTACTGGGAAGGGCAAGATTCTTCTCTCTTTTGTTCTCTCCACCACCACCCCTGCTGAGTTAACTGAGTGCAAACTACTTTTCCACTTTGCTTGCAAAAACTGAAAATAAACTGAGCACAAACTGGGAAGAGGAAAGAGAAACAGGAACATTTTTAAAGCAGCTGAAAAAGTGGGATTGATCAGGACTGTTCCTGACAAATCAAGGCCATTGGAAGATTTGGTTACTTTGGAGGAATAAATCCTATTGTTACAGAAGTGTGAGTCAACACATAGGTAAATCCTATTTATTTAAGGAATCTGCTTTAGTTGGGGCAGGGGTGTCACTTGGGGTGTGCAGGATGTGTGGTCCACACCAGGTGACACCGTAAGGGGGGGTGACACCACTGTTCCCCAAATATCTGGCTTTTGCAGAAACAAACTGTGACATTCACCTGTGTCTCTTTAAAATGCTGGAGCTCAGCAGAAGAGATGGGGTGAGGCTCAGTGGGAGGAGATAGGGGAGACTTCAGAGGGAGGTACTTAAAAATTAAATTTACAATTTAATTTTTTAAAAAAAATATTCTTTAAAAACTTTCTCTAAAAACATCAACTCATACCCAATTTTTGCTTTAACCACATGAAACTATGCACATGTAAATACATTTAGGCATATTATATTGTAATTTAAAGGTATAATTTTAACTTTGCTTGTTGTTTAAGTTACAACTATTGCCATTACTTTCAGTGATATATGGGAATTATGATTTGGGATTAACATTAGTACAAAAAATATTACTAAGGATTCTGTTTGGGAGGAGATCAAGGGTGGGGGTGACACCATGAGTTATCACACCAAGTGATATCAATCTCATTAATGCTTTTGAGTTGGGGATTAATAATATGTCTTAGATGAGAGCCCCCCCCAAATCCTCCAGCCATTATGGCTAGAGGCCAGTATGACCTGTAATCCAAAAAGTAACTTTTCCCAATTCTATTGTTAGGATACTTTAACAGTCAGGGCTTCCCTCTGAGGAATCTTTGGAACTTTAATGTAATGTATAGCTGAAAAGGATTGTTTTTGTCCCAGCCTATCATAAAACTCCAAATTTCTCAAGAAAGATGGAACAGCCATTAAACCAATGTAAGTTTATACTGCATAGCAGGAAGGAGTAAGCAGATGTTTTGGACTTCCATGTCCAAAAATCCCAGCCAATATGGCCATGAATAGTGCATTATTGGAGCTGAAGTGCAAAACTACTGGAGACCCAAGGGGTCCCCACCACACATGTACCAGATTTCTCATGACCATGACAAAACTATAAATCCCAAGAATCTTTAGGGAAAGCCAAGCTATAAAATGGAAATAAGTCTATAATGTAAGTATGACTGAACAGGCTAAGGCAAAGGAAGTACTTCTTCTATTGGCTGTGTCACTTTTAAAAAATCTGCTTTGGAAAGGTTACTTTTTGGACCACAGCTCCCATTGCCCAGTTGCCATACTGGTTGGAGAATTTGGTGGATTTTTATCCAATGCCTGAGTCTGATTGTTAATCCCCAACTAGATGGAGTGATATTCCATTCTCCAGACAGTCGTCTTTTTAAAGCCAAAGATGGAACCCACCTCTCCTAAGACCTCTTTTGTCTACACCACTAAGATGGTGTGATTTGTTTTAAAGCTGGCAACCCTCCCCTATGCCTCAAATCTGGCACCACTCCCAGGAATTCCCTGACACAAAAAGTTAATCCAGAGGTGCATTAAAAGGTTAGAGTATTTGTAAACCTTGAAGTCCCAGCCAAATGCCAGCTCCAGGTATCTGTCCAATTGATACAACCTGAATTAAGCTGATTGTATGCCTGACATTTTACAGATGTGTGGAAAGGGAAACTTTACTTCTCAAATGGTCATAAAGAAATGGTACCAACCTTATATCATTCATAATGGAGGTGAAAATAAATCACCCCACGCCCCGCACTTAGCCCAACCCATCTTTACTAGAAAGATATTGAAAGAGGTCAGCCTGCAGTTTTCTCTACTCTACAAGAAAATTAAATGCAAAAATACAGGATAAGTGACATCCTGTACATGTGAAGGGGATGTATTAGTAGACCACAAGCTAAACATGGGTCAACAGTGTGATACAGCAGCCAAACAAAACAAAACAAATGCAATCCCGGGTTGCATAGTGTTCAAATCATGGGAAGTAGTAGGGCCACTTTAGCCTGGTCAGACCTCACCTGGAAACCTAAGTCCAGTTCTGGGCACGACAGTTCAAGAAGGGTTATTGATAAACTGGGACATGTCCAAAAAAGGATGCCCAAGATGACCTAAGGTCTAGAAACCAAGCTTTATGAGGAATGACTTAAGGAGCAGGTGATGTTTAGCTTGGAGAAGAGAAAGCTGAGGGGTGACATGACAGCTATATTTAAATATTTGAAAGGATGGTATGTAGAAAAATGAGCAAGCTTGTTTTCTGTTGCTCTAGAGGAGGGGTAGGCAACCTTTCCCCTTTAAGGGCCGAGGGACTTCAGCTCCCAGAATCCCAGGAGCTATTGGCCAACATGGGACTGTTGGCCAACATGGCTGAGGCTTCTGGGAGCTGAAGTCCCTCGGCCCTTAAAGGGGAAAGGTTGCCTACCCCTGAAGAGACTAGAACATGAACCAATGAATTCAAATTACAAGTGATTCTATCTAAACACTAGGAAGAATTGTTTATAGTGTAAGAGCTGTTCAGCAGTGGAATAGACTGCCTCTGTTGGGACAGGAGAGATATTCTAATAGATTAGAAAGTTGGGCCAAAACTAACAAAATGAATTTCAACCAGGAGAAATGTAAGGTACTGCACTTAAGGCAAAAAAAAAATGAAATGCATATATATAAGATGGGGGACACCTGGCTTAATGAGACTATGTGTGAAAGGGATCTAGGAGTCCTAGTAGACCACAAGTTGAACATGAGTCCAGTGTGATGCGGCAGCCAAAAAGCCAATACTATTCTAGGCTATGTAGTGTATAGTGTCTAGATCAAGGGATGTAATAGTGCCACTCTATTCTGCTTTGGTCAGGCCTCACCTGGAATACTGTGTCCAATGCTGGGCACCACAATTCAAAAAAAGATGTTGAGAAAATGGAACGTGTCCAGAGGAAGGAGATCAGAATGGTGAAGGGTCTGGAAACCGTACCCTGTGAGTAATGACTTAGGGAGCTGGGCATGTCTAGCCTGGAAAAGAGACAGTTAAAAGGTGACATAATAGCCCTGTTTAAGTATTTGAAGAGGTGTCATATTGAGGATGGAGCAAGCTTATTTTCTGCTGCTCCAGAGAAAAGGACCTGGAGCAATTGATTCAAACTACAGAAAAAGAGATTCCACCTCAACATTAGTAAGAACCTCCTGACAGTAAGAGCTGTTTGACAGTGGAACACACTCCCTTGGAATTTGGTACAGTCTCCTTCTTTGGCGGTCTTTAAACAGAGGCTGGATGGTCATCTGTCAGAGGTGCTTTGATTGTGAGTTCCTGCATGGCAGAATGAAGTTGGACTGGATGGCCCTTGGGGCCTCTTCCAACTCTATGATTCTATGATTCTATCATTCCTTTTTTGGAAGTCTTTAAACAGAGGTTGGACAAGCATCTTTCAGGAGTGTTTTGATTGTATAGTCCTGCTTGGCAAGGGATTGTACTAGATGGACCTTGGGGTCCCTCCAGCTCTAAGATTCCATGATTCTATTATTTTGTGGCCTAAGTTGCATGTGCTGGGATAATGGACAGATGCCTATTAGATTCTGGCCAGCAAGTATATATACTACAACTAGTTGTCGTATGCCTTCAAGTCATTTCCAACTTCTGGCAACCTAAAGCAAACCTATCATGAGGTTTTCTTGACAAGATTCATTCAAAGAATGTTTGTCTTTGCCTTCTTCTGAGGTTGAGAGTGTATCCCAAGGTCATTCAGTAGGTTTCCATTGCCAAGTGGGGATTTGAACCCAGAGTCATAATCCAAAGCTAAAACCACTACACCACCTTGGCTCTCATTACACAGTTATATCAAGTTGATACTCCTTGAATTATCATGGCTTCATTCTATGGAATCTTGGGATTTGTATTTTGGAGCAGGGCTTAGAATTATATACTGTAAATCAGAGGAAAGGATTAGAGATATTTAAGGGAGGAAGCTAGATATATTCTCAGACTACAGATCCTAGGATTCCATAGAATGGAACCATGGTAATTAAAATAGCATTCAACTGCTATGTCTGTGTAGTGCAGAGGCACCCATATACAAGTATCTAACTGTTCTTTGTCAATGCCAACTAATGCCCAAGATTTCCTTGTCTTATCTGTAATTCTAGATTTGACCTCTTGGATTGGTGCCACAATCATAGCTGTCAATGACTGTAATCCACAAGTGCCCAGTCACTGCCATCCAATTTCACCGTGTTGATTCCACACACCAAAAAGGCTACACAACAGATAAGCATAAAAGCAATCTCTGGCTGAGCTGGAGCTGACCTTTCCTTGATCTCCTTTGTTGGCAGATCCCATGATAAACACCATTCTGTGTGGCCAGTAAACTCTTTCCCCACTAGAATAGGATGTCACCTCTAACAGGACTGAGCAGAACATCTCAACTGCGGCAACTGCTCAGTTTTACAACGCCAGAAGATTTTAGCTTCTTTGGATTGCAACTCTCCAAAACTGTCAGCCAGCATGGCCAGTAGCCATGCCAGTTGGGGGATTCTGGGATTTATAATCCAAAAAGAAAGAACTTTCCCAAGCTCTCTCTCAATCAAAATGACTGGGGAAGTTTCCAAGGCTAGCTCAGACATTCCTTGAAAGATCAAGAAATTGCTTCATCCCTGTTAAGGTGAAGGAGTGAAAAGTTGGATTCTTGTATCTTGTCTGTGCCTTCCTTGCAATCAAACCAGCTGAGATAAAATGCAACTTCCAATTATCTTTTCTTCATCATGGTTTATAATTATCAACATCATTACTGTCCTTGTCTTTCTAGTGTAGATGATGATGATGATGATGATGATGATTTCTTTGTATGAACCTGTCTGACCTCTAAGATCTTCAAGGGAGGCCTTCTCCATAGTCATATCATATTTCTAGGTGGGTTTGGTGGGAACAGGGGAGAGAGCTTTCTTGGTGGCTGCTCCCAGACTTTGGAATTCTCTCCCAAGGGTTTTTAGGATCACTTCCGCCTTATTCTCCTTTTGTTGACAAATGAAAACTTTACTACTTCAACAGTATTTAGGAACTGTATGGCATGGATTTGTAAAGGTGGGCTGTCCTCATGACTTTTATCTCCAAACTGGTTAAAATGGTCTAAATTCAGCAGACTGTTTAATTTTTGTGGGTTTTTCGGGCTGTGTGGCCATGTTCTAGAAGAGTTCTAGAAAATGGCCACACAGCCCAAAAAACCCACAAAAAACTATGGATGCCAGCCATGAAAGCCTGTGACTTCAGACTGTTTAATTGTCTTTCAAAATAATTTTAGTCTATTTTTACTGATTTCTTGGTATTTATTTTAATCTATATTGGGGAAAGCATGGGATATAAATGAATAAGGTGGTGGTGGTGGTGGTAGTGGTGGGAAGAAAGAGAATACTTCTTCTATTCTATTTTATTTTATTCTATTCTATTCTAACACTTTACTTCCCCCCCCCCCCAGCTGGAAATTATGAGGGAAGGCAAAAGTTTCTAAAAACCTGCAAACAACATTCAAAATTAAAATAGTTCTAAACCACTTATAGATTTAACACCATTTGAAACACTGATAAGAAAGCAGATAATTCTAAAACTTTTAGTTTTCAAAAGCTTAAGAGGTCTTTACCTGCACCAGCAAAGTAGAGGCTTCTCATTTGTACAAATACTGAAATCGTTTTAAATGCACCATAAACAATAAAAGAAAGTAGTTAAAAACCCCATCATATTTTCATAGCTGGGGAAAATAATGAGGTAAAAAGATACCTTTTCAATAAATTAAAATATACTGGCCCTAAACCTTAGTGTTCTGCAGAGCAGAGATGATTCTATGGTTGAGTCTGTAGAGGAGCAATGATTTTATAGGATGGACCTATAGAGGAGAGATGAGTCTACCTACAAGGTACACCACTGCAGAGACAAGCCATCTTCTTATCATTTCCTAATGGAATTCTACATTTTTCCACTTGGACAACATTGCCTCTTCTGAAGATGGCACTGGCTGATGAGACTAGTATAGAGACATTTTTTTGAGGTAACCTCATCCTGAATTGTACAGTTTATATATGAACATTAATACCTTAAGCCTAGCTTGACAGCAGCCTGACAGCCAGTGTAGATCCTTTATATACCCTCCATTTCACAGGTGAAGATCAAGACACATGTGGCACAGCAATATCTGACTGTGGTCAAGGCAGAAAATATTGCTAATGAAGAAGAACACACAAGCAAGGAGAGGCTGCAGCAGTTTGTTTTTGCCTGAGCCCACTGGGAAGGGCAGGTTTCTGCCCTCTTCTCTCTTCTCCCCCCAATTTCCCCCCAGCAGGCTCTTGTGGGAAGATATGGTCCTTCAAATAGCCTGAGCCAGGGTCATATAAGGCTTTATACATCAAAACAAGCACTTGAAATTGTGCCTGGAAACAGATCAGCAACCAGTGAAGTTCTTGCAACGAAGAAGTTGTGTCCTTCCTGAAGCCAGAACCCATTAGCAACCAGATCTTGTGACTGAAGCATGACATTTTTAGGTAGGAAACCTATGCATAGACAGGTAAATATGTGCAATCTAGGCTTTCATGGAGTCAGGAACCTTAAGGAACCCAGGCTCCTGATCATGTGAAAATCAATATGTGTTCTGCTGTTAAGCACATAGGCTTCCTGTTGACACATTATATGCTCAAAGATACAACATAATGGGGTGCATACACACCATCAGGAGCAGAAGAGAGTTCTTTTTCTTGTCTGATATGGGCACCACACCAACCACAAAATTTGACTCAAGCCTCAGTTCAGTACACTGGAAAATAATCCACTTTAATTCATACTAATTCTATCTTTCATAGTATCTTTCATACTTCTATCTTTCAATTCTGCAAGATCCCTTTGTATTCCATAAGGGAAGTTACTCATGGTCTCCCAAAGTGACCAGGAGTCAACATCACTCCTGATCATTCCAAATGACAGCCATAATATTACACTGCTGCCCTTTCAAACTCCAATGTGGCCAATAGATGACATGCCTCTGGCTGTAAAATGGCCCAAAAGTGGTTGGCGCAGCCGTCTGGGCTCCAGATCAGGCCCACCCCTTGGACAGATGGAAATCCCTCTTATGTGAAAAAGAAAATCAAGAGAACTTTCTGAGCATCTCATCAGTACTCTGAGATTTATGTTGTAATCTTCTCATGAGCCTTCCATTAAGAGATGCAGGAATTTAAAACATTGGCCAGTTCCCTAATGACCATGCACTGCTGCAAAAGACACTGTAAGACCTTCCAAAGGAAAATATTTAACCCAGAGATGTCAGAGGCCTATAGAAATGTGAGGTCCATGAATCCCAGAAGCCTGTCTTGTTTTTGTCTCGTCTCTTTCATCTCCCTCTCCAGGTCATGCCATCACTTATGGGCTGCAGCCCAAGCAGGCAATCTCAGAGTTAAGAACCTGGAGTTCAAAGTGAACTATAAACCTCAGCCTCTAAGATAAATCATACAAATTGCTTTACAGAAATAAATAGAACATTTGGGAAAGAGGTTATCTTGTTGCCTTTGGTTTACATCTCTAATCACTGTAAAGTTCACAAATGCATTCTGTCAAGAATAGGGCTGCCTTTATTCTCCCAAAAGATGAATATTCATTGAGTGGTCACTGTTTGTTTGGAGAGACAGACAATTTTCTTTTTTATTCACCAAATAGTAAAAGGCTACCTGATGAAATTTGTTTGGTGGTACATTTAGGACAGACTCCTGGCATTTTTTTAAAAAAAATGTGTAAGCCAGTTGAAAGAATTCATATCTATGATGGTGATTCCCAGCTTAAAAGCCCTTTTAATGGATTATACACATTTCTAGAAAACAGATCTGTCAATGGTTATTAGCCATAGAAGCTCAATGGAACTAGAGTTTGGAAAAATAATCTTTGAGGCTACATTTTCCAGATTCCCCCAGCCAGTGGTCATCCTGGCTGAGGTATTCTGGGAACTATCAAATGTGAAACTTTTCCAGTCTGTAGATAGAACCTCCATATACACATACTGTATACCTGTGAAGATTAGATGGTGGAGAGCCTCAACAGAGAAAGAGCAGCAACTTTCTGCCCACCTTCTGAGCACCCAACAGCATTGTGTTAGGGGTAAAAAGCTGGATTAGATGGACCTATAGCTTGATCTAATCCATAACCACAGCCTTTCTGTTTTTACAGAATGTGGACTCAAACTTATGAGTATACCATCTGCTGTCTTCTGAATTACAGTATCAAGTTTAAGAGAGATCTGATTTGGATGGTATAGCAAGTCATGGGTATGACTTGGACCTACCTGGACTGGCTTCATATCTATTAGCAGATCTTTTCTAGTATGTCCCTACCTTTAAAAAAATTATAACTTGCTAGACCAGAACCAGAGCCAAATCAATGCACCTTTATCTGAAAGACACTAAAGGGAAAAAATTAGCACAAGCAAAAGTCACTCTGTATATCAGGGGTAGGCAACCTTTTTGAGCCAGGGGCCAGATTGCTGTCCCTCAGATAATTGGGGGGCCGAAGCACCATAAATAAATAAACAAAAATAAAAATTTAAAAATTTAAAAAATATGCATACACACTCTCTCAGCCCCAGAAAAGCCATGGAAAAACCCTGTGGAGATTTTGCCAAGAAAACCCCAAGAACAAGTAATAACAACAATAATCAATATCATCATGGCAGGCGGCGGTGGCGGCGGCAGGACCAGCTTGGGGCCGGTCCAAAGGCCTCGGGGGGCCACATCCGGCCCCTGGGCCTTAGGTTGCCTACCCCTGCTGTATATGTTTAAAGACATAGTCCTATTCATATGTAAGTTTGTGCTTTGAGGGACATTGTCAAGATGCCAATGTACTCACCTAGGACAGGGACAGGGACTCCACATCTATGGCCATCTGTCAGACCAATAGCCTGGGAAAGCAGTTGTGTGAATGTGTCCTACGGGCAAAGTTATGCATTCAGCATGGACACTATGCAAGTGATGGTGGCTCATAGACTAAGCAGAGGAGGGATGCCTCTCCCCTAGACTGGAGGATGATGCCTTCAACTCGGTGCATAAACCATCCATGCACACAACATCACAATTTGGTATATTGAACACAGAATTAAAAAACCTCCAGTTCATTTTTTAAACTGTACAATGTTAGAAGTCCTTTCTGTGGACAAGATACTTTTTAAGGTCAGAAAGTGAGAGAGAATAACAGAAAATTATTTACTAGATAACTAATCTTGCTATTTAGTTATTGCCTGCCTTCAAAAAGCTAAAGTGAAAAGCAGTACACCTAGTTCTCTCCCACAGTTAAGTGTTAATTTGCTATAACTTTGTGAGATTGCTCAGAATGACACAAATTGCCCAACATCTCCTGGTAGGCTGCATGGTTAAATGTATCTATAAACTACAGCATGCTAGGCGATCGCCCATTACTTGTGTTGCAATATGCCGATGACAC
>CM034706.1:262180499-262193233 GCA_020142125.1 Phrynosoma platyrhinos | reverse complement strand
CACCCCAGCCCACCTTAGGAGCCAGCCACCAGATCAAACGAGGTCCTTTAAGCTTCCACATGGGGCTCAAGGAGAGGGTTGTTTCCATTCCCCTTCCACCAGCAAGTGAGGCTATGACAATCAGCAGGATTTGCAATGTGGTCCAATTCTCAAACCACTACACCAGGGGTAGGCAACCTTTCCCCTTTAAGGGCTGAGGGACTTCAGCTCCCAGAAGCCTCAGCCATGTTGGCCAATAGTCCCATGTTGGCCAATAGCTCCTGGGATTCTGGGAGCTGAAGTCCCTCAGCCCTTGAAGGGGAAAGGTTGCCTACCCCTGCACTACACCATGCTGGCCCTCTTCTACACCACACAGTCAGCCCTCCATATCCACAGATTTTTTATCCATGGATTCAAGCATCCTCAGCTTGAAAATATTATTAAAATATATAAATTCCAAAAAGCAAATATCGATTTTGCCATTTTATATAAGGACACCACCAGGGGGGTGGGACTCCAGGAACCAAACCCCAGTAGATACCAAGGGCCCACTATATAATTCCACCTTATGCTTCCACATGTATTCCTTTGATCATTGCCAAGGTTGGTATTCCCTTCCTCCCTCTGCAAAAACGACTGCCCCTTAGGACTTACTGTGTCATTGTGATAGCCACCTGCAAGGATCATATCATTGCTGGTGAAAAGCAGAGATCAGAGAAGAGTCTGGCTATGATCTCATAGCTTCACAGAGACCCATGACATTGCAGCATATTGAGTTTTTAAAAGTAACTTTACCAAGCTCTGATTGATATCAGATGAGCATATAGTGAACATTCCACATTAACTGGTGTTAGGGGCATAGAACCCCCTTGAAAGTGGAAAAACCACAAATAAAAACCCTTTTTCATCAGAGAGAACACCTTTCTAAGAATCTCTAGGTCCTCCAATGTAACTCTGGTCAACATCAGTCTGAGGTTGACCACAGAACTGCACTGGAGAATGTACAAATACCTAGAGAAATGTTTTCTCTAGAACTCTCTAGGACCTCCAGACTCAATGATAAGCTTCCAGCTAAATCACATTTGAAAACCTAGAGATTCCTAGAGAGAGCATATCAATTAAATAATCAAATCCACAAAAGTCAAAGCCAAAAATGTGGAGAGCCAACTGCATATGCAAGTCACTATCTGCTTGTATCTGTAAAATATATACGTATTTATATACACAGACCAAGCAATTAAAGATCCCTGACCACTGCATGAGGAATGGTGACTATTTGTCTTTCTGCTTACAGTCTTCTTGCTTGCAAGAAAGACAACAAGGAGCTGGCTAGGCCAGGTCAGCCATCTGTTAAGTTGCAAGTTGCTGGAATACAATTTATAAGTACATACGCATCTCTGTTGTTGTTGTATGCCTTCAAGTCATTTCTGACTTATGGCAACCATAAGAGGACTCTATCATGGGGTTTTCTTGGCAAGATTTGCTCAGACAGGACTTGTCTTTGCAGGTTTTCATAGCTCAACACAGATTTGAACTCTTATTTCCAGAGTCCTAGTCCACCACTCAAACCACAGCGTCACTCTGGCTCCTGGATAAATCACAGCAGGATCATTTTGTACTAGAAATTTTTTTGCATATAGGTAGATGTGTCTGTACCTAAAATCTTTGTATGTAGATAGATGCACATTTACTTATACGCAAAGATTTTTCTAGTTCAAAATTATATATCTGTGATTCATCCAGGCAGAAAAGAGATGCCACTGGTAATGCTCAGCTCACATCATAAGCCACAAGGAATCACTATTGGTATTATGCTCCTAGCTCAGAAAGGCAAGCTGAGCACTTTTATGTAAATGGCAGAACGAGAAAGAAGAGATGGAAGAATAGCAGCAACAACACTTATAACCTGAGCTTGGAAATGATTTGGGTTTTTTTTTTATTATATTTCCCAGAACCCCCTGCCAAGCATGACATGTGGCTGTGCTGACTGGGGGATTCTGGGATCAGTAGACCCAGAATGGTTTGGGTATTCAGATGGTTCTCCAGGAGACTACGGTTCGAATCCCTGCTGAACCACGGAAACTCACTTGGTTACCTTAGGCAAGTCACACACTCTCAGCCCAGAAGAAGGCTGTAGCAAACCTCCTCTGAACAAATCTTCCCAAGGAAACCCTGTGATGAGTCTACCTTAGAATCACCATAAATCAGAAATGACTCAAAGGCAGAAAAGAACAACAAAATGTCATGTGGCTGGTCAACTCTCAGAGTCGTCTTCCTATAAAGCCAACTTTTCCAAGTTCTGGCCATAATGGGTGAGACCAAAAAGGAAGCACCTCACTCCAGAGGCTTCCAATGTGCAATGTGACATCACGGCCTGCCTTTATTTTTTTGGATCCAGTTCAACAATCACGCTTGTTGAGCTTGCCCACCCCCACCCCCATTCTGGCCCTGGTCTATAAATTTGTCTGAGCAAACAGTTCCCAGGATCTGGCAGAAGGCTAGAGCTGGGGAGTGAGCTGGAGAGATAGGAGCATGACAGTCTGTGAAATGAAACACAGAACTGCTGGGGCTGCAGCAGTCAGACAGGAGCCTGGCGCTCTCCCTGAAAGATTAGTCAGACTCCTTTGCCAGAGCCCTCCGCATTCCCCACACTCCTAGCAACAAAGTGCTGTCTCCCAGCCTCCCATGAATCATGTGAATTTAACCTTTCACCTGGCCACAGAGAGGTTAATAAACCAAAATAGCTTGCTCCTTCTTCTCTTCCTCCTCTCCTCCTCCTCCTCCTCCTCCTCCCTCCCCATTATTGGCTTTTGGGAGAAGGATTTAGCAATGCAGGATGGAATGGGGTCTGGGGGAGTCCAAGCATTTCTAGAAAAGCTACTTCTTCATAGAAACAAGGATCCAGGATTTGGGAAAATGTGTTGTCTACAAGTTGTAGACAACAACACCCAGAATCCCCCACCTGCCCGTGTATGCCCTCCAACATTTCACAGATGCAAACCAGAAAATGTGTGACCAGGTAACATCACAGCATACTCTGATGTTGTGTGGGCACACATTTCCTGGTTTGCATTCGTGAAATATTGGAGGGCATACTTTGGAGGTTGGGGAATTCTGGGTGTTGTCGTCTACAAGTTGTAGCCCATGTCCAGATGGCAAAAATAACAAACAAGCTAGTAGATGCTGCAGCAGTTTGCTTTTGCCTAAGCCTACCTACTCCCTGCTTCCTACTCTCTAGAAGTCAAGATGACTAAACTGAGGCTGCCGTACTTTTGGCCATATCATGAGAAGATATGGAACTAGAAAAAATAGTTATGCTTGTAGAAGTAGAAGGCAGTAGACAAAAACACATTGACTTGCCTGGACTATTGGCTATTATTTGCCATCAAGTAGGCTTCAATTGATGGCAATCCAATCAATGAGAGACCATCATCTTACAGTCCCAGAGCTCGGCTTCTTTTGTTGAGTCAATTCATCTGTAATGTGGTCTTTCCCTTTTCTATTGCCCTCCACTTCCCCAAGCATCATCATGTCGTCTCATGATATATCACAAGTATGACAGCCTCAGTTTAGTCGTATTGGCTTCTAGTAAGAATTCAGACTTGATTTGCTCTTGGACTCGTTTATTAATCTTTGTGGCTGTCAGTGGGAGCAATATAACTTTAGCACTTTCCATTTCTCTACTGCTTCCTAGTGAGCTAAGCACTCCCTATTTGTTAGCCAATTGGCCCCAACAAGCTGGGTACTTATTTTGCCAACCTCCAAAAGGATGGAAGGTTGAGTCAACCTGGAGTTCTGTGGGTTCGAATACACAACGTTGTGGCTGCAGTGCCAGCATTTAACCACTGCACCACCAGGGCTTCTTAGGTGTGTGTTAATTTCTCAGAGAAATTAACATATGGTCCACATTCACAGAGAGCTACTGTGGTATCGTGGTTTGAGCACTGGAGTATGATTCTGGAAACCAGGGTTCAAATCCCTGCTCAGCCACAGAAACCTACTAGGTGACCCTGGCCAAGACATACTCTTTCAGCCTGCAAGGAAGACAAATTGTTCTTTCTGAACAATTCTTGCCAAGAAACCGCTAGTGTCACCAAATGTGGGATATGGCTTTAACGCGCACAACACCACAACCACATTCATAAATTACATGATGGTCACATTTCTGTCTTTATGATGGACCCACACCCCAAAAAAGTGGGATTTTTTGGCATCTTGTTCAGCCAATATGAATGGGAGATATATTTTCAACCATTTCCAACTCTTAAATGGGGAACATTTTTTATAATAAGGGATTCCAGTCACTCCTGTAGGAGACAAACTTTCTGGCCCTTACATTAGGGACACCTGGTAAATCTAGTTCAAATCCCTTCTCACCTATGGAAACCCCTTGGGTGACTTTGGACAAGTCATACTCTCTAGCCCTTATATAAAGGTGCTGGAAAATCTTTGCATTCTTTTTCCCCCTCCTTAGATAGATAGGGATTTCCTGGTTACAAACTCCTCCCTCTCTAGCTCTCATTTAAACTAACCATGTGACTTAGGTCACTCTCTCTTTGGGACTAACAGACTTTTTTCTCAAGATTCTCAACGGAGCTGTTCCCATTTTCCAGCTCTCTCAACTTTGTTAGAAAAATGATGAGATAAATATCTAATATCTTTACCTAAACCATCACTAGTTAGATTAGGATATAGCCTTTTTATGCACATAATGATTAAAGCCATTGTTTTTAACTACAAGCTACGTATTTGTTGTTTTTGAGTAGTCTTAGTTCTTTAGGGAAGCATAGCAAAGTCACTCTTCTGCTACTCTTGTTACGGTAATTTAAAGCCAGACACTTATCAGGCTTGGCTTTCATACTGATACTTGGGAAACTTAAATTACTCCCAAAAATTGCAAGCCTCCTCTGAATAAATCTTTTCAAGAAAATCCTATGATAGGGTCACTGTAAGTTGGAGTCCAATTGATGGCACAAGCAACAAGCAACAATCAGTAGGAAGATTGCTACTGTCAGTATAGATACTTATGTTATAGAAAGATGTGGTCCTGCCACCATGGAAAGATAGTACCAAAGTGGGCTGGAGTTATATACCTTTGGAGGAATTCTAAGAAACTAAAACATCAGCCTCATCCCACCCCAAAAATGTGGTTTCTGAGAGAAGCTGGTGCCACTTGGCAAAGAACCACACACAAACACACACAAAGAGACTTCTGACTGAATGACAAATGAATATATATATATATATATATATATATATACACACACACACACACACACACACACACACACACACACAACAAAAATACACACCCCAACAGTTACATTTGGCTTTTATTTTGTAACAAACATTAATTTCTATTTTTAAAATAATGACAAAATTGACCAGCAGCTCTTTCATACTACACAACTATAGTGCTACGATTCCATTTTAACTGTCATGGCAACACCCTCTGGAATCCTGGGATTTGCAGTTTAGGAAGGGACATTTAAAATTTAAAATGCACTCCTTTTGTTGTGCATCAAACTTTGCTGCTGCTGTTTGCCTTCAAGCCATTTCCAACTTATGGCAACTCTAAGACAAACCTATTCATGGGGTTTTCTTGGCAAGTTATTTCAGAGAGGGTTTGCCATTGCCATCCACTGAGGCTGAGAGAGTGTGACTTGCCAAAGGTCACCCGGTGGGTTTCCATGACTGAGCCAGGATTTGAAACCCTGGTCTCCCAATGTCCTATCTAGTTCAACACTCAAACTACTACAATCCCAGAATTCCATAGGATGCAGCCATGGCAGGTAAAGTGGGATCACTTTGCTATAACTATGTAGTGTTTGGGGGGCCTGGAAGTCAGCTGATTCTATTTTTCGTTATTCATTTATTTTTATTTTTTGTATGACTCACTGTGCCTGATATGACTCTATCCAATCTCTTCTGGCAGGCCTTTCCTGATTAAATTCCCGGCCAAGGAGCAAGTTAATTTCCCCTCACCTGCTGCTACATTTTGCCGTGTTATTCAATGTTCACGGACTGTTTATTAGAATGGTTTAACACTTATTGTTGTAAACCATCAAATTGTTTTATTGTTATCAGTGTTTTAAATTATGATGTTTAATACTGTTTTAAGGGGTGGGTGGGTTTGAGTTTAGGAGGGTATATTGTGAGATTTTATTATTGTAAGCTGCCCTGATTGCTTCGGTAGAGGGACAGGATAGAAATTTATTATTATTATTACTATTATTATTATTACCATTATTATTATTATTATCCAAAGTTCCCTCTGTGAGACATCCACATGGAACAAAGATGGATGACTGAATTCAACCAGGAATCCCTGTATGCATATACACACCTGTGCTGGCTCCATAATTGACATGTTGACAGTGGAAAACACCAGTGTGACACCAATATTTTCAGCAAACAGTTCTTTTTCTCTTAGGGAAAGTAGGCAAATAACCATTTACCTAGTCACCTGTGACAATATAAAGGGGGGGAGCACAACTTCGAAGTCATAAGACAAAAATGCTTGGATACATTGGAGCATAAGTGGTTCTTTTTCAGTGTTTCGTCTCACCATGTTGTTATAAAACTCCTCTTACACAATGAGCTGGATGTTGCTAAGCACTGTGCTGGTGTGTGTGTGTGCATGTTTTAATATGTTTTAACATGGTTTTATTTTTTTTCTGATTGTTTAATTGTTTTCTGATTGTTTAATTTGACTTTTGCATTTTGTGGATTTTTAACAATGTTTTTTAATCATTTTAAGTTGCTTGGAGTCCCAATCTGGGAAATGGTGGGATAGAAATAAATAAAATAATAATAATTAATAACAATAGGTGCAAGTGGATGGGTTAGAGCAAAAAATATCTGTGGACTAGATGCCAAGGAAACACCATGATAGGTTTGCCTTAGGGTCTCCATAAGTCAGAAATGAATTTAAGGCACACACAATCTACCCAGAAATGTTTCTTATTCTGAAGTGGACCCATTAGAATGCTTATGAACCTAGATGGTACATTCTTTCTTGCTGGAGTATATTGGTAACAATCTATCAAGAATTTTAATTTTAATTGCCTCCCCAGACTACAAATCCCAGATTTTGGCAGAATGGATCCATGGTAAAGTGATATGGAACTGATATCATGCTCTGCCCCTGACTGTTCACCAGGGATGGCTAGTTTCCCCAGAAGCTCCAATTGTACTGTAGAGTCTAGAGAGTAGAGTTTCAGTTCACTTTCCAGTGCTGTTTAGCATTTATGATTCTTGTACCAATTTTTGCAAATCATATAAACTTTTCTTGAAAGTGAGATTGCCCATTTCTCATGGAAGTATCTACAAAACCTCTTTAGCCAAGGTGAACATTTAAGCAATTGACACTGTTGTTGCTGGATGCCTTCAAGTTCTTACGGACTTATGGAGACACTAAGACAAACCTATCACAGGTTTTCTGGGGGCTGAGAGTGTGTGACCCACCCAAATCACCCAGTGGGTTTTCTAGCTCATATTAGGAACTGCAAAAAATATTTTGGATTTCAAAAACCATGGGGAGGGTCCTGCCAAAGTTAAAGGCTTTAAAATCCTTTTTACTTCATAGAAGTGAAGTACCTTTTCCTAATCTCCCACTGAAATAAAAGGGACAGGTGGCCCACCTTGAAAGAAAGTGGGATAAGACTGCAATCTGTGGCTGCATCTGCACTGCAGAACTAATGCAGTTTGACACTGCTTTAATTGCCATGGCTCAATGCTCTGGAGTTCTGGGATTTGTAGTTTTGTGAGACATTTAGCCTTCTCTGCCAGAGAGTTTTATTGTCTAAGACAAACCTATCACAGGTTTTCTGAGGCTGAGAGTGTGTGACCCATCCAAATCACCCAGTGGGTTTTCTAGCTTATTAGGAACTGCAAAAATATTTTGGATTTCAAAAACCAGGGGAAGGGTCCAGCCAAAGTTAAAGGCTTTAAAATCCTATTTATTTCACACCAGAATTTGTAAGATGAATAAGGGTTTTTCTCATTTGTGCTGGA
This sequence comes from Phrynosoma platyrhinos, assembly GCA_020142125.1. Classification (NCBI taxonomy): domain Eukaryota; kingdom Metazoa; phylum Chordata; class Lepidosauria; order Squamata; family Phrynosomatidae; genus Phrynosoma; species Phrynosoma platyrhinos. Next base: position 262,185,238 of record CM034706.1, on the reverse strand, counting down.
AATGTCAGAAGATGGAAGGTTCTTTTTAACGTATGTAGTGGACCTATGATAAAGCTAAAAAGTTTTGGACTCAGATTCTTTGAGAATTACATTTCAACTGAAACAAGAATCAATTTTGTTAGGAATATTGGGTGACCAACTAGAGAAAAATACATGGAAGAGCTGTGCAATATACCGTATAACTGCTACAAGAGTGATTTATGTACAGAGATGGAAAGAGACAAGCATCCCATTACAAGAAGACTGGTTGTTGAAACTGTATGCATTTGCAGAAATGGCCAAGCTTACAATTTTAATACATGATAAATCTGTGGTTGATTTCTTTAAAATAATTGAAATTATTAATAAAGTATATGGAAAATATACAGGATTCTGCAATGCTCTTCAGTTTTTGAGAAATAAGAATTATTGTCTTTGTACAAGTTTGGATAAGATTTTTTTTAAAATTTTTAGATATTACATCTTTAAAATGTATTGTTACTGATTTTTAAGAAATAAGATTAATATTGAAATAGCAAAGGCAGGGTAGGGAAGTTGTCAGGCACATTGGAAGTTCCCCTCTCTTTTGGTAACATGTTAGTTTTTAGTAGTTTGTGTATTTGGTTAGATTATTTTTTAATCAGGTTTGTTAACCTCTTATGTTATTTTATCATATTAATAGGTATATGTTGTTGTTTGTTGTTATGTGTTAAATAAAAAAATAATAGAATGCATGTGAACCTGATGCACTTTGGTAGAGTACATCAAAACATGTAGCTCATGGATTCATCTGAACATGATTGCGGATCAGGTAAAACCTCATGAGCACCCATGTTCATTAATGTCTCATGGCTCTCAATGAAAGAGTGCTTAAGACAAGGATGGGATTCCTACAGATGGACAGGGGTAGTTGCACTGCAAATCTCAGCAGCCCTAGCTAACATAGCAAATGGTGGGGAATACTGAAAGTTGTATTCCAGCAATATCTGGAGGTCTGCATGACTCCCACTGCTGAGTAAACAAACTTACTCAGATCCATTGGATCTGGAACCCAACATGAGAAATACGGCTGTGCATTTACCCATAGAAATTAATAGGAATTTACAGTGAAAGTAACTTCAGCAGAACTGGGTTTTTTTTAAAGAACTCAAAAACCTGAGCTACAATCCACCCCCACCCCCCTTTGTGCCCATAGCAAATAAATTGTACATTTCACCAATTGTTTCACTTAGGAGAGAGCTGATTTCCCCAAGGCTGACTTCATTCATTCATTTATTCATTTATATCTTGCTTTCCTCCCAACACAGGGACTACAGGGGTCTAACATATTTAAACCAATACAAATTAAAATGCAACACAGGGGCATTTAGAAAGTATAAATAGAAGATTTTAAAAATAATTACGGTAAACATTTTATGAAGCTAAAAATATTAAACAGTAAAATATTAAAATGTATAAAAGTATACATTACTACAGTATACACTGTATACAAAACTTAAAATTCAAAGCGAACATCATTTAAAAGCCTGGGAGGTGGTGGGACAGAGAGAAAGGTCTCTCCAAGTGATAGAGATAAAGAGAACTACAGTCTTTCAAGTATTCCATGTTTATTCACAAGCTGAGCATTTTTAATATGGCAACAGTGTTCTAGGGCAGGGGTAGGCAACCTTTTTGAGCCAGGGTCTGGGTTGCTGTCCCTCAGACAATTGGGGGGCTGAAGCACAATAAATAAAAAAATTAAAAATTAAAAAATATGCATGCACACTCTCTCAGCCTCAGAAAAGCCATGGCAAAACCCCTGTGGAGATTTTGCCAAGAAAACCCCCAAGAACAAGTAATAACAACAATAATCAATATCATCATGGAGGGTGGCAGCAGCGGCGGCAGGACCAACCTGGGGCCAGTCCAAAGCCCTCAGGGGGCCGCATCCGGCCCCCGGGCCTTAGGTTGCCTACCCCTGTTCTAGGGTATGCTTGATGAAATATTATTAATTACAGTAGTCCCTCCACATTCACTGGGGTCAATGGTGAAGGACCCCCATGAATGTGGAAAAACCACAAATTAAAAAAATACTATTCTTTTTACTGGAATGAACACCTCTCTAGGAATCTCCAGATCCTCCAGTGCAAGTCTATGGTTAACATCTGCCTGAAGTTGATCATAGAATCATGCTGGAGGACCTACAAATGCCCAGAGAAGTGTTTTCTCTATGAATGTCTAGGTTCTCCAGCACAACTCTATCAGGTCAACTTCCAGCAGCATTGCACTGGAGAACTTAGAGATTCCTAGAGAGAACATATAAATCAAAACCTCAAATAATCAATAACTGCATCTCAAACATCCATAACATAAAGGCATATGTTGTTTTATGTTGTATGCAAAAAAAAATATGCTGTAAACTGCCTGGATTGGGTTACCAATGGGCGATATAAAAATAAAATTTATTATTATTATTATTATTATTATTATTATTATTATTATTATTATTAACATTTGGATTTGGAACTGACCAGATATCATGCAGTAAAGACACAGCAGGATGTTGCATGGAGAAAACATTAAAGGTCTGTGAAAATCCATTTCCCAACTTTTTGGTCAGCCTGTTTCAATTGAAGCAAAGGAAAAGGTGAAGCTTGCATCAGGAGCAACAGATCCTTGATGTTTGCCTTCATATTTGAGATTTTATTACCCCTGACTCTTTCATCTGTATTTGAGATAACCTTATTTACAACCTGGTTATGTCAAAACATTTAAATTTGAGGTGGCGAACTCCATGTACATGAAAGTAAACTCAAAGGAGTCCGAATGGTACTCGCTAAATATCTTAATGCTAATGATTTCACACCATTCTGCATTAGGCCAGTTCTCAAGAATGTGATTTATGTTGCCTTTTTGGAAAGTGGAAATGTTTGGGATCAGGCTTTTCAAAATGAGGCTGAAGTTGGTTCCTTGCTGCCAGTTCTTCCTCTCATATTGAATGTGAAACTACAAAACAGAGACTGAGCATCCAGATGAATAAGGTCATGAGGTTTAAATCTTTTTCAAGAGCATTTTTAAAGACACTTTCAAACACACACATCGTAAATCTTAAAACTTGCTGCTGAATTCTTTGGCAATAAGGATGCCTAACTATCAAAATGATACATCTTGAGCACAACCTTAGCCAAAGGTATACATTTTACTCTGTGTGTGTGTGTGTACACACGCGCGTGCGCCTTCAAGTGTCTGTCGACTTACGACAACCTCACAAATTTTTCATAATTTTTTTTTTTTAGGCAAGGAGTACTCAGAGGTAGTTTTGCCAATTCCTCCTTCTGACATCCCTGTATATACTGTACATATTTATAAGGAAATCCCATTAAGCTCAATGCAGGTTCCTCCCAGGAAAGCATACATGAGAGTGCAGCATTCAAGTCCTGCTCCTTTCCTTGGAGAGGCACTGCAGAAATAATCCAGTTTCACAACACTGTAACTGCCAGGGCTTAATACTATGGAATTCTGGAAATTGTAGTTTGGTGTGGCACCAGAGCTCTCTGATAGCTACAAATCCCAGAATCCCATAGCATTGAGCCATGGCAATTAAAGTGGTGTCAACCTGGATTATTTCTGCAGAGTGGATGTAGCTTTAAATTATAAATACTCTTAATATATATTATAAACAAATTCATCTGGAGGGTACATTTCTTAACATAGCATCTGCTAAGGTTTCTACCATCCATCCCAGGACAAAATTAAAGACCCAAATCCTGTTGAATGAATCAACTTGAAATCTCATTGAAATCCACTTGAGTTACCCACTCAGGAGGGGAATCCTGTCCATACCTATTTAGGAGTAAACCTCTAGAAATCGGTGGGGTTATCATGCACAGGATCATACTGTCTGGGAGGATATCCAGAACATTGGAACCAAATTCCCTTCCAACCTTTATAGTGTTACTTAAACATTTCCAAATAAAGATGGTTAGGATTGTACTGAGTTCTAAAATCTATTCCAGGGATGTCATCAGAGCCCCATGCTAAGCTTTTTTTATTTGTAAGTAACTACACAGACCATATAGGGAATACGATGGCTTGTATGATTCTGACTTTTGTGCTGAGTTGTATGTCTTTGCATTTTAGGATCTTTTCTAGTTCTTTCATAGCCACCCTCCCCATTCTTAATCTTCTTCTGATTTCCTGACTGCAGTCCCCATTTCTATCAATGCTGGATCCCAGATATGAGAACTCTTTTATTATTTCTGTTTCCTCATTGTCTAGTTTGAATGTGTGTAAGTTCTCTGTGGTCATTATTTTTGTTTTCTTTATGTTCAGCATTAAGCTTGCCTTTGCACTTTCTTCTTTCATCTTCCTTAGTAGTTGCTCCAGGTCTGTGAGGTTTCCTGATAGTATTATGGTGTCATCTGCATGTCTCAGATTGTTGACATTTCTTCCTCCTATTTTCACTCTATTTTCACTCCTCTCTCTTTCATGTCCAAGCCTGCTTTCCTTACAATATGTTCTGCATATAAGTTGAATAGGTAGGTTGATAGGATGCAGCCTTGTCTGTCTCCTTTGCCAATTGGGAACCATTCTGTTTCTCCATGTTCTGTCCTGACAGTAGCCTCTTGTCCTGAGTACAGATTCCTCATTAGGACTATCAGATGGACAGTCGAGAAAGAAGACAGGAGGAAAATCAACACATTTGAGTTAATGTGGTGCTGGAGAAGAATGCTTGGACAGCCAAAAGGACAAACAAATGGGTCCCAGAGCAGATGAAGCCA
>CM034706.1:262167137-262178552 GCA_020142125.1 Phrynosoma platyrhinos | reverse complement strand
TGATCATCTATCTCCCCATTGCTTTGTGACTTTAAGTCATTTCCGACTTATAGCCTGTCACCCTGAGATTTTAGCAAGAGGTTTTCTTAACGAGTTCAGAGGTGGGTTGCCTTTGTCTCCCTCTTAGGCTGAGAGAGTGTGACTTGCCCCAAATCACCCAGTAGATTTCCCTAGCTGGGCAGGCATTTGAACCCTTGTTTCCCAATTGTGTGCCTTCAAGTTCCTTCTGACTTTGGGCGACCCTAAGGTGACCCCATCAAGGGGGTTTCTGGGGCTGAGATTGTGTGACTCACCCAAGGTCACCCAGGAGATCTGTATGGCTGAGCCAGAATGGATCCCTGATCTCCAGAGTGGTAGTCCAATGCTCAAACCGCTAGACCAGATTGACTCTGGATTACCTCCCTATACACCCCTAATTCCAGGTTTTGCATAAGGAGATTCTCTGTAGATATATAGGTTTCACATTTCCTTTTGAGAGTGATAGGTATGTGTTCCTATTATCTCCTAAGATGTCTCCTCCTCAGGTTTTGTTTTTTCTTTTGAAACTTGCAGTGCATCCACACTGCAGAAATAATCTGGGTTGACACCACTTTAACTGCCAGGACTCAATGTTATGCAATTCTGGGGATGCTCTGGTGCCACAACAAGCTACCATCCCCAGAATGGCATGCCACTGAGCCATGGCAGTTAAAGTGGTGTCAATCTGGATTATTTCTGCAGTGTGGATGCAGCCAATGTAGTGGTTCAGAGGAAGAAACTGGCAAAACCACCTCTGAGTATTTCTTGCCTAAGAAAACCCTATGAAAACTTGATAAGCACATATGCAGACTCACATGCACACAGAGGAAGGCTGGATATTTTCATTGTTGTTTTAAAAAATACACTTACTTGCAAAATGTTGACCCTCTGCGCACACACACACACAACTCAAAAATAGTCTTGGGGTCCCTATTTGCAGTGTATTGCCTGAGTGAATATCACAAAATCCATAGAATGCCCCTTACAACATTAGGCATCTCTTCTTTCAAAATACAGTTTTCTACAGCCATAGGAAACAATGGAGGAGAGAAGGATGAAGAAAGATTTCACTCAGTTTTTCAAAACTCCCAAACTACATTGAAGGGATGAAAATGAAGAAATGCCACACATTTGCATTCTGAATTTATTCTTTAAGGTTCTGCTTCAACCTTGCATACAGAGCTGGACTTTTGTTCTTGTAGTTATCTGATATTATTCAGACTTGGACAGCCAGATTTGAACAATTTAGGCTGTGGTTCCCCTACAGACTTACCTGGGAGTAAGCCCTATAGAATTATGAGAGGCTTACACCTAAGTAGAGATTCTGAATAAAACAGCGTAGTTAGGCTAGGGGAGGGAAATATGGTCCAGCCAAACTGAAATACTTTCAAGGGCGGCATCTGCACTGCAGAAATAATGCAGTTTGACACCACTTTAACTGCCATGGCTTGATCCTATGGAATCCTGGGATCTGTAGTTTGTAGTGACACTAAAACTCTCTGGCAGAGAAGGCTAAATGTCTCACAAAACTACAAATCCCAGAATTCCAGAGCATTGAGCCATGGCAATTAAAGCAGTGTCAAACTGCATTAGTTCTGCAGTGCAGATGCAGTCAAGGATTGCAGTCTTATCCCACTTTCTTTCAAGGCAGGCCACCTGTCCCTTTTATTTCAGTGGGAGATTAGGAAAAGGTACTTCACTCCTATGAAATAAATGAGATTTTAAAGCCTTTAACTTTGGCAGGACCCTTCCCCTGGTTTTTGAAATCCAAAATATTTTTGCAGTTCCTAATATGAGCTAGAAAACCCACTGGGTGATTTGGGTGGGTCACACACTCTCGGCCCCAGAAAACCTGTGATAGGTTTGTCAGTGTCTCCATAAGTCTGTAAGAACTTGAAGGCATGCAACAACAACAGTGTCAATTGCCTAAATGTTCACCTTGGCTAAAGAGGTTTTGTAGATACTTCCATGAGAAATGAGTAATCTCACTTTCAAGAAAAGTTTATATGATTTGCAAAATCTGGTACAAGAAAAGCTGCTCAGGAATCATAAATGCTAAACAGCACTGGAGAAAGTGAAGTGAAACTCTACTCTCTAGACTAGACTCTAGAGTACAATTGGAGCTTCTGGGGAAACTAGCCATCCCTGGTAAATAGTCAAGGGCAGAGTCTATATTACACCATGATATCAGTTCCATATCACCTTACCATGGATCCATTCTGCCAAAATCTGGGATTTGTAGTTTGGGGAGGCAATTACAATTCTTGATAAGACAGCTACCAGTACTCTCCAATAAAGAAGTGCAAGAGTGCATATACACTGTAGGAATAATGCAGTTTGACACCACTTTAACTGCCATGGTTCCATCCTACGGAATCCTGGGATTTGTAGATTTGTGAGGCCCTCTATGGTAGAGAAGGCTAAAGACCTTGTAAAACTACAACTTCCAAGATTCCATAGGGTGGAGGTACAGCACTTAATGACTCTACAATGTAGATTCATCCCAAGTACCTCACCAAACCAAAAATCCTAGGATTCCACAGGATGAAACCTATGGTACCCTCTAGAAGGAACATAGTTCTAGAATTAATGTAGTTAGACATTATTTCAACTATGATGGCTCCATCCTATGGAATCCTGGGATGTGTAGTTTACTGTGGCACCAGAGCTCTCTAACAGAAAGCTAAATATCTTTTAAAAAACCTTAACCTGCATGAAGAAAGATAGCAAACAGCCATTCTCCTCTTCACTTTCTAGGGGTATCTTGAGAAAGGTGACACAGGCTGCATCTGCACAGCTGAAATAATCCAGGCTATCACCACTTTAACTGCCGTGGCTCAATGCTATGAGATCCTGGGAATTGTAGTTTCTTGTGGCACCCAAGCTCTCTGGCAGAGAAGGCTAAATATCTCACAAAATTACTTAACCCAGAATTCCATAACACTGAGCCATAGCAGTTAAAGGGGTGTCAACTTGGATTATTTCTGCAGTGGGGATGTAGCCACAGAGAGCAAGGCCTCCCCGGAAGATCTCATAGCAAGCACAAAAGGGAGCATAATACAGTCCATCAGATAAGCTGGGGTTGAGCCAGGTGATTAGGTGATTAACCAGGTTATAATTTAAATCCACAGAAGAGGAAAGATTCGAACTCAGGGCTCAGCTGTCTCCATGCTCAAGCACACTTCAGAAGCTAGCTGAGAGCACACTGTTTCCAACCTCTGGTCATCTTTCAGCTCCAGATCAGGTATTCCTTACTGGAATCACTGCTTTACAGGGAAAATCACACCTTGATTCTGAGTTTCATTCCAGGCTAAGGATGTTGCATATCTCTGTTAGGGCAAAGGATCTACAAATCAAAAGGGGGCTGGATTAAGAAAGGGGTGCCTAAAGGGCGCCACTCTGTCTGTCTCAGGATTCTGGAAAGAAAACTCACCTGGACAGCTTGGCCCTCCTAAATCTACCCTCCCCTCCTCATCCCCCACAACCCTCTTCCCATCCAACCCAGCTGCAAATTATTAACACCTATCCTAGGAGTATTTCTCATATGCGCTGCAAAGTCATGTTTAGATATTTACAGCCCTTTCTTTGTTTATCCTTCATGTAAGAGGCTAGAGAGATAGAGAAGCAATTTTTAAAAATATGGATTATTTTATCAGTCAATTCCCATCTTTCCTCTTTCCCTGGGTAACACCTCTGATGGTGTTCTAATAATCTGTAGGAAATCCCTCCATTTCAAATGCAAACAGGGCATAGATATAAGGATTGCCCTCAACTAGTGTAGACCCACTGAATCAATGGAATTTACCTAGAAGTTGACTTAGTATTTTCAGAGATATATTCCATCGGTGTACACAAGTTGTGAAAGCCAGTGTGTGTAGTGGTTTGAGTATTGGACTAGGACTCTCAGAGACAAGGAATCCCCCTGCTCAGCCTTGGAAGCCCACTGGGTAAATGACCCTGGGCAAGTCACACTGTCTCAGCCTCAGAGGAAGGCAATGGTAAACCTCCTCAGAATAAATACAATAATTTTATTGTATTTGTTGTTTTAAAAATTATTAGTTTAATACTTTTTTAAGGAGAGGGTGGGTTAGGGTATTGCTGTATTATGGAGGTTTTTAAATGCTGTAAGCTGCCCAGATTGCATCGCAGAGGGGCGGGATAAAAATTATTATTATTATTATTATTATTATTATTATTATTATTATTATTTATAAATCTTACCAAGAAAACCCACATTGTAGGGTCTGCATAAGTGAGAATGCACACCACAGTATATAGATCTAAAGTAACTATCTAAATTATGGCCTGAATAAAATCTAATGGCTGTCTCCTAATAAGAGTAAAAACATTGAATCAACGGTGGAATGGATATCTGAGGGCCTTTGCAGACTGCCAGAAATAGTGCAAAAAGTCAATCCAACTGATTCAATGCCACTAGCAATTGGGTTTGGCTCCTAATGTCTAATTCTAACAAGCTCTTGTAGAGGTTACAAAACATTCACCTTTCTCCCTTGTCCTCTTTTCAAGGGCTACCCCCCCCCCATTGTACTGTTGAAGTCTACCTTCCCTCAATTCAGTTTTTATTTTAATTTGTTTCATTTATATCCTCCCTTTCCCCCAGTGAACTCAAGAGACCCTTTCACACACTCCACAATTGCAACATTATGATTTCATGGCTGCATCTTGTGGAATCCTGAGATCTGTAGGGTTTTTTAAAATTTATTTTTTATTCCAAAAGCATCATAATAAACCACTAACAAACACTGTTGTGGCCTGACTATATAGGTAGGTATAGCCAAATACTATCCATATAATTTCATTTTTCTTTCTGTTACAGGTTTTTCCTGCTTTATCTATTTATAGTGAAATGGGTCTATATGAAGACATCCATTATAAATCAAAGTGAGTTTTCAGATGATCTTTCTTTGGGCTCCATGGAGTTGTTAGTTTTCCAGCGTATACAATAAACTTATGACAAGTATTAACAAAAGCGTCATGTTAGTTTTCATCCTGCTGATCTCTTCTTTTTTTCTATATCAGTTTTTCAGTTCTTTTCCTCAGATGTGTAGTTTAGGGAGGGCTGCTTAGAATTCTTTGCCGAAAGTGACTCACAAAATTACAAAACCAAGGATTCCATGGGATGCAGCCAAAGTGGAACCATAGTCCTATAATTGTGTAGTGTGAAACGGCCCTAGGTCCATATACATCACTCTTTTCTTTGTGGTCTTCATCTAGTTGTTGTGTTCCTTCAAGTCATTCCTGACTTATTGTGATTATCATGGGGTTTTCTGGACAGAATTTATTCCAAGGGAGTTTGTCATTGCCTTCTTCTGAGACGGAGAGAGTATGACTTGGCCAAGGTTACCTAGATTTCCATGGCTGAGTGGGGATTTGAACTCTGGTCTCCTAATGTCTTGGTGTCCAACACTCAAACCACTACACCACACTATGTGTATATATGTGCCTTCAAAACTTCTGTTGACCTATGGAGACCCCAATAATTTAATGGGGTTTTTTTAGGCAAGCAGTACTCAGAGGTGGTTTGTCATTGCCTTCTTCACAGACGTATATCACCAACTGAATTTGAACATGAACCAATAGACAAAAATACTTTTACCGTAAAATGCATGGAATATTCTTCAGTTAGAGGACCACTGAATTTCCACTGGCCATTGCCAGGGGTCAAGACTCTAACTAGAATAGGATGAATGTTAAGTCCTCTAAAGGCCCTGAACTTGCTAGGGTTCTAGGAAATATTCATTTACATGGGTCAAACAAAAGGTGTAAGCCATGGGATATTAGTGTGACAAAATTATACCTGTTTCATTTACTTATTTTATTTATTTATTAAAATAAGTTCTTAAGAATCAAACCTGCTCTGGTTTGCTTTTCTCCATCTCTTCATTTGCACAGCTCCACGTATGGTTTCTTGGTCATACTAGAGAGTGACAGAATGCTGGGAGATGGCATGTTGTTGTTTGTTGATATTGTGCTTCAAGTCATTTCCGACTCATGGGGTTTTCTGGGGCTGAGAGTGTGCGACTCACCCAAGGTCACCCAGTAGGTTTCCATGCCTGAGCAAAAAAACTCAAGCCCTGGTCTTCAGATTCATAGTCCAATGCTCAAACCACTACACCACACTGGGATGTTGGCATCTAAATAATCTATGGGAAAATATTATGACATATGGTTTTGCAGCTGGCAGCACTGGGAGACTAAATCTGGGCCCCAGTTTTAGATGGTCCAGTAGATGTGTTGGAAACAGTGGCCATGGCACTAGAACTTAAGGTTGATTAGGGGGTGGGTTGGTTTTTCTTTTTGGGGATATGTTATATGGGTTTTATTGTAAGCTGCTTGGATTGTCTGGCAATAAGCGGGATACAAATAAATTTTATTATTATTATTATTATTATTATTATAGAACTTGCTGGCATTCCACTTGCTCCTTCTGGCTCTCACCCCAGATTCTCAGAATTGTCATCCCATAAGCCACTTCCTGATCGGAGGCTTAATGGGGAATGATCACACCACATTCAGGGCTACATGAAGTCTTCCCCTGGCACCTGAAACCATATACGTGACTACAGAATGCATGAAGTGAAACTACTGAAAAGCAGCACTGAGCTTGAGGTGCTGCGTGACAAGATGAAGGTTATATCTGTGGAGTTAAATTTGTGCAGCTTCATTCAAAATGCAAGGACTCTTGATGCTATCTGATGCTATCTTTTGTTGTTAATTTCCCTCGACTTTGACTCATGGCAATCCTGTGGGAAACCACTGATAAATAAACACCAGGTGCTGTAGAAGAAGGAATTGGCATTATTATTATTATTATTATTATTATTATTATTATTATTATTATTATTATTATTATTTTGTATCCTGCTTTTTTCCCAAAGTGGCTTACCATCTAAAAACTTACAATTAAAAACTTACAAATCCCCTCTGAGTATTTCTTGCCCAAGAAAACCCTATGCATTCATGGGGTCACCATAAGTCAGCAGGTGACTTGAAGGTGCACACATGCAAGTGCATGCACACAAACACACACACAAATGAGAGACTTCCAAGTCACCTTGTTATCAGCAGCCCTGCTGAAGTCTTCCAAACTCAAGGCAGCTGTGGCTTCTTTGATGGAGATCATCCACCTTCAATGGGGTCTTCCTCTTTTGTGCTGCCTTCAGTCTTTCATATTTTGAGTGTATTTTCTAGTAAGTCCTACCTTCTCAAGGTATGCCCTGTTGGATATTATATACAAATTTGATATACATATATTAAGTGCGGCAATTGTGTATGCCCCAACAGTATATATCCAAGGTTCTGGTAAATAAAGAAGACATATAAGTAAGGTAAAAATAAGATACATCTAGAAAAATAAGTAATCAGCAGAGAACGCTATACTTAATACAAGGATCCCTAGAGCTGATTTTCATGCATGCAGGTAGGAAAGAAGAAAACATCCTCAGAAAAACAGCCTTGTGGCTGCATCCACCTTGGACCAGTGGAAAGAGAGAAGAGCAAAGAGTTGTAAAACTCTTAACCTTTAGTAGTAGAATAGGAGGAGATAAGAAGTGACCTCTTCACAATCACACTGACCAAATGATCATAGATATAATCAATGTAGCTATGGGGAAGGCACACACACACACACACCCTCTGCCTTTACTCCTAACTCTATAGGCACAAGCATTGATGCTATACTCCAACATGCCCCACATATGATAGTCTCATGCATATGACAAACACCCTAAAAGCACCAAATCCTAGTCTTGGAAATTAAGCAAGGTCAGCCATGGTTAGTACTTGGATGGGAGACGACCACCAAATGCCACGTGCTGTAGGCTATAATAGAGAGGAAGGAACTGAAAAACACCTCTGAGTGGTTGCCTAAGAAAACCCTATGAAATTCATGGGTTCACTGTAAATAAACAAGTGACTGGAAGGTGCACACACACACACATGCACTAGACTTTAGTCATCTTTAGTTTACTTTGTTTAGTCATCTTGGCTTCTAGGGAGAGTTCAGGCTGGATTTGCTCTAGGACCCATTCATTTGTCTTTTTGGCAATCCAAAATACTTGTAGAACTGTTCCACAAAACATTTCTCATGAGTTGATTTTCTTCCTATCAGCTTTCTACACTGCCCATCCCTCACAACCATACATAGAAACTGGACATACAATAGAACGGACAACCCAGACATCAGTATTAATACTATGCTGTAACCATAGTAAACCTGTATGTATGAGTAAGTGTTCCCATGAGCTTGTTTTCTAGCTTTTAAGCAGTGCCACAAGGTGTATTGACAGCCTCTGCCTTACATGGCTTTGCAAAGGGATTAGAGGGATTTATAGAGAATATGTCTTATTGTGGCTTTGAATAGGACTAGCTAAACTGAGCCCTTGTATAAAGAGAGCTATATAGCTTAGCTCAAAAGGACTGTCTCTTTCACAGCCAGCTCACTAATGCTCAAAAGTATTTGCCTGTCCACTTTTGGAAAAGTATACTGGATCTCCAGTGTGATCTAGGAAGCCTGTATTCTTTGTTTAAGGGAACCCAGATCTCTACAATTTTTAAAATCGATAGAACATTTTACAGTCATCCCTCCACATTTGCGGTTTTGACTATTGTGGATTTGATTATTCACGAATTTGGTTAATTTGTTCTCTCTAGGAATCTCTAGATCCTCCAGCACAACTCTGTGGTCAAGGTCTGCCAGAAGTCATGTTGGAGGACCTAGAAATTCCTAGAGAGAACAACTCTCTAGGCATTTGTAGGTCCTCCAGTGTTATTCTATGGTCAACTTCCAACAGATGTTGACCACAGAGTTGTACTGGAGGGTCTAGAGATTCCTAGAGATCTCTCAGGCAGAAAAAATAGTGTGGGTTTTATTTGTGGTTTTTCACTTTCACAAGGGACCTGTGCCCCTAACCCCAGCATATGTGGAGGGTCCACTGTAGTAAGAAACAGCCAATATACATTCTCCTTTTTCATTAATGATTTAGGAAGTCTTTTTTAAACAGTCCCCCCCACCAACAATTCTATACCAATTATGCAAAACTATGTCCTTCGGTTTCAATTTAGTCCATTTAAGGAAATAATTAATAGATCTTAGTTTACATTCCTACATACATTTTGTTGTTGTTGTTGTTGTTGTTGTTGTTGTTGTTTTGTGTGCCTTCAAGTCATCTCCACCTTATCCAAGTTGAATTTTCCATGGAGTTTTCTTGGGGGGAAATGGTTCAGAGGGGAGTTGCCTTTGCCTTCTTCTGAGGCTGAGAGTGTGTGACTTGCCCAAGGTCGCCCATTGCCCAAGGTCGCCCACTGGGTTTCCCTGGCCCAGCAGGAATTGGAATCCTTGTCTCCAGAGTTATAATCCAACACTCAAACCATTACACTATGCTGACTGTTTACCCACAGAGAAAAGGGGGAAAGCTAATTTTTTGTCCTATTAAATATTAAACAAATAATCACAATTATTTGTTTAATTATTATTGCATAAAGAGATTTATTATTTCCAGGAAGATATGCTCAGAATAGTAACCAACTTGGGGAAACAGTGCAAAGAGATCAATTTAGAAGGGACATCAACAGAGAATGGGAGGTTAAATCAAATGTTAGCCCCAAGTATTTGTTGTTGTTGTGTGGATTCTAGCTGTTTCTGACTTATAGTGACCCTATATCTCGAGATCAGGGTTTGAATTCCTGCTTGGCCAGGTAAATCCACTGGGTTACCTTGGGCAAGTCACATTCTCTCATCCTCGGGTTCACTTTAGAGTCACCATAAGTGAGAAATGACTTGAAGGCCCACAACAATACACAGGATGCATTCTGCCTGTAGAATTGTAGAAATAATGTAGTTTGGCATCACTTTAACTGCCATGGTTCAATTCTACAGGATGTTGTGATCTGTAATAATAATAATAATAATAATAATAATAATAATAATAATAATAATTTATATCCCGCCCCTCTGCAGAGCAATTGGGGCAGCTTACAACATTAAAATTTCCATACCGATATATTAATACAATCTAAACTGAACATAAAAATCCCAAATCCCACCCATCCTTTAATAAGGGTTCTTATTCCAGGCCAGATGGTGCTGGGCCTAGTGTCTCTCCGTGTTTGTGTGTGTGTGTGTGTGTGAGGCACCAGCACTCTTTGGCAGAGAAGGCTAAAGACCTTGTAAAGCTAGAAATCCCAGGGGTCCATAGGATGGAGCCACAGCACTTAAAGTGGTGTCAAACTCACTATTTCTGCAGTGTAGATGCATCCTACAACTGATCTGTTAGAAATCAATGAGGACCCAGTTCTGGATGAAGAATTGTCAAGATTCTCCTAAGATTCTCCCTATACTTTACTGCCAAATATGCCCCACTGTCTTTAATATTATTTTAATATCACCCCTCTCTTTAATATTGCTTCAGCAATGTGTCTAAGGAAGTGGAAGGATGAAAGCTCATGCTTAAAAATATACATCTTAAAGGCGCTGCTAGATTCCCCCCTCCTTTTTTTAAATGTTATAACAAACAAGGCCATTTCTCTAAAAAAAAAAAAATAATTTCCAAGGAATTGCTATTTGAAAAGGCTTTGCAATGAAGGGCACCCCTCAAATTTTACTATACAATTCTGCAACTTGATTGCAGATAAGGACATCATGGTTCCATCCCATCCTGGGATCTGTAATTTTGTTTTGTAAGGCACTAGTATTCTTTGGCACAGAAGTCTAAAGACCTTGTAAAGCTATAGATCCCAGGGATCCATAGGATGGAGCCACAACACTTGAAAGTGGTATCCAACTGCATTATTTCTGCGGTATAGATGCACCCTACAAGTGATCTGTTAGATATCAGTGGGGTGGGGACCCAGTTCTTTTTGAAACAAGCTCCTTTGGAAACAAGATGCAACTAACAAGAATAACAGATTGCTGGGATTATTAGACGAATCATAACAATGCTGGCAACAACAAGGATGACCTCCTGATTAATAATAACAAGATATTTAGTTGCTCAGTATTAGTATTTTCCAGGGTCAGTTCTGTCCCTTTTGCTCTTGTTTAGAAGCTTCTTGTTTTCATAAAGGATGCTCTCATTCAGTTGATTCATTCAATGGAAAACACTGTTTTGTTTAACTTTTTCTGAAAGGGGTGAATGGTAAAACACAGTTCAGCAGCTATAGCACAATCTTATGCAGGACCAGTGGGTGGTGTTTCTACACTGTAGAAATAATGCAGCTTGACACCACTATAGCTGCCATGGCTCCATCCTACAGAATCCTGGGATTTGTGGGTTTGGAAGGAAATGGTTTGAGCGTTGGACCAGAGTTCAAATCTCTGCTCAGCCTTGGGCAAATCATAGGACCTTATCCCACGCTGCTCTCAAAAGTGGCAAGAAA
>CM034706.1:262110202-262133898 GCA_020142125.1 Phrynosoma platyrhinos | reverse complement strand
TGTTCAACTTGTGGCCCACTAGGACTCCTAGATCCCTTTCACACGTAGAGTAGTCTCTGACAACTCTGGCTCTTTGGCTTAGTAACGGAGATAAGCCCTATGGTTGGAGATGACTTGTCAACCTTGTCAATGGGGAATACCTTTACCTTTACCTTATACAAAATGGCAAAAATGGCAAAAATGAGGCTTGCTTTTTGGAATATATATATATATATATATATATATATATATGAATATTTTCAAGCCATGGATGTTTCAAGCCATGGATACAATGGGCTGACTGTATTTTATTGGGGAGGACATCCATTTTCTTTCCAGCTGATTTCAGCATTGTAGCAAAGCTCAAGGGGAAAAAAAAACAGCAAAATGGGGGAGTTGACAAGTGACATCATCATCCCTGCTAACCATACGGTTTTGGAACTTTGACTCTTCATGCCCTGATTCTATTATATCACTTGCTAAGGAGCACAAGTATGTCTCTCAGTCTACTCCTCCACCCCTCTGGCCCCCTCCCCATTGGTAATCCAGGATTGCAACAAACCTAGTACAGGAAATTTCCTTCCTATTGACTTCACTGTGAAGGAGATCTGAAGCCACTTTCACATTAATGGCCAACCAGAAACTTTACTTGTATGTGGAGCTGTGCCCAGTTCCCCAGTTGGCTGGAGAAGTCATGCTCTGCCTGATAGCCAGGTACCAGCATCCAAGACAACACCATATGGGATCAAGGATGACAGAAAGTCCAGGGCCCAGTGTACACAGCCCAGTCATCCAACCATTAATGTGTTGTTGGGGTGGGCAGGAAATGGAAGCAATGAACCAGGCAAGCCTATTTGCAATTTACACAGACACACACTACAGAATGGAGAATACAGCCAAGACCTCTTTTTTTTATCACAGGGATGCTTTTCCTTCCAAGTCCATCATAGTTTGCAGGAAATGCCCTTGCCTTCTAGGCACCACTTTCTGAGGGATTGGAGGAAAGATAAGGTGCCAGCTAATTTGCACTTAGCAGAGGCCAAGGCAAGACCCAGAGTGTGTATTGGTCTGAATGTTGGATTAGGATGCTGGAGATCAGGGCTCAGTTTCCCTCTTGGCCATGGAAACCTACTGGGTGATCTTGGCCAAGTCCACACTTTCAGCCACAGAAAATCCCACAATAGGTTCCCCTTAGGGTCTACATATGTTGGAAACAATTTGAATGTGCACAACAACAACAGAGGCCAAGGCACCAGATCCCCTCTGATCTTAAAAGCTAAGCAGGAACAGCCCTGGTTAGTGTTTGGATGGTAGACCACAAATAAATGCCAGGTGATGTAGACTATATTTCTGAGGAAGGAACTGGCCAAACCACCTTTTCAGTATTCCTTGGCTAAGAAAATCCTATGAAATTTATGGGGTTGCCACAAGCCAACAGGCAACATACAACAAGAGACCACAGCAGTAAGGCTTCATCTGTAGGCTAAGCTCAAAGTATGGAAAATTATTGGAAGATTCTGGGAGATACAATCCAAAAAAAGTAAATTCTTCTGATTTCTATTTATCATTTCCCCAGGCTCCCTCTCCATGCCACATACAATGGCCATATGTTAGCTTTAAAGAGGAGGAAAAGGCATGTGCCTGTTCCTTCTCCTCCTGGCCATCCCAGGCCTTCAGCCACCTCCAGAGAGGCAGCTGAAAGCCTGGGAAGATGTGGGAGGAGGAGGAGGAAGAGGAGGTATGCAGGTGTATGGGGGAGAGAAGTCCCATCCCAGAGGTTCCACCCCCATAGGGTGGAAGTCCCATCCCGGAAGTCCCATTTCCCCCCCCCCCCCCCCCCGAAATCCCATCTCCAGCATGGGGTAACACCCAGTTCCAGAAGGCCATTTAGTTTGGGCCCTCGGTGCCTAAAAGTTCTCCATCACTGTCCTAGTTTGTGAGTTTGTCCTCAATAACTTTTGCCATTTTTATCACAGTGTGATGTTGCTTGGCCACATGTGTCCCGGTTTCTATCTGTGAGATGCTGGAGGGCATGCAGTCCCCATCCTTGAACTAATGCATGGGTTGATTGACAATTCTATCAGTTTGAAGGCTGCAGCTCTAACATCAGAGCCCGTGTGATGTAGTGGTTTGATTGTTGGACTACGACTCTAGAGACCAGGGTTTGATTCCCAGCTTGGCCATGAAACCCACTGGGTGACTTTGAGCCAGTCTCACTCTCTTCACCTCAGGGTAAGGCAATCACAGACCTCTGAACAAATCTTGCTGAGAAAACCCCATGATAGGGCCACCCTAGGGTCACCATACTCTAAGGTCACCATAAGTTGGGAACGGCAATAACAAAGTTCTAATATCACCTAAGTACTATACAGCTCAAACGTGTGGTTTATGTTGACCATCAGGATTGAGGAACTGAGCCTTAGAGGCCAGGATTTGGGCTAAGTAAAACTGCAAAGCTGACTTAAGAAGTGACTTTGCTTCCCCCCCCCCAACCCACCTCTGCTGGGCGTCTGTCATTTGTCAGCTCAGTGCTGTTGGATTGATTGATACCCAGAGCTCTGTATTCCCCCAACCTTCTCTATCAGCCAAAGACATTCCACCAGGCCTTGCCCAGCCTGCCTGTCGCCACCAGTCAACATGCAACACCATTTGATTGAAATCAGGGAAGTCTCCCAATCCTCCCCCACCTCCCCTTTTATCATCTTACAATAACATCATCCTGATCATTTATTTTTACAACCAAGCCAGGGTTGGGCTTCACCCCGACCTATTCAAGCTGGGTGAAACATGGATTTCTGGAGGGAAATTTTAGGTATGTGTGCTCTCCGAACCTCAGGAAAAGTCAGTGGCCATTAGTTACAGCTGCTTCATAGCTAAGTTATTTATTACTAATCTTTTAAAAAAGGAAAGAAAAGAAATTAACTGAAAGGGAAAATGAGGGCGTGGGGTTAATGATAGTTCCTACGTGTCAAGAGTCAGGAAGGAGAAAAGTGGTTACTATTTTAAAATGGAGAAAAGATGGACTTTAGAAATTTACCATATTTATCTGATGATCTTAATCTTCTTGGGTAAAATTCAAACACATCTCTGCCCCATTAGAATAAGTGGATTCCTATTGTATTTATTGGGATTAATGTACGAGTGCCATGATGTTGGGGGAATAAGTACTACACTTTTTCTCTGGATTGCAAGTTTCAGTGAAACAAATGAGATTTGTTTTTACACCACAATGGCTAGGACAAAAACAAATTATATGTGCATGAACAGTGGAAAGAAGCTATGTCCTGTTTTGGTTTCTTTCATAGTTGTGGTTCCCACTGCTGCAGAAACAAGCCACTATATTCAGCTTACAAGTGGCTTGTCTCTATTTGCATTGGGGATGCTGCAGTACAAATAAATAAAAAAATGAGCTGTGACTATGTGACTCTGTCCCGTCTTGTGTATTTATATTGCTTCATTGGATCCTGACAACTGCATTCAAAGACACTGTATGTTCTTTTATTTAAAATCCTAGTCACAGTTTTATGTATAAATAAATAAATAAGTTAATTAAAAAAATCCCAGTTACTGTAGGGTAACTAATAACTAACAACACTGAAGGATGGGAAATCAATCCTGGTATAAAAACATAAATTAACCCTTTAAATCAGCAATGGGCAACCTGTGGCCTCTGTATGCTGTTGGATTGCAACTCCCATCAGTTCTAGCCAATGAAGTTGTAGTTTTGCAACATCTCTGGAGGGCCAGATGTTGCCCATGTATTTTATTTACATGTCCCTATGAGCAGCCTCCCTCTAGCCAATACAATACAAGAATTAAAGACCACTAGTACAGGGGCAGGCAAAATGTCGCCTTCAAGATGTTGCTGGACTGCAACTCACAGCATTTCTGACTACTGGCTATGTTGGCTAGGGATGAGTTGCACTATGCCTACCCCTAATTTAGGTGGAAAATTCCTACTAATAATTGAATGCTTTCTATTTCCAAAATGTTGACTGTTATTCCAAAGCCTGCCCAGCCACATGAAACATAAATAAAATCTCTTATCCTGGACAAAGCTTGAAACTAGTTCCAAATAACTTGGTACTAGTAATCAATTTCCCCCAATGGCAAAGGGAACATTGTACTACATTATGGAGATAAATTAATGACAGACAGTGTAATTCATTTTTGTGGTATTACCACAACTTTTAAGTTAGTTGTACATTTACAGGGCTGTGGCTTTGCAAAATGGTGGAAGAGGAATATCACACAGTTCAAGTCCTGCCACCCCATGCTCTGGTGTGACTGTTGTGGAGTCACCAAATTGCACAGGAGTGTGTCTGTGAACCATACATCAGCAGCATTCATATGGCTTTTAAAGTAACTACCAGTAAATTGTAAATTTTGGTTGCTTTGGGGGGGGGGAGGGAAGCAATTGCCTGCTTTAAGAATTATCTCTCTGACTACTTGGGGGGCCTTAGACCTATAACTAACAATGTTGAAAAGTAACTTTCTGATATCCAGTTGTGGCATACAAGAGGTCTATAAAATTAATAGAGTCAACCACTTTATGTACTGATCTGCCTGTGGCTTAAAATGGGCCTCTTTTTACAGATAGCTAGGAAATGCATTTCTCTGGAGTTGGCAGTTGTTGTGTGGCTTCAAATTATTTCTGATATGAATACCCTAAGGCAAACCTACAACAGGGACTTTCTTGGCAAGAGTTGTTCAGAAAGGAGTTGTTTTTGTCTTCCTCTGAGGCTGAGAGAGTGTAACGTACCCAAGATCACCCAGTGGGTTTCCATGGCTGAGAGGAGATTTGAATCCTGGTCTCGAGTTCAACACTCAAATCACTACATCACACTGGCTCTCATAAATGAGGCTCTTTATTTGCTCTAAAACTAATTATAGGTTTACCGTGGAGATAAATTTCCAATTTTGGGCAAAATCAGTCTCTTGAATTTACCAAAAACATAGGAAAGGTTCCTAAACTTGTACCATATTTATAGTGAACTACAACTCTCATCCTTGGCCATATTGGCTGAGACTGGTGAGTGTTTGAATCCAGCAACATCTGTAGGGTCACAGGTTCCCTAGCCCTGGGGTACTGAGAGCTGTAACTGAAGAGGCTGTACTTGATATAAGGTTTTGTGAAGGGCTCTATACAAATACCTTAAATTCTTGATCCAAGGACTTTGGATGTTTTTACATGTCTCAGTGTTGGATCAGTGTAGGTCAAAGTGACCCAGTTTTCAAATGGGAGTAATAAGAGAGAAATAAGTGCATAGACACAGAGGTGGCACTGGATTAAATGTTTCAGCTTAAGTATATGGCTTGTTCCCAATGAAATCAGCATTTTGCTGCAATATCAGTTGCACAGGAATTCTCCAAAGTGGAAACTCTTCCAACTCCTTACTTTGGGCTGATGTGTAGCTAACTAACTTTATGGCCAGTCCTTCTGACAATGCTGTTAAATGTCTGGTTTCAGTGTTGTTTTCCTTTTTAATGTATTATGCACTTTAGGAGGTCAAGGCTGCCCTTTGAGAGAGACTGGATGTAATGTGAACCTCTTAAGTGTATTGTATTAAGTACAAACTTGGTGTGTCTTGGTCACAGTGAACTTGTTGGGTAATATTTTCTTGCACTATACAGGATACCTCCTGGACTTCCAGTGTGTGTAAAAAGGATCCTGAGATGAGGAAAACTGAAAGAAGCAGAATTCTCTGCAAAGCTCATTCTTACAAAAGCTGTTAGGGTTCTTTTTGTTCTATAGGGTCCAATGGATTTATCTGAGTAGTTTCTGATGTTCCAACTAGAAAAGCCAGGATACTAGACAATCATGTTGTCTGGTAGTTTCAGAAGGCAGCATGTGGTGATATATTCCATAATGCAGCTAAATACTAGCATTTCATACTTAACTATAGTGGTTTGCCATAGCTAATTCTACCTCTCTTGTACATCAACTGCATGGGAGGTAGCAGATGTCCTAAAATCAGTAGTTCTCTGAACCTTTGACCCCCTGTTAAACCTCAACTCCAGGAAGCCTAGCCAGCATGGCCGTGTTGAAGACCAACCCATTTGGAGGACCAAAGTTAAGTCTTAAGGAGAACCACCACCTTAAACTGAGGTTCAGTCCAGATGAAATGGACTATTGAAGGTTGGTTTGTCTGTCCATCTGAGTGGTGATCAGTATGCTTTGGAGGGGGTTCCACACTCCACTTAAGAATCAAGTCTGCAACCTAAGAGTGTGCTTAGAACAAGCATTGTTGCTAGATGATCACATTCATTCCAACTTACTCATTTGCCAGGGACAATCTTGATCAATCCCTCTAGTGTCCCAATTTTGCAGCTACTTTTAAATTGTCCCAGTTCTTCTTCCCTTATCCCATTTCCTCCCTTTGCCTTCAGATTACTTCAGTTGCAGCAAACTGAGCTCAAAGAACAAAAGTAGTTTATACTCAGTTGACTGGGGAAGGAGGGTGGAGAGGAAGGATGGAATCTTGCCCTTTCCTGTATGCTCAGGCAAAGCAGACTGTTGCAGTTTCTCCTAGCTTGTGTGTTTTTCCTCATTAATAACTGTTGTTATTTTGTCCCACACTCTTGGCCATATGTGTCACAGTTTTCATCTGTGAAATAGTGGAGAAAGCCAATGCAATAGCACTGACAGAATACAAAAAACCCATGAAAATTACTTGCAAAACAGCCAACTATACTTATCAAACTATATTACATACAAGCTTGTAATATAGTTTTGTATGTACAGATGGCTATTTTCCATGTAATTTTCGTGGTTCTTTGTGTTCTATCAGTGCTATTTCGTTGCTCTGTTTTTGTGATACAGTAAGAGCTGGTGGACAGTGGAACACACTGCCTCGGAGAGTGGTGGGGTCTCCTACTTTTGAGATTTTTAAGCAGAGGCTGGATGGCTGGATGACCATCTGTCAGGAGTGCTTTGATGGTGTCTTCCTACATGACAGAGGTTGGACTTGAATGGACCTAGTAGTCTCTTCCAACTCTCTTACATAAAGGCTCACTTTACACTTTCCTTAGATGACCTTTTCTTGATGCAATATCAAGTGAGGTGTGATGGATGGGTGCTATGGAGAAGGCCTTGTCAGTGGGGGCACCAATGGCAGTTGTAAACTCAAATATGAACAAGGAAGTGCTTCTGAACTGGTTTTGGATCTGAATATAAGAGCAGCTATCCAAGGTCCTGAACCCTGTGCCCAAAGTAGGCTAAGCATGTTGCGTAGTATCTTTAAAACATGGAATAAAACTACTCCATTCATATCAGTGGCACTAACCATCACTGGCTGATTTCCCAGTTATGAAACACCCTCTTCAAAGAATTAGACCTTTTTAATTTGGATAAGCCTTAAATATTTAAAATTGATCTCAAAGGGGCGGGGTATAAATAAATTTTATTATCTTATTATTATTATTAAAGCCCCTTTGCAATTTGTTGATGCCTAAGAAAACCCTATGAAATTCATGAGGTCACCATGTATTGACAAGTGACTTGAAGGTGCATACAAATACACACGCACTTTTTTTTAACCTGTTGGGGTGCCTGGCAAGTCAGGTTTGTCTACTGTCCCACTTTTCCTCTGTTTTGTCATTCATACATCCTCAGTAATGGATTCTGGAGGCAGCTGCTATGTATCCTGCCTACAACTGCTAGCTCTGACATACACAGTTATAGAAGGATTCACCTAGAGTAGAGTCCTATTCTTTCCCAGCTCAAGCTTTATTGCATTGTTTCTCCAACCTGTCACTGAGTATCAGTGTTCCTCTGTGCCTCTTTCACTAGCCCCCTAAAGCCAGTTCTGCTTAAAAACCTTCCAGTTAGACAGAGGATGAGGAAGAATGGGAGATGGGCAGCCATAAAAAGACTATGAAAAGGAGCTTCACTATTAGAGGCTTTGTTAACAGAGGTATGCCTATATCAATGATGGCAAATCTTTTAGGGGCCGAGTGCCCAAACTAAGAGGTCTTTCTGGCATCGTGCGTTACCTGGTGCCAGGGCTGGACTTCCAGCCTCCTGGGGTGGGACTTCTTCCATCCCCACCCACCCAGACCTTCATCTGCCTCTCCAGAGATAGCTGAAGGCCCAGGGGGCAAGGGGGAGAAGAAGAGGTACAGGTGTGCATCTCTTCCTCTTCCTCCCCCTGTGCCATCCCCATCTTCCTCCCCAGAGAGGCAGCTGAAGGCCAGAGAGGGTCAGGAAGGAGGAGGAACACGTGGGTGCCTCTTCCTCATCTTCCCCACCCTCCACGTGCCAAGGAAAATGGCTTCGCATGCCATCTCTGGCACATGTGCCATATGTTCGCATCACAGGCCTATATGTATTATCCTCATTTGTTAGATCTAGTGTGTGTGTGTGGTGTTTTTTCTTTGCATGACCTATGCCATGCAACAATGGTTGATGCTTCATGTATCCTGATTAATGACATCAGCAGCGACTGCCCCTAGAAAGGTTGCTAAACCTTTTAATATTACTCTAAGACCATACAATCCAGGGTGGTGTACGATAAAATCAATTTTAAGCAACACATAATAACAGAAAAATTAAAGACTAAAATATATTAAATCATTTATCAACTAAAACCATGCAATAAAAAAAAACCAGTTAAAACAATTTAAAATAATGCTAACCATTGCACATGTGCAAATTGGCCAAAATCAGCTAGCAAAATCATTGGGGCCCACTTGTGACATCACAAGAGATCCTCCCTTGATCCCTGGGTTGAATGCTAAAATCTCAGGGCCTGGATTATATTGGACCTAGCAACCCAAATAAATGCAATGGAATAGGGTCCAAGTTTTGCCCCTGTGATGGGTCATACCTGCCCCACTCCAGTCTCTTCCCTACCCAAAAAGATGGAGAGCAGGAGTGCCCATACCCTTTAAATGCCCTGCTTTGGCAAGGACTGTCCAGATTACTACTCTATTTTCACATTTTACAGCTGTTTTAAAAAGTCCCATTTTCTCTCAGTTTCCCCCTTTGTTTTCAGCTTACTCCAGTTGCTGCCGGATGAATTCAGAGTGGAAATGTAGTTTGTACTCAACTGCCTCAATGGAGTGGAGTGGAGAGGAGAAGAGAGGAGAGGAGAAAAGGGGTGGAATCTTGCCCTTCCCAGTAGGTTTAGGCAAAAGCAAATTGTTGCAACCTCTCTGTGTGCATGTGTGTGTTTCTTATTAATAAGTTTTGCCTGGAAGGTGCAAAAAGGAAAGTGCCTTTTGGCCTTTTGGTATCAGTCACTAGGAAAATTCTTGGACCAGAGTACAAGGCTGTTTAAGTTACAGTGAGTTTGCCAAGAGAACACTCCATATTTTCCCATACGAGATGAAATCTGTGACATGGGACCACCAGAATATGGTCAAGATAGCAAAAATTATTAATGAGAAAGAACTCACAAGCTAGGAGAGGCTGCAACAGTTTGATTTTGCCTGTTCCTGCTGAGAATGACAAAATCTCTATCCTATACTGAATTGAGTGCAAACTACTCTTTGTCTTTGAACTTAGTTTTCATTAATTGAAGCAAGCTGAGGACAAATGAAGAAGAGAAACTGGGACATTCTAGAAACAACTGAAAAAGAGATAACAGAGGATTAAACAGAAATGTCCCTGCCATATCAGGACATTTGGAGAGAATAGCAGTCATGGAAATAATTCCTTTGTAGGCCAGTATTCCTTTGAACTCTGGCTGAGTTGGAATGCAAAAATGTTCTTTGAGGAGAGCCATGCAACTCGCTTGTATAAGCTAACTACATGTTTTGTGTTTGGTGCAGCTGAGGTTTTTGGGTGTGAGGGAGATTGCCTGCTTTACACATTAAGATCACATGAGGGAAAGAGTTGCTCACTCCTTCTTTGGAATTGGTTCTCTGTATTGTGGTTTCTGTGTAGGCATGTAAATCCGCCACTATTTTGTCCTTACATGCAAAGTTGAAAAAATTCTGTAATTTTCTCCCCACTGCAGGAAATAACAAATATTCAAATGTCTCAATGAGTTCCAGAGAAATTATTCTGCAGAGAAAGATCTGTGTGGTGAGTTTTTCTATAGGAAAATGTGTTTGCACCCAAAATGTCACCCACGTATATATCTCTGCAGAATACCCCTATCCCACCCCCCTGGCAATACTTTGAGACACTTAAATACCAGGAGAAAATGGCAGGAAAGTCTCACTGCTTTATTCTTCTTCCTAATGGGTTTTCTCAACTGCCAGGAAACCCATTTTTCAACTGGGAAATAAATAATTGAGGATATTGTTTCTATCCCTTTCCCTGTGTCAGTGCTTACACATTTTGCAAAAAGGCATCAACTCATTCTCTGTCCTTTCCTGCAAATAAATTAGCAATGAACTGGCTACAAAAAGACATGGAGTCTTCAGACCTGTGATGCAAAGGATGTGGGACAAAGTTTTTCAGTTAGAGCCAACTGCATGATCAATGTGGGGTGGATCTGTGTCTTGGTGTTTTCAGGAGTGAGGAACATGTGAACCTGTAGGGACTAGTAGACCACAATTTTTATAATCCATTTAGGTTAGGAAGAGTGGTGTAGTGGTGAGTGTTGGAATGTGACTCTGGAGACCAGGGTTCGATTCCCAGCTTGGCCATGAAACCCACTGGGTGACCTTGGGCAAGTCACACACTCTCAGCCTCAAGGGAAGGAAATGGCAAAGACAAACCTCCCCTGAACAAATCCTGCCAAGAAAGCCCCATGTTAGGTTTTCCTTGGGATCACCATAAGTCAGAAACAACTTGAAGGCAGGCATGTAACAACAAAGGTTATAAGGCAACTTGACCAAGTCAGGAGGCTAATGTTGTATCCCTTGAATCCTCCAAGGGCCACACAGACTACAAAAAAAAAAAAAAGAACCAAAACCAGAAGTAGCAAAAGTCCACTTCAGGAGTGTCTCTACATGGTATATTATAAACAGTTTAATGCCATTTCAAACATTCTGGTTGTATGTTATGGAATCCTGGGGTTTGTAGATCAGTGAGGTAGTTTGACATTTTATCCTAAAATCATGCAGATAACCCCCCAAATACATGAAGAAATGCAAAAAGACCATCACCCCAGAACTCCCTGAACTATGGCAGAGGCTCTGAAGTCCCTCCCCAAAGTGCATATTTCATGATTCTGCGTGGTGAGACCATGACAGTTCAAGTGGTATCAAACTGCTTGTAAGCGTATAATCCAGATTTCTATTTTGGAAAAACGGGGGAAGGGGAGTTTAATGTAAAGTCATCAGGAGGATGGGTTATACTTTATTTAAAAGGTGATTCAGCACTCCTGTGGGTATCTAGAAAAGGTAGGTCATCTCTCTCTCTTTTTTTTTTTTTCTTGTTGTATGAGGGGGACACAAAAACTGCCTTGGAAGGGGGTTGGCATCTGCCAAGGTCTTGCTTTGCCCATCCTTGATTTAGGTGGATCTATGCTAACCTGAACCTGAAAATAATAATATAATAATATAATAATAAACATTTGAAGGGACACAGTTGCCCACTTTCAGTTTGTGTACATATGCACATTTTTATTCATTCATATGAAGAAATACTTATGAGGAAAGATTTAAGGAGCTGGGCCTGTTCATTTTGATGAAGAGAAGCCTGATGGATGACATGATCACACTCTTTAAACACCTCAAGGCCTGTCACAAAGAGGAGAGTGTTGGCTTGTTGTCTGCTTGCTTATAGGACGAGGTGTAATGGTTTGAAATGTCGAGATGGCCTAAATAACCTAAAAGCACCAGATCCCATTTCATCTTGGAAGCTAAGGGGGGTCAGCCCTGGTTAGCACTTGGATGGGAGACTGCAAATGACTCCCAGGTGCTGTAGGCTATGTTTCAGAGGAAGGCTATGACAAAACCACCTCTTGAGTATTTCTTGCCTCTCATCTCCTCCTGACAGATTACTTACCTTGCTATATTTAATATGCATTCCATACATAGCCACACCTTACCATAATTTCACTAACAAATATAACAACATATTTTACATTAGTTGAGAAGATCACATGGGACATGAAAAATCCAGGCTCTAAGCTCCACCAAGCCATGAGACTTGCTGGTTGAGTTTGGGCTCATTGATTGACTAGCCTGAGCCGATCACACAAGGTTATTGTGATCATAACATTGGGGAAGAAGAGAGCCAGAGTATGCAATTGTCAGCAGGAAAAGTGGAATATACATCAAACAAGCAAAGTGATATTTTGATGGGACTCCTTTTCCATTCTAACATCTAACAAAATATGTTATTTCCCCACATTTCAGAGTTCTTGGAGGAATTCCCTGGAGATGGCAGAGAATGTGTTAACTGTGGGGCTATGTCCACACCGCTCTGGAGGAAAGATGGCACAGGGCACTACCTGTGTAATGCCTGTGGTCTCTATCACAAAATGAATGGCATTAACCGACCACTCATCAAGCCACAGAAAAGACTGGTAAGTCTTGTCAGCCCTGAACTGGTTTTTGTTCTGTTTGGGAATATAACTCCCTCACTCCTTTTGAAAGAAAACAACCATCAGTATTACTTGATGTAATGGATGCTGGTAACTCCTAAACTTTAAAGCAGGGGTAGGCAACCTTTCCTCTTTAAGGGCCAAGGGACTTCAGCTCCCAGAAGCCTCAGCCATGTTGGCCAATAGTCCCATGTTGGCCAATAGCTCCTGGGATTCTGGGAGCTGAAGTCCCTTGGCCCTTAAAGGGGAAAGGTTGCCTACCCCTGCAAGTGTCTAAGATTCTGGAACACTATACCCCCAAATATGCTCATCCACTTGGATAGATTCTTTAAGTTCAGGCTAAAACTGGGAGCAGCTTCACTGCCCCGCTGACATGGAAGCTGCCAACCACACTTGAACCTTTTTGTCCTGCTACCACTGTCTCTCTCTTATGTATGCTATGCCACGTTCTGAACTTCATCTTGCTCTGATGGTGAGAAGGCAAGCTGGTTCCCAAAAAGCTGTTGCTTCATTTTCTGGACAAGCTTCTTTTGGATAGGCTCAGTGTCCAGAAGCAGCGTATCTCTGAACATCAGTTGCTGGAAGATAGACATAATAGAGCTGTTGCCTTCTTGTTCTGCCATTTATTTATTGGACTTGTATCCTGCCTTTCTCCCAAAATGGGATTCCAGATGGCAAGGAAGGCCTCTGGACTTCCAAGAAGCATTTGACAAGTTAAGCCACTTTCCATGCTAGCCAAGCTCTGGCCAGGTCATTGCTGAAAACAGTGAAGCACAATGTTTTTTTTCTTGTGATATATTTGCACAAAAATTACTTCATAGTATTTGCAGAATGTTACAAAACATAATTTGCACTTGGGCTTCAGAATGTATTGCTGATAGTCACCAGTCTTGTTGTGAGTGTTACAAACTCCTTTTTTGTCATTTAATTTCAAAAATATCCATCAGATGAATTTTAAAATCTTGTGAATGTTGTTTTTATCTGTTCCTCACATCACCCACACTTACAAAGACACTGGCATTTTTGCCCTTGCTTTATTAGGGTTTGAAATTATTGAGCCTTCAGCTTTGGGCTTGCCAAAACAAATTCTTGTTTAAGATGGACACCCACCCCCACAAATTCAGTCTGTAGACCTCTGACGTCACAAAATAGGAGGCAGTTTGTCCGTGTTTGACATTTAACAGCATCATACTACATCAAATTTATAGTGTGTGTCTGTTGCCCTCTGCTATTATTCACCAAGTGTTCAAGCATAGCATCCCCCCCTTCAGTTGTTTGGAGAAGAGATCATATACTTCTGGCAGCAAAAATGTTGATGTGGCCTTGGGATTCCAAAAGCATTTCCCATGAACTCTATCTGGCTTGTTTGTAGAATTAAAAATCAAAACTACCAGAGTCTTAGCTCAGAGCTTGGGGCTTCATTTTCCACCTCAAACCAGCACAGTGGAATTCCTTTTTAAAGTATCTCATTAGTTGTGACACATTAGTAAAGCATTAGCAATGTGTTACTTTTAAATTATTTTTTATGGTTTTTAAACTTTAAAAATAGACAAATGACCACAAGTCCAACCAAAATGACCCTCCAAACATATTTTGGGAGTGCTGTAACAAATGTTACTTGTCACAGCACAATAATGATCTTACTTGCCATGTCATTATTTTGTAAAAGGAGTTTCATTGTGCCATTGGTAGCATAAAACCTACCACCTTACAGATAGCATACTTATACACATTATGTCACAGCCCTCCCTTGGGTTGTGTAATGTTTGTGAATTGCAAATTAGACATGATATTGGTGTGTGTGTGTGTGTGTGGAACATTTTAATTCAAAAGACACAGGAAAATGCAGAGGGTCAGCTAGAGCCGAGAACTGTAACAAGATGAGCCTAGTTGTAGCCTCCCATGGGCTCAAGCGTCATGATTCTTTTCCATCTGGTTTTTATTCTAATAAAATTAAAAAATGGAAAACTGCCCTTGTTGGGGAGAAAGAAAGAGAGTATCTGATTGTAACAGCGAAATGATTAGAGCCTTCTCACTGAGCCTCTCTGCTCAGTGTTTTTCCTTCTAGCCATGGCCCTTTCACACAATAGTTATTCCACTTTAATTGATTCCACTTTAATTGTCATAAATGCATCCTATGGCTTCCTGGTGTTTATAGTTTGGTGAACCACTAGAGTTTTCTTGCCAAGGATCTAAATATCCCGCCATAAACAGCAAATCCCAGGATTCCACAGGATGGCACTAAGGCAGGTGTGCATATTCATACCCTCCAACATTTTCTAGATGAAAACCAAGACACATGTGGCCAAGCAGCATCAGAATGTGGTCAAGATGGCAAAAGTTATTAATGAGGAACCACGCACAAGCTAGGAGAGTCTACCACAATTTGTTTTTGCCTGAGCCTACTCCATCCCTTCCTTTCCTCTTCCTCTACTGACTAGATTACCGCACTACACTCTTATAGAGCTGCTATTCCACTTTAACTGCTCTGGCTGCCTCCTGTTGCATTCTGGGATTTGCAGTTTAAGGAGGGGCATTTAGAATTCTCAGCCAGAGAGCTCTTAAGCCTCACTGAACTACAAGCCTCAGAATGCAACAGGAAGCATCCAGAGGAGTAAAAGTGGAATAGCAGCACTATAAGAGTGTAGTGTGGTCATGTGGTTAGTTGATTGAATGCAATCTAGTTTTTCACTTTGAGTTCAGCTGCAGCAACTGAAATAAGCTGAGGGTGAAGGAGGAAAGGAGGAAAGAGAGAAAGAAAGGGGGCATTTTAAACGCAACTGAAAAAAATGGGATGGCAGAGGATTAATTGGAGCTGTCCCAGCTAAATCAGGACAGTTGGAGGGTATGCAACTACTAGATCTAATTTGTTTTGCTTGAGCCTTCTGAGAGGGACAAATGTGCACCTATTCTTCTCCCTCTCCACCCTAAAGTAACTGAATGCAAACTACTGTTGTGCTTCAAAGTCAGTTTTCAGCAATTGAAGTAAGCTGAGGACAAAGGGGAAAAATTGGAGAAGGAAAGAGAACCCGGGACATTTTAAAGTCACTCTAAAAGTAGAATGGCAGAGGATTAATTAGGCCAAGACAGGAAAGTTGGAGGGTATGTTAGTGTGCATCTTGCCTTGGATGAGCATGCCATTTGGGTAGAATATGCCATTTGCTGCTTTGTCTCAAGCAGCAAAATGTCTTTCCCCTGCAGGGCATGGTTTTTCATGTCAGGAGTATAAAAAACTGCAGGGAAAGAATCCTGTGTCACTTGAGACAGAGGGAGATTGCAACTTCCTTCATCTTGCTACAGTTCTCTGGCTTCTTAGCTGAACTTCTGTGTGAAACTTTCTGCATATTTGAATAAATAGGTTTCAAAGTCTGCTTATCAGCTGCATTTGGCTCCCAAATACAGTCTGCTAAGGGCTTCCGTCCTGTTTTGTATAAACAAACACTGCAGGGCGCAGTGTTGGGAGTCAACAACTACTTGGCCAAGGTCAAAACTCTTCATAGGCTGCTGAGAATAGGAAGGGTTAGGAATTCACTTTCTCTTAAGAACTCTGTTAAAATTTTCACAGCAATGTGAGCTGCCTCCAAGCTTCTGGATAGCCAAAACAGACTAGCATCTCTCAGTTTACTGTAAGCGCCAAATGTTGGAGGGAAGGAATGTTTAGACTGAATTATTCTCTAAAAAGAAGCCTTCTTCTTGTGACCCAGGAAGTATGTATTGTTCAAATGTTGCCTGTTCTATTAATTTACCAGGTAGACCTAGGCTACACTCTCTAAACCTCAGAGGAAGGCAAAGGCAAGCCCCATCTGAACAAATCTTGCCAAGAATATCCTGTGATAGTCTCACCATAAGTCAGCAATGACTCGAAGGCACACAACAACAAGAAGACATAGGCAAGGAACAGGAAATATATAGGAAACATGTAGCCCTCAAGAAGTTGCTGGACTGCCCTCACTGCCTGGTCTCTTTATATGATGGTGGAGCATGGAATCCATTCCAATTTTAGACTGAATTTGTAAGAAATTATCAAAGATGCTGGATGGTATCTCTCAAATAAGTTGCGAAGCTTGGATAGATTTTTAAAAGTTCAGACCAGGGGTAGGCAACCTAAGGCCCGGGGGCCGGATGCGGCCCACCGAGGCCTTTGGACCGGCCCCAGGCCAGTCCTGCCGCCGCTGCTGCCGCCGCCACCGCCTCCCGCCACGATGATATTGATTATTGTTGTTATTACTTGTTCTTGGGGTTTTCTTGGCAAAATCTCCACAGGGGTTTTGCCATGGCTTTTCTGGGGCTGAGGGAGTGTGCATGCATATATTTTAAATTTTTTTTTTAATTTTTAAAAAAATAATTAATTTTAATTTTAATTTATTTATTTATTTATTTTTGGTGCTTCGGCCCCCCAATTGTCTGAGGGACAGCAACCCGGCCCCTGGCTCAAAAAGGTTGCCTACCACTGGTTCAGACCAATCATCATCATCATCATCAAATTTATTTATATCCTGCCTCTCTGTAAAACACAACCAAGACCATGTCTACATGGGCCAAATAAAACAGTCTCCCCCACCACTGCCACTGACACCTGTCTTCAAATGCAGAGCCAAAGCCCCAGTGTGACTGCAAACTGTCTTCACACCACATCGATTCTAGACTATCCCTGCCTTACACATGTTTTAAAGAGTTACCTTTTGCTCCAAATTTTCCTGGAAAATCTGGAGAACTCCAGACCAACACAGGATGGCTGTTTACACATGTGTCCCACTATGCTGCCTGGTGCTGCAACAGCAAGTTGCTCCCTCCAAAGTAGAAAATGACGAACCCAGCACTGATCAAATGGCTGGTCACCTCATTGTGACTTCAGAGGGAGCAACTTACACCAGTGGACACCGTGCAAACAGCCATCTCGCATTGCTCCAGAAAGCCAGGGGAGGGAGGAATTGGGGCAACTTTGGAGCCAAAACACTCCAGGAGCAGCCTGAAGCAATCTGATCAGTGTAGAACTACCCTAAAACCCAGAGTGGATTGACCACACCAATGATGTGGGAGCCAGCAGATATTTCTGACTCCCCTTATCTCTCACCATTGCCAAATTTAGAAGCAATTAGAGTCATTATTAATTAATTTTCTTGTTCCATCAATTATTATGTAACTATCTTACATTAAGATGGTTACATAATGAAAGATAACTTCACTCCTTTTATGGTGTGATTACAAGTTACTAGTTACTTGGGTAGTATGATCTTACTAAATGTTGAAGGAGAAGGATCACATGGTTGAAGTACAGTCAATCCTCTGTATCCATGGATTCCTTATCCATGGTTCCACCATCCATAGTTTGAAAATATTTTAAAAATATTTAAATATATATATAAATTCCCAAAAGCATACTTTGATTTTGGCATTTTATATACTGGACACCATTTTACTATGCTATTGTATTTAATGGGACTTGAGCATCCCCAGATTTTGATATCCACAAGGAGTCCCAGAACCAATCCTGAACGGATACCAAGGGCCCACTGTACTGGCTTATGCTGCTGCTTTGTGCTCAGTTATGTGTGCAGACGCCATGGCAAGATACTCAATGAAATACACCTAAAGTGGCCTCAAGTCCACAGAAGCATATACCCAAATAAATGGGTTCTTTATCTTTAAAATCTTTAAAATATCATGAGCCACTTTAGTGGTGTTTAAGGTCAATTAGAAAAAAAATTTTTGCCAAGAATCATGAACTACATGAGAGAAAAGCCAACTAAACCTAGAATTAATTTTCTTGTTCCATCAATGATTATGTACCGCTACTATCTTACATTAGGATGGCTACACAATGAAAGATAACTGCACCCATTTTATGGTGTAACTACAACTTACTAGTTACTTAGGTAGTATGATCTTACTAAATGTTGAAGGAGAAGGATCACATGGTTGAAAAACACAGCAAAAGATTTTCTTCTAATTGACCTTAAACACCACTAAACTAAAGCTAGAATGTAGGCAGAACTTCTATTTTAACAATTGTCTTTGCAACCAGAACATTCAAATGTCTGCCTTTCCTTGTCACGCCATCGATCTTTCTAAAACTGCAGAGCCCGACTGTAATATTCATGGAGCTTGGAGTTTTGATTCCTGCTCCCTTCACTTAATTCATCATTTGTGGTCCCAGGGTTTTAATAGTAAAGTAAACAGATATGGAATTCTTCATCACGCACGTAATTTCCTAGGCAGCTGGAAGATGGTTGTCACAGGCTGATACGTTCTCTCTTTTAAGATTGAGAAGCTATATTGAAGGACCTCAAGTAAGATTTGGTAGAAAGTAGAATCAACCAGTTCTGAAAATGCATCTGCTGTTGGACTGCACCATTGTAGACTGCAAACAGGGAGGAAGTAGCTAAAGTTCCTTCACATACTCCCTAGCTTTTAAAGAATTCCCTCTGTATAAAAGCAGTAGAATATCAAAGATAAGGTTTTACCTCAGAATTTTTACTCTGACATTGTAGATATTCATGACTGAGCAATAACACTGAGGAATTCTTATTGATAACAGAAATGCATCTAACCATTTGATTCCTGCACCAGCATCTGCATTCAAACTTTATGTGGTTCTACTAGTTCTCTACCACAATCATTGTTCTCCCCTTTAGGCTGAAAAGGAGCATTGAAGCAAGTTAAGTTTCATCTAATTCTTAGTCTTTCTCATTTTATTTTAAATTTGTTGCACCTTTACGCCTCCTCATAATCAGAGTCTTCTGAGCAGTACATAGTACATAAAAAAAATACAAGGAAAAACTCAGCCATTTTAAAGCCCATATTTTTTTGAAAGGGGAATTTAATTTGGGTATTTAACCAATTGTCTTAAAGCCATGAAACATATTTCAAGGCAAAATTTCTGCTTTGGAAGCTCCTGGAAACAGTTATTTTTCTTTGCTGACAGGTGGGCAGGGATGTTGATGTGACCCATGCCAAGAAGGCCATTGGGCCATATGTGGCCCAACCAACTTCAGTCATACATGGTCTAGATCCATTGACACAATGTTATTTGTGTCACAGTCTCTCGGCTTGGCTTGGAATAAAACAAAGTCTTTTGCTGCTGGTGCTGTAACTACTACTATTTATTTATTTATTTATTTATCCTGCTTTTCCCCATAATAGGACTCAAAGTGGCTTACACTGGATCCTCATAAAGTCTAATAAAGAAAGCACTTGTATCTTGGCTTTCATGTTTGTTGTGACTCAGTAGCCAGCATGTGGGTCAGCAACAGTGATATTGCCATCATTCTCGAAGGCCAAAAAAACCTGTTTGACAGCAAGGAAAGGACTAGAGCTCCCCATCCCAAGTATCCAATTGTCAGGAATTTGGTCTTAGCTTAAAAGGAGATCCATGCATAATGCCTTGGCCACTGGATTGAAGATGGGAGCTTTGGGCTCTGCACTCTTCTCATCCATTGATAGGGTAGACACGAGCACTCATTTACAGAAGACAGTCTTCTATTTCAATAGCTGCCCAAGGAAAGTCCTCTTTTTTGAAGGTGTCCTCCATTGGAAGGACTGCATCAAATCTATTTTAAAGATAAAGAATCCTAAGAATATGGGTCTTGAAGCTGAGCAGGCAAACAGCTTATTTACTGTGGGATGCATTGTGATTCTCTTTGAAACAGAAAATTTATTTCTGGTTTTGCATCTGTACCTATGTGTTTGAAGTGGGAGTTTTATTGCAAGTTGATATCCTCTTTCGTCCTCTTGGTGATGCATGTTCTCTTTCTTTTTAAAAAATTATTTTATATAGATGATGTGCAAGTAGCTACCCAGTCTGCAGATTATCAGTCAGTTAGAAAGCTTAGTTCTTTATATAGATAGTCATGTTGCTACTAAATAAGGACAAGTAAATGATGATAAACTTTGGATGCATCTTTAGTGGATTTTTAGGAGTTTTTTTCTATTCCTTCCACCACCCACCACACCAGAGTCGAAGCTTTTTAAAGGATATATTGACAACGATGTTATCACAGGATTAAATCTGGGAAACTACAAAATCCTGGCCATCCCAACCTCCACGCCCCTTGAGATATGTTTTGTTAGAATTGGAAGAGAAACTCTTCTTGTACCTCTTCTCTGGAAAAATGTTTCCATGGGCGACTTGCTGGAATCTTCTGGAAGTTGGTGAAGACCTCCTTTTTTTTGAAAGAAAGGTTATCAGGATGCTTTTTGACAGGCATTTTTAGACAGGCTCTGTTTTTGAATATTGCAATATTTTTGTTGGCAGTATGGTGCATCCAAGGTTATGCAGTAGTGGCAAGCTCTCTTTCACACTTCACAATTATCATAGCTTAATACTGTTTTAATTGCCATCAATGTTTTCTATGGAATCCTGGGTTTTGTAGTTTAGTGAGCTATTTAGATTGCTCTGCCAGAAGTCTTTAGTGTTTCACCGAAATACCAAATTTCAAGGTTCCATAGAAGGTAGCTATGACAATTAAGTAGTATAAAAGTGCTATAATTGCATAGTGCAGGGGTAGGCAACCTTTTTGAGCCGGGGGCCGGATTGCTGTCCCTCAGACAATTGGGGGGGCCGAAGCACCAAAAATAAATAAATAAATAAAAATAATGTTTTTTAAAAAATTAAAAAATTAAATATATATATATGCATGCACACTCTCTTAGCCCCAGAAAATCCATGGCAAAACCCCTGTGGAGATTTTGCCAAAAAAAACCCCAAGAACAAGTAATAACAACAATAATCAATATCATCATGGCTGGCGGTGGCGGCGGCGGGGAGGCGGCAGCAGGACCGGCCTGGGGCCAGTCCAAAGGCCTTGGTGGGCCGCATCCGGCCCCCGGGCCTTAGGTTGCCTATCCCTGGCATAGTGCAAATCTGCTAGCTCCAAGAAGCCTATTTCTCCAATGCTTTGATAGTTACTTCACCCATGGCCTTTCCCTTCCTACTACCTCAGCCTGTCATATCCTCCAAAATTTCACAGATAAAAACTGTGGCCAAGCAACATCTGAGTGTGGTTGAGATAGCAAGAAATTAGTAACAAGAAGGGACACTCAACTAGGAGAAGCAGCTGCAGTTTGCCTGCCTGCCTGCTTTATTATTTGCTCATGAGCCACCTATAATTCTTCAGTGATAAGGCACAATATTGCTGTTTTAAAACAAAATAAATAAAGCACTTCTATTCCCTTTGTAAATAACTCTTCTTTTTATTTTCACATTCTTTGTCTATTCTTGCTCCACCTTCTGAAATTATTGCTCATTTAAACTCCATGGAAGGATTTAAAGGACTATCAACGGAACTTGTCACATGCATGTGCAAATACAAGTGATCTGAATGAAACATTACTGCTTACAAATGAATTTGGTTACCTTTGGTGTCTTTCCACTTTGGTTTCTTTGCACTTTCAATTTTTCAAAAAAAAATTATCTTCATTTATTAAAATATTTATTTGCTGTCAAACAGGGGACTCCTGTTGAACCTCCTGGCCATTGGCCTGTGGGGTCCCTCAGGGTTCTGTTTTGTCCCCTATGTTATTTAACAACTACATGAAACTAGTGGGAGAGGTCATCCAGAGTTTTGGGGTGCGGTGTCACCAGTATGCAGATAACAGCCAGCTCTGTCTCCTTCCCATCTGATTCCAAGGAAGGTGTTGTGTCTCTGTACTGAACCAATGTCTGCTGTCAGCAATGGATTGGATGAGAGCAAACAAACTGAAATTTAATCCAGGCAAAACAGAGATGCTCCTGGTCAGTTGTAAGGCAGATCAGGGAATAGGAACTTTGCCTGTGCTGGACTGGGTTACACTCCAAGCTGTGAGCCTGAAATCTCAGGTTCACAAGATGCCCAGGTTTCAGCCATGGCCAGAAGTGCATTTGCAGAGTTAAAACTAGTGCACCAGCTGGGCCTGTTTCTTGAGACATCAGATTTGGCTACAGTAGCACTTGCCTTCATTACATCCTGTTTGGACTACTGTAACACACTCTACATGTGGCTGCCTTTGGAAACTGTTTGGAAACTTCAGCAGGTCTAGAACGCTGTGGCCAGAATGCTGACTGGGCTCAGTTATAGGGACCATATAACTCCCTTGTTGAGTCAGCTTCACTGGCTACCATTTTGTTTCCAAGCACAATTTAAACTGCTCATTATGACCTATAAAGTCCTATACGGCTTAGGCCTAGATTATGTGAAGAGCCATATCTCCCTATGTGAACCTGTCAGAACTCTAAGATCTTCAGGGGATGGCTTTCTCTCGGTCCCACCACCGTCCCAGGCTCGCCTAGTGAAGACATGAGAGAGACCCTTCTCGGTGGCTGCTCCCACACTTTGGAACTCCTTGGAATTAGGCTGGCCCCATCCCTGGTTGCCTTTCGACAACAAACTAAGGGCCTTTGCAGACTGCTAGAAATAGTGCAAATTGAGTCCACTTTAACTGTCCTGGCTCAGTGCTAGGGAATCATAGTTTTTTCTGAGACACTGAGCCTTCTCTGTCAGAGAGCTCTGGTGCCACAATAAACTACAGTTCCCATGATTCCCTAGCACTGTGTCAGGGCAGTTAAAGTAGACTCAATATGCACTATTTTTGGCAGTCTGCAAAGGCCCTGAGACATTCTTATTTAAGCAAGCATCCCACATATAATTATACCAGGGTGGCTTTTATGGAGCATGAGTGCTTTAGTTATCCCTTTTAACTTTCATATATCTTTTATGTAATTCTATAACGTTTTCAGATTATTTAATTGTTCTGAATTTTATTGTGATTTTTTTAATGTTTTTTGTCTGTGAGCCATCTTGGGTGCCTTCCGGGAGAAAAGTGGCATACAAATGAAGTAAATAAATAAAATATTAAATAAATAAATAAATAAATAAATATGCCTTTAAATTGACTCTGATACAAGGGGACTCTATCCTGGATTATTCTTGGCAAGATTAATTTGGAGGTTTGCCACTACCTTCTTCTGAGACTGTGAGAGTATACCTTGCACAAGGGCATCCAGTGGGCTTCCATGGCTGAGAAGGGATTTGAATTCCACTCTCCACAGTCCCAATCCATTATTCAAAGTGCTATATTTAGAACAGTAAAAATGATTTAAATAGAATAAAAGCATGTTGAGCAGAATGATTAATTCGTCACCGATAACAATAAAAATAAAATGATTAAATAAAATGATAAGTAATAAATAATTACATATTAATTTAGCCTCATTTTCATTTTCTTTTTTGTTGTTAACTCTCCTCAAGTTGATCTCGATTCATGGCAACCCTATGGATGAGACATCTCCAAGAC
>CM034706.1:262095061-262110102 GCA_020142125.1 Phrynosoma platyrhinos | reverse complement strand
AAATTTTATGTGACCCATTTAGCACACTCTTTTTTCTTGTTTTTCCAGTCTTCATCTAGACGTGCTGGTCTCTGCTGTACTAACTGTCACACAACAAATACTACACTCTGGAGACGGAATGCAGAAGGGGAGCCAGTCTGCAATGCATGTGGATTATACATGAAGCTACATGGGGTAAGAATCTGGTTTGTAAACCATACATGCATATATATATATATATATATATAATATACACATACAATTATTTCTTGACCTTTCTCCAATAAGCTCCAAGATGGCATACATGGGCCTGAGTCCAGTTGCTAGGACCAGAGGAGTAGATTCACTAGGGTTCATCTACACTGGAGAAGTAATGCAAGCTGACACCACTTTTAAGTGCTGTAGTGCCATCCTATGGAATCCTGAGATTTGTGTATAAGGTGTATATGAAACATAAATGAAGTTTGTGTTGAGTCTTGGATCCCATCTATAAGATATCTCATTATGTATATGCAAATGTACCAAAATCTAAAAAAATAATAATCTGAAATCCCAAATACTTCTGGTCCCAAGCATTTTGAATAAGGAATACTCAACCTGTATTGTAAAGCTATTCCTTGTACATTTTTATTCCTTCCAGCTTTTGAAAACATGAACCACCATTCATCTGTCACAATATCATTAAGCTATCAATGTTCTGGAGATGAAACTTTCTGTCTCTGCCTAGGCTTTCTTCTAACTCATTCAAGTAGCAGGGAAACTAGGATTTTTTTAAAATCTGTCAGAAGGTTCTCGAAATATTGTACCACACATATCAACTAGCCAAGGACTGCTATTAAGAAAAATGTTGTGATGTGAAGGACGAGGTCATTGTGTGTATTACACAAATAGAGAATCCATAAAGACAAAAGCTATATGTATGCATTTAGTGTAGAAATGCAGGTCTCAATGAGTATAAATTATTCTTGCCCTTTGTGATGGTCAAGGTACCAAGGCCTCTGGCAATGAAGAAAGAAAGCATTCAGACAAGAAAAAGGAAACCTAAAAATATCACCAAAGGCAAATCCTCAACAGGTAACATATTATTATGATTGCTATTGTTGTTGTATTGTCAGTGTGTAAAGTAAAAGAAGTTACCTGCCTCTAGTTGTCTCATCCAAAACTACAAAGGAACCCGTTGTCTACAGCCCTATACAGAGAAGACAATACAGGAAAAGGGAAGAAAATGAGGAGGAGGGTCTGCATTTTTGGTTATTTCTCTCCCCATCATTTACAATTTAACAATGTTGTTATTGTTTACATTCAAGCCCATAGTGTCATGTAGAAGATGGAGCAAGCTTATTTTCTGCAGCTTTACAGACTAAAACACAAACCAATGGACTCAAATCACAACAAAAGAGATTTCACCAAAACATTAGGCAGAACCTCTTTATTGTAAGAGCTATTCAACAGTAGCATGCATTGCCTTGGAGGAGGATGAACTCTCCATCTTTGGAGAATTTTAAATAGAAGTTGGATGAGTATCTTTCGTTAGTGCTTTAGTTAATATTCCTTCCCTGCAGGGGATTGGACTACATGGCCCATGTGGTCCTTTCCAGTCCTATGATTCTATTATTACAGTGGTCATTAATGATAAAATTTGAAGTGCAGATACAATCAGGTTCACAGTTCCTACCATGCTTGTTAGCCATATATTTTGATAAGCTTTCTAATACTGCATGATGGGTTCTGTTACACAACTGGTGGTACTGGGTAGAAGGATTGTTTATTATGCAAAGTGTCAGATAATGAGCAGATGTGTGGGAAGGAAAAACAAGCTGTGAGCTATCAAGGTCAATTCCATGAAAACACCTGGCAGGAGGGGAACAAGAGGGTGTAGTCTTGGGAAAAATAATGTTTTGATTTGTAAACGAATGGGCATGTGAGCTCACAAAATCAGTTTGAAGTGCTATGTGCTTTTAATATACTGTATAACTGAAAATGCTTCAGCCCTGACAACATCATTATGTTGTGATCAACTCAAGTTTATTGTATAAAGCTGTTTGACTTTGCTGAGGCTTATGTTTCTGAACTGAAGTTAGCCAATACATGACAGTTACTCATCAGGGCAAACCTCACAGTCACATTTGGAAAAAGAAGCCAAAGATCCAGGAAGTTGTGTTGATTCACACCAACATGGCAGTTCTAGTAGTTTTCATTTCCAAATGCAAGACTTCTGTAAAACTAGGGGCAGGTGATCAATAGCTAATTTAAGACCAAACCAGCCCCATAGACTTTTTCATTATAACAGGAATAGCTTCCGAGGAAACCCCCATGATAGGTTTGCCTTAGGGTCACCATAAGTTAGAAATTACTTGAAGGCATGCAACAACAACAAAGCTTCAAGCAATATATTGTAGCTGGGAAACTA
Organism: Phrynosoma platyrhinos; assembly: GCA_020142125.1. NCBI lineage: Eukaryota > Metazoa > Chordata > Lepidosauria > Squamata > Phrynosomatidae > Phrynosoma > Phrynosoma platyrhinos. The sequence continues at coordinate 262,107,713 of CM034706.1, read as the reverse complement.
CACCTCCCCCAACCTCCAGTTACTCTTAAGGCTTATTCCTGAACTCAGAGACAACATAATGGAAGTTGTAGGCCAAAAAAAAAAAGACCAAGTTGCCCACTTCTGATAAAAGCAAATTCCATGGTATATGGACATCAGAGGGCAAGATTGACTGAAAGAATTTTTGCGGGAAATGGAAATATGTTGAAATAACTTACATGGTGCTAATAAACTGTGGTAATGGTAGTAAGAGCTTCATGCCATTATAGAGGTATATCTTCTTATGTAATTCTTTAAATCTCTTTCCCTCTCTCAGGTTCCACAACTTCAACCACCAATTCCCCTTCCTCTATTACCAATTCTGAAAGCAACGTCACTTTAAAAACTGAACCTGTTGTAACATCGCAATATCCAGGACAATCAATAGTATCAACTTCCCAGGTAAAGAATAATAGGAATTGCAAAATAATTTGACATATTTGTATCTGATTTGGCTACACATGCCTAGGAGCATAGACCATATGAAACCACAATGTTCAACACAAAATCTACAACTACAATTCTGTTAAGTCAACTCAGTTTTCTTGATCTGCAGTCAATAGATCATAAAACCCTCAGATTTAAAGATACATTTGACAAAAATGAATACAGTACGTAGTAAAATGTTTAAATATTAAAACAGCTAAAAAAAATCAGTTATGCACTAAACGTAGTTAACACTGTCTGTCATAAATGATCTAGTAAGAATTGCCAAATTTAAAAACTTAGCTCCTTGCTCTGTAAACATCTCATTGGCACCTTTGAACAAATGCATTAAAGAGACCCAAGGAAGCACCCTGGAAAAAGCTGAATAATTGGAAATATTAAGTCTTTCACAATAAAACATTACATCCAAGAGAGATTCAACTTCATTATTGTTATCGGGGCAGCATCAGTTGTTCAATCAAGTTTTATTGTATCTTCCAACTAATTTGAAGAAAAACCTATTAAATCAGAGAGATTTGAGATCAGTTCACCTTTAGTTCTAAAGCTTGGAGAGTTTCTTATTTTAGGCTACAGCTTTTAGAAGTCCAAGAACAACATAGCTATCGGTCATACCGACTGGGGGATTCTAGGCCCTGTGCCTCCAATTTTCACGAGACATCTCCAGAAAAGAGATGAGGATGCAGACTCTCCAGTTTTGATGGGCTCAGTTCCAGGCAGAAGGAAAGGGCTCTGTGCAGATCTCAAGCTCAGCTATTAGAGCAGGAGCATGCTATACTTTACGAGATGTAATTTACAATTGACAAGATTCCATAGGATGCAGCCAAGGAAGTTAAAGTGGAAAATATCCTCATAATTATGTAATGTGAAAGGGCCCCTCTGGGGAAAATCCAATTGTAATGATAACAAATTCAATTGTTTCTTTGCTCTAAATCCTTGTAGGATCCAAGCCAGTCTGAAGATGCCTTGACTGACAGTCACACCCAGTTCAAGTATGAACCGGAGGATTACACCTTTTCTTCTGGTGGTATGCCCCAGCAAACAGGACTCAGCGTTCCCCTTCGTCAAGACTCATGGTGTGCATTGGCACTGGCCTAGGAAACTAGTCTTCCATTTTGAAATAAAATATGCTGCAGAACAACCCTTGATTGTCATAACATCAGTGGACAGCAGGACCACGGACCTTCCTGCCTCAGTGCTTTGGATCTGAGGTTTCCTATAATCAACATAGTTCTGTGTTCCCAAAGCATTTTTCCACAGAGGATGCTTTACTTGAATGCCAGTTGAGCAGGGTCAATCGCCTTCATGATGCATCTGACTCTTCTGATACTTTGGTTCTCTGAAAGCTTTTACTTATACCCATACCGATTGAAAGCAATAGAAACTGGGACCTCTGTTCTCAGTCACTGGTCTTTCTCTTTACTGTGATCCATTCTAACAAAAGAAATCCAGAATCTTATGTTTTGTTCAGAGTGATTTCCACCCCATCCTCTTTTTATGACTCCCTTGTGTGCAATTTTACTCCACTCCCCAATAAAGACTATGATAGAATATGGCACCAGTCACTTAATTTTATTAAACTGTAAATGGTGTTGACTTTTTAAAGTTTAGTGGTGGTGGCATGGAAAAGATAAACAAAGGGAGAGAACCCATGTTTTAAATCCTTTGCTGTTCTATATCTTTAAAAAAAACAATCCTCTTAATGGCCTATTAGCTTCTGGAGTGCCTAATTTATCACCATTAATAAGAAATGGTGCATGGAAACTCCCTTGCATTGCTCTTCCTAATGTAGTGGGTCTGCTGGCAAAAATCTCTCAATTAACACTCCATGGCAATAGAAACACAATCCAAATGGGGCAAGGCAGATCAACACACACAACACAAATGCCCCTTGCCATTATATAACTGGTTCCAGGGCATTTGGGCCCATTTTAAAAATGTCAGCACACAACAAACAAAAAGTAGACCTAGGTCCAGCTCTACCATTAGGCAGAGTGAGGCAGCCATCTCAGATACACTTTGGACGCCATCGCAGATCAGCCAATTATTAATGGTTTAATTTGTTTTTATTGCTTGAGACTGGCAGGGGGAATAAGCTGGAAAGAAATATTTCTTTGCATGCTGGAATAATTTGGCTGATTTTGGGTAATATGTACTTTGATTAACAAGGATCAGAGAGATGCTATACCTCCTCATTCAGCAAAATGTTTTGGGCCAATCCTGATGGAGGAGCACCAGAAAATTCATTCCTCTCAAATCCCATCTACCAGAAACACAAAAGTGGAGAAGTAATTTGGCCCCCTCTTTTGCCAACCAGTTCTCTGCAAACCTATTTTTATGTGCCTTCAAGTTGATTCTAACTTACAGCAACCCTATCATAAGGGTTTCTTGGCAAAACTTTTTTTTCAGAGGAGGTTTGCCATTGCTTTTAAGGCTGAGAAAGTGTGACTTGTCTTGACGTGGGGGTTTAACCCTGTGATCTGTAGTTTAGAGAAGCATATTGAGAATTCTCAGCCAGAGGGCTCTTGTATACTACCAAACTACAAATCCCAGGATGTCACAAGATGCAGCCAAGTTTGTTAAAGGAGAAGCATAGTGCTTCTAATTATGTGATGTGACAGAGCCCCTGGTCTGAAAGCTATTATAAATCTCACCCAGATCACCAAGAGCTTTAGGGAGGCAACCCTAATAACATTTCCATCAGAAAAAAAAAGGCATGAGCATGATCAGCTGTGCCTCCCAGAAGCCTCAAGGAAGGCACAATTGGCCACATACAGCCTGTACCTGCTAGGATTTTTTTATGCACAAATCACCTTAAAACAATTATAATACTATGTTTTGACTAATAGCAATGGTTTCATCCTTTGGAATCCTAGGATTTGCAGTTTACAAGGGGGTATTAAGAATTCTCATCCACAGAGCTCTAGTGCCTCCCCAAGCTACAAATCTCAGAATAAGATACAACCATAGCACTTAAAGTGGAAGTATAGTACAATAATTGTATAATGGGAAAGATCCCTAAGAAAAGAAGTAGAGACTAGAGCTGGTAAGAGATGTCTAGGAAACATGTTTCTCTCATCTTCAGTACAAGCTGACTTGCTCTTTCCAACAGAGAATCATTGATAGACAGAGCATCCTACCAAAGATGCTGTTATGGAGGCAGGTGATTCATGGAAAATTGGACTGCACTAACAGAATGTCTAGCATAATGTCTAGGGCTGCAGCTACCCTGCAGAATCAACACAGTTAATTAACACAGTTTGCCACTGCTTTAATTGTCATGGTTTCATTCTATGCAATCCTGGGATTTGTAGTTTACTGTGACACCAGAGCTATGTGACACAGAAGGCTAAATATCTCACAAAACTACAAATTCCAGAATTCCATAACCATATCAGTTAAAATAGCATCAAACTGCATTAATTTTGCAGCGTAGATGCAGCCACGAATCATGGGAAAGAGGTTGCCTTTGGAATATTATGTTCATTTCTAAGCATTGCACTAAAAGAGGTATTGTCAAATCTGAAGTGTCCAGAAGAGGATGACCAGGATGGTAAAAGGTAAGAAACCAAATTGTATCAGAAGCAAATGAAAGGTCTTATTTAATTTTTAGCCAAGAAAAGAGAAAATGTAGGGAAGACACTACAGTAGACTCCAAGTAGCTGAAGGCCAAGTCACATGGAAGAGGTTTGCAGATAAGACTAGAACAGACTGATTCAGAAGCTGGTGGATTCCCCTTTGTTGGAGATATTTAAGCAGAAGCCACACCACTGTCTATCAGGGATGCAGTGGTTGTAAGATGTTGAATAGGTGAACTACAAGCTCCCTTCCATCTCTAAAATGCTTTCATTTTTTTCCTGCAATTTTAACCTTGACGTCCAAACCTTTAGAAGGCTTTTAGAACTTCTATAATAGTCTGGATTATGAATGCTGGCACCTGCTTGGTAACTTTGAACATAGGGTAAGGAAGAGAACCAATGCTCTGTAGTGGCACAGCCTGGAAATTTTGTGTGTGTGTGTGTGGGTGTGTGGGTGTGTGTAATAACTGGTCATGCTGGCTGAGCTTTTCTGGGAGTTACACTCCAAAAAGTATTTTCCTCCCAAGCTCCATGTATTGATTAAATTGGGACTTGGGATATTGATGTTCAAGTCTGCATTGGATAATGAATCTCCCAGGATTGTTGTAAGGATGAAATGGGGGAAAGGAGATCCATACCAGCTGTCTTGAGGTGATTGAAGGAAAGGGAAATTTCAGCATTGCAGATGAAGAAATATTAATGTTAACTGAGCTCAGGATCCTTTCCTTAACAGCCTCTAGATGCAGAGAGGATAGCCAAAGTTATGGGAAAGAAGCAGGGAATGATGTAATTAGATTCAGAGTGAGCTTATTTTATTGTTTTGCTGCTTCTTTTAGAGCCCGCAAAGTGCTGGATCAGGGCCACGGCGTGCGGTTGCTGCAGAGCCGCTCCTTTGGGGCTGTCTGTTTTGCCCCTTAGTTAACTATTGTTGAAACCCTTTATGGAAAAAAAAAGAGGAGAGCATTGGAGGAACTGGCTGGGCCTGATTGTTGAGTAATTTTGCTCCAATATAGCCATAGCTATTTATAACCAGGAAGTTGTCAAGGGATAGTCCATTATGTGGAAGCAAACTGGCACAGGGCTTCCTGTGTTGGTTGTTTCCCTTGTCAAAGAGAAATATGTGGCTTGTTTTCATAATGGGAGATGTGCACAGTATCCCACGGTACTGAAGTAGAGAGGTTACAGAGAGGAGACCAAGAGCATTTCCGAATTATGGAAACCATCGCAATTTTTTTTTTTGTTGGTGTTTAAGTCTGCTGCATCCACACAAGTGTAGTATAGTAGAGCAGCTGTCCCCAACCTGGGCCCTTCAAGTTGTGTTGGACTTCAACTTCCATAACCTCACAGCTGTAACTCTCTAGATCTTGCTGGACTCCAGATCCCAACTGCTCTAGCCAACATGAACAATAATCAAATATGCTGGAGTTGTAGTTCAATAACATGTGCAGGACTACAGGTTTCCTAAGCCCTAATCTATGACCATCATTGAACTTTACATGGCAGGTGTGCTTGCAACAGTAGGTACAGTACAGTGTGTGGTGTGGAAGCAGCACTTTTATCTGGAGAATGGGCATTGTATCTCAAGAACACTCAGAGGCAGGCCTTGTAATGTTGTTGGACTTCAGTGCCCAGCATCCCTGACTACCAGGACTTGGAAAGCAATATCTGGAAGGTCAGTGCTTCCTCACCCATGCTGTAAGGGCTTTTAGGCATGAAGGAGCACTAGAACCTAAAATAAGACAACCCAACAAGGTATAATGGTGACCACAGTTGCATCTATGAAAGGGAACCTAGAGACTAGAAAGGACCAAATACTGTAAGAGGAAGCAGAAAAAATAGAGTTGGGTTGGAATCATGAAAGTTCAACTGCAGGAGAAAACAAGGAAGTGAAGAGGCTGTTGAAATCATTATTATTTGCCATTGGGTAAACCTCACCTTATAGTCCCCCTATGAATGTGAGACCTCCAAAAGTCATTCATTCTCCCATTGAAGTCTTACAAACACAGGGCAATGCTCCCTTGAATGGATAAATCCACCTGCAGTGTGGTCTTTTTCTTTTTCTACTGCTTTCTACCTTACTGAACATTATCTTTACCACTGAGTCATATCTTCTTATGATATACCTAAGCAAAGAAGAGTATCCCTCCCAAAATGTTATGGTAGAGAAAGTAGGTACTGGAGAAAGCTAAAGTGCTGTATTCCTGCCTTCTCTTGGTGGCCCTTCCTTGGACTTTTGTCCTATTCCTTTCCCCCACATACAATTTTTCCACCATTTCTCTTATTTCTGTCACCTGTGAACTTTATGTAGCTGCCCTGGTCATTGTAGCATTATAGAAAGCAACCTTTCAAAAGAAAGAGACCAAAGACACTGGATGAAGATGTGCAGAGTTTGAAAAAGTCAACTTTTGGGGTGATAGTTTCTGGATCCCGCAGCCAACATAATAATTGCCATGATGGCAGGGAGATTCTGTGAGAGGTTCTACAAAAAAGTGTGTTTTCCAAGATTAGTGGCAAATATAATGGATGGGGATGTGTTTCTAAAGAGAAAGAAGCATGGGAGGAGGGAAATATTTAATGTTTCAAGGAACACTCTAGCTAAAGCAAGAAATAAACAAAATACAAATGTACCAAATGCAAAAAAGTAGGAAGAGAGCTATTTAAACCCAGTGACCAGGTTGATGCTGTAGCAGGATGATGTCTGTTGACAATAGCCACATTTATGTTGTGCGTGACCCTTACGCCATGAGTCATTTTCTAAAGCAGGCACAGGGATCAAAACTCCACCCACAGCCTGACACTGATGGCTCCAGAGAAGTTATTTATGGACTGATGGTAAATGCAGTTTCCAAATATGAAGTTTCTTATTAGTTGAATCTTGTTTCTTTCTTGCATTCCAGTAACGAATTGTGAAAAATAATCTTTGGCAGAGCAAATACAACAGCCAATTTGCTAGTTCTTGCAAATATATGTAAATCCTTATTCAGTGGCAGAAATCAAATCCTATCTATCTATCTATCTATCTATCTATCTGGGGCATTTCTGAGAGGTGGATAATTGATTTTTTTGTTTTTCAAAAAACTTTTTAAAACATCTCCCCAGAGTTACCATATATACTCGACTGCAAATTGAGAAATGTATGCCCCAAATTTGACCCAAAAATCCTGGGACAACTTATGTACGGGTCAATACACCACTAGTGCTTAGAAAGGTCCTAAAACAAGCAAGCCCAATGCCCCAATCTCCATTTAACACCAATTACTTCCCTCCCCAGTCAGTTTTGCAAGACCTTGCTTCCTATGGAAGAAACTCCCCATTTAAAACCACTTGCTTCTTTCTCTAATCTGTTTTGCAAAACCTTTCTTCCTATGGAAAAAAAATCTCCATTTAAAACCATCTCTCTAGTCCATTTTGCAAGACCTTTCTTCCAAAAAAAAACCTCTTCATTTAAATCCACTTGCTTCTTTCTCTAGTCCATTTTGCAAGACCTTTCTTCCTATGGAAAAAAACTCTCCATTTAAATCCATTTGCTTCTCTTTCTAGTCCATTTGCAAGACCTTGCTTCCTATGGAAAAAAACCTCTCCATTTAAATCCACTTGCTTCCCTTCTCAATGCAATGTTAAAACCTCTGCTCCAACACCTGGGAATTGGTCAGGAGAAGTCCAGAGAAGGAGAAGGAAGGATGGAAGTGGTATTTTCCCCTTTCCATCCTTCCTTATATCCCCCTAAGTTTGACCATCGACTTATCCATGGGTCATATCAAAATCCAGGATTTTGACCCTGAAATCTTCCCTCGGCTTATACATGAGGTCAACTTGTACATGAGTATATATGGTCGATGTCTTGAACTGGTAAAGAGGAATTGTTCTGCACAAAAAATATGTCTTTCGTGCACAGAAAATAGTATTTTCTGCAGAAAACAGGATTTTCATGCAAAAACCTCACATGTTTTCTATGCAGAATAATACCTCCACAACACCTGAAGATGTTCAGATTGTTGTTGTTTTTAATTGCCATCAGATCAACTTTAAGTTACAGTAACACAATGAATGAGAGACTTTCAAGTCACCCTGCTACCAACAGCCATGCTCAGGGCTTGCAAACTCAAGATTGCGGCTTCCTTGATTGAATTAATCCACCTATGGCACAGTCTCCCTTTTTTCCTATTGCCTTCTACCTTACCAAGCATTGTTGTCTTTTCTAATGAGTTTTGTCTTTTCAATGAAATGTCCAAAGTACAATAGTCTCAGTTTAATCATCTTGTTTTTGTAAGGGAAAGTTCAGATTTGATTTCCTGATGGACTCATTCAAGGACATTTAAATACAAGGAGGAAATTGCACAAGATGTTTGCTGCTCTATTATTCTTCCTTATGTTTCCCATCTACCAGGAATCCCATTTTTTGTTCTTTTAAAAACTTGGGAACAAATATTATTCTTTTCATCCCTATATTTCTCCTTTTATTTTGTCCATAAAGTGTGGTCAAGGGAGGCTGGATGGTTTCAGGGTTGCAAAAAACAGTCTGGGTGCATATGTAAGGCTAGGGCCACACTTTGGCCAACTCTGATGTGATTGTTCTTTTTTTAAAAAAAAATTATGCAAGGCACTGGCCCTCAAGCCAATGAGGATGTCCACATCCCTGATGTCTTCATTGCTCTCTGTGTGAAGTTCATATGGGATTTCTCCACCTTCTGGCCATATCCCAAGAGAACCATGTGTCCCACATGATGATTTCTTTGTCTAGCCTGAGCCACTCTGCATTGCTGTCCTGCTCGGCTAGCAGACAAATGGAAGACTTTGGAAAGGAGCCACCACTCATTTCCTTAAAGGCTCCATCCCAAAGCATGTGAACAACCTGTGCTGTTTCCCAGCCAGGTACCCATCATCCCACGTGCCTTGGCCATTACCTTTGATGTTGTCAAACAGCTGCCTGCCAGCTATGCATTGCTGCAGCTGGTGTCCAAAGGCCGCACGCCAGGATGGTTTTACAACATAACTGCAATGATCTGAGCATCTTGCCCTTTACACGGATGCCTCTGGATTTTCACTAAGTCAGCAAATGAAGTAACGAGGCACTCCCATTTCTATCAACATAGGCTGTTCTTGTTTATGGCCGTATTAATGACACCATAAATTCTCCACTAACCTGGAAGACTTTTTTTTAGAAAAAAGAAAGATGCATAAAAAAAATAATAATTACATTCTACCAGTACCTTTATATCAAGGCTGGATAACTGTTGTGTCAGGTCCAAGGGCCAAGGTTCTGTCCTGGGACCCTCTGAGAGTCTCATGGAATGCAAAAGGTTTCCTTTAAACTAAAAACAAAAACCCAAAAATTTGCTAGAAGCCCACTTCTTTGATGTTAAACTTTTTAAATTGGTTCCGAAACCAATTAAAATGGTACATTCTTGCTCCTCTATTGATTGACCTTCATCATCATATTTTGGGAAGGGCAAAAAAAGGACATTCTAAGCATTCTGGAGGGCCATAAGCTGCCTCGAGGCTGGATAGCCCATCCCTGCTTTACATCTTCAAACTAATTCAGATATTAAAGACCTTGTATAGAAGAGTGCATTTGTCCCAGATGCATTGCCCATGATGACGTAACATTTTGCCTGCATAAGTCTGTGTCCCCCTCCCCAGAAGGCAGCTTCCAAGTGCCAGAACATACTGCTACAGCCATTTACTGTATTTATTTATTGGGAAGCACCCAAGAGTGCAGCTGGGAGAAGACAAATAGTCTCACCCTCCCAGATGCCCAACAAGTTGACAACAGGATTCTATCCACTGTCAACATAAGTTTGGAATGGAGTTCTGAACCCAAAATGCTTTGGGTTGATATCACACATGGAAGAAAGACTAGTAGAAATCCATGTCATCTGATTGAAGCCTCAATGTGAAAAAGAACCAGTCATGTCATGGAATTAGAGACCTTTTCACACTACACTATGATTCTACTTTAACTGTCATTGAAATCATGGATTAGTAGTTTAGGAAGGAATACTTAGAATAATCAGTCAGAGAGCTCTCGTGCCTCACCCAACTACAAATGTCAGGATTCTATAGGAATCCTACAGTTAAAGTGGAATCATACCACTATAATTATGTAGCGTGAAAGGGCCTCAGGACTTGCAGGATCAGAGCACCAGGATGTTTTTGATAAGCTAGGCCAGTGATGACAAAACTTTTAGGGGCTGAGTGCCTAAACTAAAAGGCTTTCTGGTGCCGGGTGTTACTTGTTGACAGGGGTGGGACTTCCACCCTCTGGGGGTGGGACTTCCAGGATGGGACTTCTCCCCCATGCCCTCTGGGACCTTCAGCTGCTTCTCCAGAGACAGCTGAAGGCCCGGAGGGGCAAGGGGGGAAGAAGAGGAAGAGGCACACGCCTCTTTGTCCTCCTCCCCGCCCTCCGTGTGCCAGGGAAAATGGATTCATGTGCCATCTCTGGCATGTGTGCCATAGGTTCGCCATCATGGAGCTAGGCCAACCTTGTTAGCTCCCAGCACTCTCAGATGTCCATTGTTCCTTTGGGTTTGGCTGTAGGCCACACAGTAGATGGGTGGGGAGTATGACAGTTCCCAGCAAGAATATATTGTTGTGAGCTATCCCTGCTGTTATGCAAAGTATTTAGGGATGGCTTAATCTTCCATGAGCAATTAAGCCCCATTAACTTTCCAAAAGACCTACAAACAATATTGCTAGAGCCAATTTCTTAACATTAATCAATGCTGCCGCCTGCATTTTTGGACTGTCTTTTTTTTTTGGCGGGGGGGGGATATGGTTATAGCAAGGCTGGAAATCACATGCACAGTTCTTCAGATGTTGGACTGCACCTCCCAGCAGCCTTAGCCAGCATAACAAATGGTGAGGAGTGCTGAGAGAAAGTGTGACTTGCTCAAGTTTAGAGAGTAATTTCCATGACTGAGTATGGGTGCAGGATTTGAATTTTGGTCTCCTAGAGTACCAGTCCAACACTCAAACCACTATACCATGTTGGATCAGTAGAAAAATATATTGCTACACCTTCCATAATCTTGTCCCAGCCATTGCCTCTGAATAGAATATTTGACACCTAACTTCCCATTTTCTTATTTTAATATGTCAAACCTATTATTGTTATTATGAGTTCTGCATTTTCAGATGACCAGGCTACCATGTGAATAAGATGTCCATATCTCACCTTGTCATCTTGGTCTTTTGATAAATAATTTGCAGACCTGAAACAGAAGGACAGAATTTCCACAGTAGCCTTGTGTATACTGCAAGACATTTAAAAATAAATGGTGCTGTTTCTCTTACCTTGACAGTTTACATGAAAACTAAGAAGCAGGCTGCATATTTGTCTTGGTGCTGATAGAAAGCATTTAAAATTCATTCTATCATTCTGTATTGAGATGCATTAAATTACACAGTGTCATTTGTTTTTGTTATTTGAAGCTGTCAAATTGATGAGACAACAATCTTGGTAGCCTGTTACTTTAGTGTCCACCTTGCAACTCCAACCAAATGCAATTAATTTCTTGAAAGCATTTTCTTAGTGGGATAATAACATTTTGATCCCCAGTTCCTAAGATCACAGGAAGTCATTCTGGCTGATTATTCAGGATAGCCATGCATCCTGAATGTCCAGACATGAAGGAACTTGATAAGATCCTCAAGTGGAAACACGTATTGTTAAATACAAAACTTAGAATCATCCAATCTCTAGTATTTCTTCTATGTATGATTGCGAAAGCTGGACAGTGAGGAAAACAAACAGGAAGAAAATCGACTCATTTGAAATGTGATGCTGGAGAAGAGCTCTGTAGCTGAAAAGATAAGTCTTAGAGGCCACATGTGACCTGGTTTTCATCTATGAAATGTTGGCGGGTATGCCAAGAAGCCCAATGATGTGGTCTTCTCAGGTGGTGGAGCACAGAAAGTGGTCCTCCCCAATGCTGCTGTCACCACTAGATTGAGAGCAATCTTGATTCATCTTTCTTGAATGCCTGAGTCCAAATAGTCCTCAGAGCCAAGTCACTATATGGCACGGGTGATTTTTCAAAGCACCACCATCATAGTCATGTAGGTACAAAACACACTGCAGAAATAATCCAGTTTGAGACCACTTTAAATGCCCTGTCTCAATGCTAGAGAATTCTGAGAAATGTAGTTTTGTGAGACATTTAGCCTTCTCTGTCAGGGAGTTTTGCTGCCACAATATACTACAAATCCCAGGATTCCTCAGCACTGAGCCAGAGCAGTTAATCAAACTGGATTATTTCTGCAGTGTGTTTTGGACCGCAACCAGAAATGGCTGCTTGAAGACTGACTCTGGATGGTGGTAGGAGGTTATCTCCTACTTCTACTCTTCTTTTTGTTGTTGTTAACTGCCTTCAAGTTGATCTTGACTCATGGCGGTCCTATGGATGAGATATCTCCAAGACCCTCTGTCCTCCACTTCTCTGCTTAATTCCTGCAACCCCTTAATATTCATGACCTCCTTAATAGAGTCCATCCATCTGGCATGTGACCTTCTTTTCTTCCTACTTTCCACCTTTCCCAGTATTATTGTCTTTTTCAAAGAATCCTCTCTTCTCATGATGAGTCCAAAGTACAACAGCCTCAGTTTGGTC
>CM034706.1:262059970-262085620 GCA_020142125.1 Phrynosoma platyrhinos | reverse complement strand
GTGTGATAAGGTCCATAGGCAAGGTGGTTTTGCCTTTGTTCCTTTGAAATGTATCATGTACATCTCTGTAGATTCATCTCTCATTGCCACCCACCCATCCACCCCACACACGCAAAAGCCCCTCACCTTGTAAGCAGTTGCACACACATCCAATACAGCAATTTCTGTGTTGGCAAAGAGAGAGAGGACGAGCAGGGATGCATGCAGCTATTTTTCTCTATCTGGATATGCTGCAGGAGACATCTGCAGAGATCTCCGGAGGACCTTGCAAAAGCTCTCTGTAGATGACATCCTTGTAGTGCATGCAACTTCAAGAAAATAGCTGGAGACATCTTGGCTCAGGGTCTCCACTTTTTGACAACAGAGAAATTGCCATATTGAAGGGAGGCTGTTCTACTTACAAGATGTGTTTTGGAGGGGGGGTTGTTGTCCAAAGGTTGATATGGAATTCTGACCTACTCAATGACTTCAAAAGTGTAGTGTTATAAGTCGAATGTATGCCATTCCAATTTACAAATGAGATACCAGCGTATGGGAACTGTAGTTTATTGTGGCACCAGAGCTCTCTGACAGAGATGGCTCAATGCCTCAGAAAAAACTACAGTTCTCTTGATTCACTAGCACTGAGCCAGGGCAGTTAAAGTGGACGCAAGCTGCATTATTTCTGGCAGTCTGCAAAGGCCCTAAGTCTACAAGTTGAGGAAAACATATATGTGCACACCTTTCAAGACAGAACTCTTGCTCTCAGATTCCTCCCACTCGCTCTGAGGACTGAAGAAAAGGGTCCAGGCCCTGAGATCTGACAACCCTAACCTTTAGTTAACACGGTCCTGTGCAGTCTGTACATCAACTATACAGCCTCCAACATTTCACAGACAAAAACTGGGACACATGAGGCCAAGCAACATCAGAGTGTGGTCAACAAGGCAAAAGTTATTAATGAGGAAGGACACACAAGCTAGGAGAGTCTGCAGGAGTTTGCTTTTGCTTGAGCCTAATGGGAAGGACAAAATTCCATCCCCTCTTCTCCTTTCCCCTTGGTGATTTAATTGAGCGCAAACTTTGAGTTCAGTTTGCAGCAACTGAGGTAAGTTGAGAATAAAGGTGGAAAGTAGAAAGGAAAGAAAGAAACAGGGGCATTCTAAAAGCAAATGAAGATGTGGGCTGGCAGAGGATTAATCAGGGTTGCTAGATTGGGACAGTTGGAGGATATGCGACTACTAGCTCCAGTTTGGTTTCAGTAAGTCTAAAACAAGTGTGTGGGGATGGAAAACTAAGACATGCTGCAAGAGTAACCCCCTCTTCCTAAGCATATCCCAAATATTTGTCCCGTCCCATCCCACCACTTGCTACATCTGGGACTTTTCTGTCAAGATCTTCTCATCCCACTGCAAGAACGAATGGCTACAGTAATACGGATGTGATTGACACATTAAATGTCTCCCCATGAGCCAGACCGATTATTAGATGATAAATGTCCAAAGACCCATGTAAATGGTTTGGATTTCCTTCTTTCCAGCCCCTGAGGCTCAGCCTGCTTCATGAAGCAAGGTCAGGCTGGGTTCGTCTCTCTGCTTTCCCTTGTCGGTTCTCCAGCAGAGCTTGGCGGATAAATGGGGCTTCTGCAGCCACGCCAGCCCAGAGTTCCCCACTGGAGCATATGGCTTTAATGTTTATAAGCTCGTCATTTGGCACGTGATATTTCAGCACTGTGTCCAAACACAACACTTTGACATATAGCCTTATTTATGTAAAGGGATGGTTTCAGAGTCTTTTCCCGTCCCATTGGCCGCCAGTGACTTAGACTGGGAAAGGGGGTGGATTTCTGTACGCTCAGACGCCAACGTTGCTCCAGTTCCCTGAAGGTTCTAAATTCTTGCTCAGTTTCACCCCCCAAAAGGCAGGGGGGAACAGGAAAGCAAGCATATGAAGAAAGACAATGAGTTGTTTCTGCAACGGGCGTTCAAGAAGGCCTATTTAGTATCAGAAGCATGGAAAACTATAGCCAAAATCCTGCATCAGACACTACAGTTTATAACTTTACAATATTGTAGCTACGTCCCTAACAGTTTAATGAATTGCAACAAGGTGTATTGAGATGTCCTTCATAGTGTCCCAATGGGCATTCTCATTGTGCAGAGCACTCTGATGCCCATTGAGCTATGGAATCCTGCTTCAAAAAGTTCAAAACAAATTTGAACTGTGCAAATAACATGGAACCACACCTTTGGCTCCATTTGCACAATGGTCCTGGAGACTAGGTGCATCTGCACTGTAGAATTTATTTATTTACTTACTTTATATGGTGCCTTACTCACCGAAAGGGACCCAAGGAGGCTTGTGGATAAAATTGGTTAAAAACTTAACAATAAAAATTGTCAAATATATACAAATCTAACACACACACAGACACACAACCCTCCCCATCTCAGAAGTGAAGCAAATTCACAAAGCAACAAACCAAAAATGAATCTCCATTAATATTAAATAAGTGCGATGGGCCCATTCGCATATGCCAAGTCTCACTGGAAACCACAGTGTCAGAACAGACAATAGCAGCTAAAAATATGTCCACAAGACAGGAATTTGCCAGTAATGTTTGTCAGCTTGGTAGCTGGAGGGGAGATATATATGGCACTTACTCATGATCTTATTTTTAGGTCTCCAAAGCTGGGTGACATGTTTATTTTTAAATCATGCCTTTGTACACTTTTGGAAGGAATCTTCAACAACTGTTGCATTTGCTACCATCATACTGTATTTTACTTTGGTTGGTGGATCACAACATTTCAACCTCAGATATTTTGGACTCAAATACCCAAGAGCTCCAGCAAGCCCCATTTCTCCAACCCACCAAACTACACTGAGAAACCCTGAGACCTCCATGCATTTTGATTTTTTCAGGTAACTTTCTGGTGATTTCTGGCCCCCAAACCACAAACGTGAAAATTGTCACAATTGCTGTCCCACCAAATGCCTCAAAACCCCTAAAACATACCTTCCAGCTGTGCCAATTTGGCAAGGATAGTCCTGATTAATCCTCTGTCATCCCACCATTTCTCTCCTCCTCCCATTCACTCTCAGCTGACTTCACTTGCTGCAGACTGAGCTCATGCCCTCAAAGTGCAAGAGTAGTTCAGAGTTAACTCAGTGGGGGAGAGAGGCGGAGATGGAATCTTGCCCTTCCCAGTAGGCTCAGATAAAAGCAAACTGCTGCACCCTCTCCAAGCTTGCATGTTCTTCCTCATTAATAACCTTTGCCTTCATCACCACACTCTGATGTTACTTGGCCACATGAGTTCCAGTTTCCAGCTGTGAAATATTGGAGGGTATGTAAAATGCACCACACACACACACACCCCACCAAATGGTAGCTTAAAATGGTTGGGGGAAAGCCCAGAAGGGAACCAGAAGTGATTTAATGTCACATTTGGTTCCCACATGATATACTTGTGTGTGAGTTGAGGTGCACAGAAACAAACATTGGCCCCTGAGTAGATGGCCACCATGTCTGAAGCTGTAATCTAGATGAGTGATTCTAAAACTTTGGTCCTCCAGCTGCCTTGAACTTCAGCTCCCTGCATTCCTGATCATTGGTTTGGACAATTGGTGCTTCTAGGAGCTGAAGTCCAAAATTCATGGAAGACCAAAGCTTGAGATCCATTGATGCAGGAAATCTATCTCCAATATCTGGCATTCTCTTGGAGGCACTTTCTCCTCTTCAGTCTATGACCTTCCAGCCAATGTGGAGTAGTGGTTTGAGTGTTGGACTAAGATTCCAAGGGACAAGAGTTTAAATTTCCTCTCAGCCAGTGATACCCACTGGATTGGGCAAGTCACACTTTCTGAGTCAAAGAGGAAAGCAGCGTCCTCTAAATAAATCTTGTAGAGAAAACTCCATGATAGGTTCAGCTTACATTTGCTCTAAGTCAGAGATGACATGAAGGCCAGCCCCAACAACAATAACAACACAGACTGGGGGAGGATCTGAGATACAGGATTGTGGAGGTAAAAAAAATAAATAAATCAGGGTTCCTGCACTTTTAATTCCTGACTGACCAGTTTCTGCTTTTCAAACATACAACTGTGAAAGTCATAAGTGTCCTTACACTTTTGAATCTGGCTGGACTAAGAGTGCAGCTATTATCAGCTTTAACCTGCAGGGACAATAGTGAGGGCTGATGGGATTTGTAATCCAGCAGCATTTGGAGATCACACATTGTCTGTCCCTGACTTAACATTCAGATGAGCAATGTCTACCACTGCAGTCCTATGCACATTTACATGGAATAAGTCCCAGGGAACACTGTGGGTTTACTCCTCCTAAGTAAACATGCCTTCTACTGCACTTTTATGGGTAACCTTGGACAGAGCAAATGATCTGCACATATAGGTTGGAATCCTATGGGTTAACCCTAAACAGAATAGACCCACTGAATCAATTGTTGTTATGGTTTATAAAATTTTATTTAATCATTAATGAGGTTCTCAAAAGTCCAAAAAACACCCCAACAATATTTATTTTTTGTTTGTTCCTTCATTAATATAAATACCAAATCATCATGCTTCTTTGTCATAACTATTATCATCTTCCACAACAAAAGAAAACTGTGTATGTTATCCAAAATACAAACAAAATCCCATTTTTACCAATCATTTTTTGGTTATGATCATGCAAGAGGGGGAAAATCTGTACAGTTATTTATATTTATTTATACAATTTACATAATCAATAAAGGAAAAACCATTCTGTGTAAATTTTTGCTTCTGTTTGTAAATTTCTGGCATCTTTTAAATTGAAGGTGACTCAAGGCTGAATTCCATATTCTGTTCATTCAAGTCTTCAGTGTTTTGTGATATTTTCCAGTAAAAGACAATTTCAAATTTGGCTGCAATACAGAGAAATATAATTAAGATTTCATAATGGAATGATTTATTCTGGTCTGTACAAAGAGAAGGTTGACCCATTGTTCAAATGGCCATCACATTTTTTACCAATCATTAAAGAATTTTTTTCCCATCACTAAATCAATGATTGAATGGTGAACCAAACATTACATAAATCCCGTTGATTTAATGGGTTTCCTCTAGTTAGAACTACCAACAGGATTCAGGCCATTATGCACAGGTACAGGAGTTTTCCTTTGATTTGTTTGTCCCTGGTTTTTCCCAGAGATGTCCACAGAGAGACTATAAATTTAGATTGAAAAAAACAACAAAGTGGAGGAGAAGTTAGAAGTTTTAAGAAAAGGTGTTTGGAGGAGAGATTTAGATGCAAGATTAGAGGGAGTGTTTCTGAGAGGCTGAGTATACAGTGAGGCTTAAATGGTGTGTGTTTCTAATCACAGAGAAAGAGAGTTCTGTCAATGGCTATTTGTCATGAAAGTGACACTCTGTCCCTGAATACCAAAACCAAAGGCGAAAACATGGCACCAATATATGGGACAGGATCCTTAGTCAACTGCTAGCATCCCATTTCTCCTGCAGTGTTGCTTTTTACTTGCTTTTTTCAGCTACAGTAGATGCATGATGGTATTCCAGGAGTTGTTGTCCAACAGATTACAAGGGGCATTTGGTGAGAGCTATAGCAGCTCACTACTGGAGTTCCCAACATAATGCCTGTTGCTGGTACCTCCGCTGGTACCCACCAAAGTTTCCTGCTCCTCTTGACCATTGTTTAAACAATTATAACTTAGATGTTGCAAATGAAAATTTTGGCTCAGCCAACATCTACATACAAAAGTGTCAAATGCCCTTCAGTATATTTCTCCTTCTAGCCTTGGATCAAATGCTTACTGCATTACACAACAATGTTCCTGCATGCTAAGACAAGGATCTTTCTCACCTGTTATCTGTTCCTTTTGAACGAGAGGTACCAAGCATGGAAAGCATGCTCTCTGCTGCCCACCTTGGATCCATTACTATGGAAGAGGCAAGGTTAGGGGAATGTGTGTCACTTTCCAGCCAGAGCTTCAAAAAGAAGCAGTGCTGGCTGGGGGATTGTGGGAGTTGTTGTCCAAAAGAGACAAGATGCATGTGCTGACATCCTCCTCCAAATGATGGCATGTTTGCAATGACGTTATTGTTGTTGTGTGCCTCTGAGTTTGTTTCTGTCTTATGGTGATCCTAAGGTGAACCTATCAAGGGGTTTACTAGGCAATATTTGTTCAGAAGGAGTTTGCCTTTGCCTTCCTCTGAGGCTGAAAGACTGTGACCTGCCCAAAGTCACCCAGTCGGTTTCCATGGCTGAGCAAGGATTTAATCCCTGCTCTCCAGAATCATAGTTCAGTACTCAGATCACTACACTCTGCTGGTTCTCTTGCAATGGCATGTTATAGGATAATAATCCATAATGGAATCAGAGCATACCAACTTCACATTGGCTGAAACTGCTTTCTGAAATGCCTAGGAGTGTGTCATCTGTCTCTCCTCTTTGAGGATCAGAGTTCTCAGCTCCTATCTCTGGCCTGCACAGTGTGCAAAAACACAACTAATTGGAGAGTTGTATTCTGGCCTCTAAATTGTGCAACCTCATCAGAAGAAGTGATTTTGAACGAGTTTTCAGGGAAGAAGAAAATCAGCTTGAAGCTCCCTCTGCTGACAAATTTTTAAAAGATACATCCACTTCAGAAAAAGAGAACTTCCCAAATACAACAAACAACTATCATAAAGAAAAGGAAGTGACAGTATCAATTAACAAGTCCTTGTTTTTTATTCCCCTGGCCTTCTCTGTGAAACCTCAATAGTTCTCTGACCCATTGGTACTGCTCAGTTTTCAGTTTGTGCACATTATTGCTACCAAATAATTAAATAATATTTAGTTGATAACAGAGCCAGGATGGTGTAGCAATTTGGGTGTTGGAATAGGGATCTGGGAGACCAGGGTTGAGCTCCATGCTCAATTATGGAAATCCACTGGGCGAGTCACACTGTCTCAACCTCAAAGGAAGGCAATGGCAAACATCCTCTGAACAAATCTCGCGGAGAAAACTCGGTTAATGGGTTTACCTTTATATGATAAAAATGACTTAAAAACACACAACAAAAAGCTGATGGCTAGTCAGCTTCCTTTTAACAAATTAAAACAAGTCTTTTTATTTTTTGAAAACAAGTTTATAAGCTTTTAAATCCTACCATTAGTTGCTACAATAAAAGACCACCTTTAATAACTCCTTTTTCATCCTATACTTCAATAATGATCAGAACCAAAAGGACTGAACTGAAATGGGTGTGTAGCATTTAATGGGACTTGAACATCCACAGATTTTGGTATCCATGGCAAGCGTGTGTATGTCCTGGAACCAAACCCCAGTGGATACCAGTGGCCTACTGTACCAGCAATCTTAAATAAGGAAGTTACTTGGACAGTTATCAAGAGTAAGAGTTTGGATCATTACTCATACCTCACATCCATATTAAAACATGTAAATTAGGCTCTAAAACAGAACAAAACAAATAAGAATAATGTAGGGATTCTTGACATGCAGCAGCGACAGAGAAAAAAGGTACTTGAATTCAGAATACTACTATTTTTGAAGTAACTTTTCAAGCAACTGGGAACCCTTTTTGCAAATCTTAGGATTTTTTTTTAAATTACATCACCCAGAATCTTCCATCCAGCATGGCCACACATTCTAAGAGACATACTTTTAAAAGTAATTTTTCTGGGCCCTCCTCTCCTTCACTTTTCCCTGTTGCCTCAAACCCACCCATACCTCTCTCTCCTTTCTGCTCAGCAAAATATATCAAGAGATTAACAAGGATTTGGTCATTTTACTGATAATGCCACTTAGTACCATTCTCCTTAATTCTGGAAACACCTGGGGAAAGCTGTCTTGACTGGCTGGGACTATTAGAATATACCAAGTAATTTATCAGCAGAAGGGATGAATTCTTTACTTATAATAAACCATTTAATAGATTCAGACTGAGCCTGGTTCCAGACCAGCACCAAATTAATCAATAGGGCTGGAAACTGGATTTTGTCATAGTCCTTTGTGGGGATGAAAGTAGAGTCTCTTGTGGTATCACCCATGTGAAGATGGATTCCTATAGACACCAGCTACCAAAGGCCACTAAATAAGCTAGCATCTTCAGTTTGCAGCCACCAAAGAAACATTATATATCCTCCATCATTTTACAGATGAAAACCAGGACACATGTGGCCAAGCCGAGTCAGAATATGGCCAAAGAGTATGGCTTAGTAGGAAGATGCAAATATCATTAATGGGGGAGAACACATGAACTTTATGTACTCAGTTGAGGAAGGGCAAGATTCTGTCTCTGCTCTCCTTCCAGCTAAGTCAGTTGACTGAACAAAGCAATTGGGAGTCAAGGACAAAAGGAGAAGAGAAGAAAGAAATGAGATCATTTTTAAAGGCAGCTGAGAAAGTGGGACAGCAAAGGGTTAACCTGGGCTGATCCTGCCAAACTGGGACAACTGGAGAGTATGACATTAACTAGAAATAAACAGATGTTAAAAAGTTAGGCCACAACCTTTGCCAGCCTGGTACTGTTCTGATGTTTTCAACTACAGCTCCCATCATGGCAACTCTAATGGTTGGAGAGTAAATAATATTTCTGGCCTATGACCACAGTATTTTGTGTCTTTCTCAAACTTCACAGCATACCAAATCCATGTTTGTCTTAAACATTCATTTGGGAATCTACAGTCTCTGTAATTCTCCAGAAGGTTTAGTGAGGCAACATTACAGATAGAGTCCTTCAAAGAAGCCATGCTTGTCTACAGTTTCCCTGCCACACCATTGGCAACGCCCTGTGGGCCATGGCTTCTGAAAGATTACGAAGACAAAGGACATAGATTTCCACTGTGGTGGAGCATGCAATGTTGGTCTTTGGTGCTGATGCCATCAATCATAGTATGTATTCTTTCAAAGGCAAACATACTCTGGGGATTTATTATCGCTTATATATACACAAAGCTGGAGACACAGCAACTCCGTCAGACTTCATTAATCTGCGTGGGTTGCATTTTGTGTGTCTGAGTCAGCTGGGGCTTTCTCTGAATCACAAGATGGCTGGCTCAGGTAGTGTTTGCCCATAAAGGTCTATACCATGGTGAAGTTTGGAATAGTGTGCATCTTTGTACTATAATTCCCAGAATCCCTAAAGAGATGGCTCTTGTCCAGCACAGTAGAATTATAGCCTACACACCTTTAAGGAAAAAAAAATATTTCAGCTAAAAGTGGCTCAGTGATTCAAGGTACATTACACCATGCATACAGAAATGGCGTGGGAGGGGATGTCCATTTAAATAGCTCACCTTTGGCTGTAGGTTGTTGGCTCTCTTTGTAGACTATCAAGGGGTTCACCATTGCACTCCTCTGAGGCTGAGAGAGTGTGACATGCCCAAGGTCACCCAGTGGGCTTACATGGCCAAACTGGGATTCAAACCCTGGTCTCCACAGTCCCAATCCAATGCTCAAACCACTACACCATGCTGGTTCTTTAACGTCAGCTTACTTTGATTGCTGCAAACTGAATTCCAACTGCAAAAGTAGTTTGTACTCCATTAACTCAGTTTGGGGGAGCCAAGGAGGGAGCAGAATCTCACCTTTTCCAATAGGCTCAGGCAAAAGCAAACTACTAAAGCCTCTCCTAAATTGTGTTGTCTTCTTCCTCATTAACAACTTGTGCCAACTCAGCTCACTGATGTTGCTTGGAACATGTGTCCCAGTTTTCATTTGTGAAATATAGGTGTGTATGGCTCCTGAAGAGTTCCAGAGATTCTAGGAGCCATGATCCACAAAAAGTGATTTTTCTAGGCTCTATGTATAAACTAGCTTTCTTCTGTGTTCATCATATTCTTAGGAACCACAGTGTGCCTCTTTACCATCCCATCTCTAGTAAACTTCAACTGTTATCTGCTTCATGGAGCAGATTATTAAAGAGCTCTGTAATATTTATATGAGCATTCGATTAATTATGAATGCTTTATTATAGCTATAAGTAGCTCGTCTTCTGAAATTACATCTGTTTTCTTTTGAGGGCCACTCATTTTAATTATAAATGGTTCCCCTGACCTCCCCAAAGCCATTTAGAGTGAAATGTGTGGCACTTGAAAGCAAAAAACACTGGCATCAAGTGCTCACTTGCCATAACTGTATGTCATAATAATGACTTGTGCCAGAGTTACATTGTTCTCATTCCAGAATAGCTTCATGGAAGGTACTTTCATACAAATATAGTATGGCATACTTCAAAAGGATACATATAGCTGGGAAAGGGGGACAGTATGGCTGCTACAAATTTTTATGTGTTTCAACCAGTTGATTAATCAACTTAAAATTTTAGTTGATTCATCTGAGTGCAATTATAATGAAGATGGGGCACTAAAGGAATGCATACTTTTTTTCCCTATGCATAGAAAAAGAAATTATAATGCTTACTGCAGAACGTTGCTTTTTGTTTAAAGAAAATTAATAAAGAGATGCAAAATAGCCACAAGTAAGGTGTGTACACAGAACAGAGAAGGGCAATGTTGCAGGATGAGAGGGCCATTTTTGCATTCACCCAAACCTTTGTGAGGTGCATCTCCCAATTTGTCATAAAAATAGAAAATTATACCCCCAGAAAACTCGCAGCGATGATGTGTGATATAAATGTTATTTCAATCCCTTCCCTGGTTTAGGTCAGAAACAGCAAGTGACCAGGTGGTAACAATCAGTTTCTAAAACAGGCAAATTAAGGCCTAAGACAGGCCCTAAATTGTAGTCCCTGGAGCACCTTAGGCTTTGGGGAGTACAATATTCTGTTTCGGGGCCTTGCAGAAAAAGGTACTCCAGTAACATCTAAGATCAGGGTTCTAATCCCATTTTGGCCATGTAAATCCCCTGGGTGACCTTGGACAAGTCATACTCGCTCAGCCTTAGAAGATGGCAATAGCAAACCTCTGCTGAAGAAATTTGCCAAGAAAATCTGATGCTAGGTTTGCCATAGGGTCACCATAAGTTGAAAATTACTTGAAGGCACACAACATGTCTCCAACAGGATGCTTGCCTTTGTAGGATGGGATATAAATGCCTCGAAGAGCCATGATCTCATCACTGCAAGTAATCATCCCGCTGATACAGATCACACTTATTCCATACCATTGTTGTGTTTATAGTTCCTTGAGGCCAATTAGTCATCTTGTTGCCAACTTACTAATTATGAGCCTCTCACTACTTAGCAATGGTTTTAGGTAAATATTGGATGTGATATAATTGTTGCACAGGGAATATTCCACCATAGTTTCACATAGAGAGGAGTTTGGCAGAAATAGTCCTGTTTAGTGGAACATTTTCCACATCAAAGGGAAACAGCAGTGCTGACTTTATAAAGATGTTTTGAATACTACCACTCCAGTCCCATGGAGGACATTTTACGGAGACAGCTCACCTTCTAAAATGGTGGAAGTAGGTATAGTCCTTACATAGCCTTGAGTTCCATAGACAAAGAGTGAGATACAATATAGTAGATTAGATTTGATCCCTCTTCATATTTCAAATATATGCCATATTTCAAATATAGTTGTCCCTCCCCATTCGCGGACTTCAAGTCCAGTGTCTCTCTCTTCATGAGGAGGGAAAAGGGCTATACATTGAATGGCGATGGGCACCAGCATGCAACCCACAGACACTCTATAGGTGCATGCACCATTAGTTTAAATGGGGCTCGAATATTTGCTGCAATTTTTGCGGGGGGGTGGGTGGGTCTGGAATGGATCCCCCATGAATTGGGAGAGGCAACTGTATATAAAAGAATCATCCATCAGAATGTCATATTTTTAGTTCTAAATATTCTCAAGATTTTTTATTAAATTCAACACTGGAAATTTCTTCCTCTATATGATTGTTCTGCCTCCCTTAAGCTGGTGCCCTCCTACCAGTGAGTTGTATTGTAATGTCTGTCATCCCCAAGTAGCACAGCTAAGGGCCAACATAGCTGGGGATGATGCAGTCCTATAAGTAATAGGCTGGATGAGGAAAACAAACTCAAACTGAATCCAGACAAGAGAAAGGTGCTTACTGTCAAAGGTCCTACTAACCTGGGGTTGGTAATATGTCAACCGGTCCTGGATAGGTCTACACTCAGGGGCATCACCAGCCGTGTGTGTGTGTGTGTGTGTGTGTGTGTGTGTAAGGACTGAAGTGGGTGACACCCCAGCGGTGTACATCAAGAGGGGTGCTACACTTAGTGGGACTAGTGCAGCTCATGGGTGAGTGAGGGCATTTCTTGCTTGCTCAGCAGCTGCACCAGACCCTAAACAGGACCTCCAGAGGCCAAAGCATGGCCCCCAACAGTAACTAGTGCTGGGGGGAGAGGGCAATCCCTTCTGTTTAGGATCTGGTACAACTGCTGGACAATGCCTTCCATTTAGAGTCTGGTGTAGTTGCTGGGAGGGATGCTTTTCATTTAGAATCTGGCACAGCTGCTGTGTGAGCAGCTGTGCCAGACCCTGAATGGGCCATCTGGAGGTCACAGGACTGTCCCTTGGTAGCGGTGACTGGCCAGGGGGTAGGCAAAAAAGGCAGAGAGAGGGAGGGAGAGCAGGGCAGTCTGCTGCCAGTGCCCCCTGCCATCCCCCAATAACCCTTTCCAGGTACCAGCACCAGTAACACCAACCACGGTGACACCACTCCCCCTGAAAGATGATATTCACAGACTGGGGGTGCTTCTGGACCCATTGCTTGAAATGATAGCCCAGATAGATACAACAGCCATGTCTGCTTACTATCACTATACCAGTTGCCCCCTTCTTAGAGCTAGAAGACCTAAAGATGGTAGTGCATGTGCTGGAAACCTCAAGGCTGGACTTCTGCAATGTCCTGTATATTGGGCTACCTCCGTCGAGAATTTGGAAACTTCAAAAAACATGACAGCCTCATTGGTTACTGGTGCATCTAAGATTGATCTTATTACACGTATATTAAAACCACTCCACTGGCTGCCAATTGGTTTACAGGCAAGGTATAAAGTGGTAGCTGTTACCTTTAAAGCCCTACATGGTTTGAGACCAGATTATCTATGGGATCCCATATAATCTACACCATACACTCAAGTCTTCTGGGGGACATTTACTCCAGTCATCCAGGAACAGGTTAGCAAGAAGACTTTTTCATCAGAATCCACCAGCTAGCCTACCAAGTGACCATGTTGGCTGAGGGATTCTGATAGTTGTGGTCCAAAAAGTAACTTTTTCAAGTTCTGCTCCCCTCCACATGCAAGTCAGTGTGGTATAACCACAGGAAAGACACACACAGATACTTATGTCATGAACATTGGCATATTTGAATCAGCAGCAACATTTCCCATTGCCCTCCCCTGCTTGAGAAGGTTAAACTTCATTTTCAGAGGCCTAGGAAGGTCCTTCAGAAGTTTTGTAAAGCAAGTTCAAAGGTTTTCCCATACACACCAAAAACAACACTGCCATAAACCAAAGTGCAGTGCCAGCTAGCAACAGCAGTGCTAACTATAATCAAGGTAGCCATAATTTTATGAGGATTAATAACAGGAAATTAATGTTTAGTTATGGTAGCATCAGGAACCATAAAATCCTTCTCAAGGGAAGGCACCAGTAGCGGCAAGGTGGAGAAGGGTTAGAAGGAAGCATAAACTGAACTCTGAATTGTGTGGTGTTATTATTTTAAATGAACTCACATTTGTAATTTCTCTTAAAATATATTTTGCTCTGCTCTTGGAATGTGGAAGAAAACAGCCTTGGTCTCTTTTTTCCTTCCATTTTACTTACTCTATAGAGGAATGATATACAGTCAAGGAACCACAATAGAGTAATGGCCTCCTACCCTATTAACCCCACACTTGAGAACTTCATACAGCTTGGTGCTGTCCTTACAGTTCCAGTACAATTTATTTGATGGAAAAGAAAATTTGATGCCCAGAGTATGGAACAAGTCTACACAGAGACACACACAGACACTTATTGGGACAATCCATTGAGGGATAAAGGAGTGGGACTTATGGATATGTCCTTCAGTGATGGACAACTGTGGCAGATCTGGGAGGCCAGAACCTTCAGGGGCCCAAGAACTACCAAAAAGAAAAAGGAAAGAAAAGAAAAGAAAAGAAAAGTGACTGAAAGTCTAGTTCTGATTCTACCAAAAAAAAGTGTTCTATGGGTGACTTTTTTGGTATTAAACAGTATTAGTGGAAACTTGAAATATACAGTATTTAAATGTAACTTGTTATACTCAGACTTTCAGGACCAGAAATTTGCCCTCTTCTTTTGGCCAGAAAAAGGTTAGTCTCAAGACCCTGGCGCTGTTACAGGCCATAAAAACACTATTGGAGGCCACATGTGGCCTATGTATATGTATATGTATATTATATGTATATGTATATGTATATAGGGGTCACATTACATTATATAAAACCTTGCTTTATATAACGTCATGTCTGCATAGAGCTCCAATGTAGCGCATTCGTTGCTAGCAGCAATTTCATTAATGACCTGGTGAGTTCAGTTGAAATAATTCTGGACAAGCTGATAGCAAGACCAAGGATTCATAGTCCAAACAAGTAACTTTTTCAACATCATTAGGAAGTTCATCTGTTTACATCTAATATTCAGGGAATAATGTAAGTCACTTCCTTATACAACCTCTCAAGATTTGGATGAAACAGACATATGGGTCCACCACGTCTATTGTTAATAACACTTTGGAGGGATTTTAATGTAAGGGGGGAAGCCTCACAGAGATTGTTGGCTGAACTTTATGCACTCAAATGCATAGGCTTTATCCTAATAGAAATTATGACGTGCTAAGAACAGATACAGACATAAGAATTCTAGGAATAATATTACAGACCATATGTATTATGAGCACTATCCAGTTGAAGGTTATCCATGCAAACTTAAAATATCATAATTGTTATGGTATTGGCTGCTCTTGAATCCTGGGAATTGTAGTTCCATAAAGAGGGCTATAGATCTTCTTTTCTCCCCCATATGTAGATTGTTGTTGTTTTCATTTTCTATAATAATAAAAGTCAATAGAAGAAATGGAGTACTCAAATTATATATAATATAATAAAATTATATTATATAAATAAAAATTATTATTATTGTTGTTGTTTTGTTGTTGTTGTTGTTGTTATAAATTAATATTAGAATTTAAAATGTCAGTTTGCCCTTTGCATAGTAAAAAGCTATGGTGGGATGGGTAGAGAAGCTTAAACTCACCTCAAACCCTGGAAAAGCTACTGATTGGATTACCGATGGATGATGAGATTCTAGAGTTTGTGGTCCAACAAAATAACTTTTTCAAACTCCAATTCAGTGATGTTCCTGTTGAGACAGCCCTCCTGGGCCTCCGTGGAGTTAATGAAAATGCAGTCTTCTGTTTTCAGTCAGATCGATCAGAAGATAAGCAAGACAGATGAAGATAAAAGGGGAATAAGAGTCATAGATCATCGGCAGGAAGATTTCAGCACCTTTGCAATACTGCAATTGCTAAGGTTTCTTGGGAAGCCACTACGACAACTGGTAGATAAATAGGGGATGAGATCTACATCACAGTCTATACTGCATAACATTACACATCCTTAGCTACATTGCAGAGAAGCAACAAAATCCTGTTTATAAATTGTGAGGATGTGTATCAGGGCACTGGCAAGAGTGCTCCAATGTGCATCAGCCACATCTGATGTGCATTGGGCTCTTCTGATGCATATTAGGCACTTCTGATGAGCACTGGGTACTTCCAGTGTACATCAGCATACATCAGGCACTGAAGGTGTGCCTCAGCACTTCCTAGCCAGTGTCGAGATGCACATTTATAACATATGGCCTTACAGAGTAACACCACAGCTGCTTCTAGATGAATACAGACATTGAGGACCTGCTCATTTCTCTTTCCCACACACCTATTCTCCCCATATTCAAAAGTTCTGAAGTGTTCCAGAGGATTTTTTTGTACCAAAAAAACCACATTTCATTCTCCAAAAAAATATGAGCAATAAATAGAGTTTCCTGCTCAGGAAACTCATTTTCTGAATAGGAAATGTAATTATTTGCACACAAAAAAAATGGTGTTTCTCTGCCCAGAAAAATCCACCAGAATATTTCAGGGCATTCAACTACTGGGAGAAAATGGCACAAAAATCCCACTGCTCTATTATTCTTTCCAATGGGGCTTCCCAACTGTTGGGATACACATTTTTTTAATTAGGAAATGAATGATAGAGGACACTCTATCCATCCCTAGTGACTGCAATGTACCTTTCATTTAAAAATGGCTTCTTCCTGTTTTCTCTTCTGCATAAACAATATTAATGTATGGCATACAGAATGAGGAAACTAACCTCCAGATGTTGAATTCTGGAAAAATCCCTCAGACTTTTGATTCAAAACTCAACAAGCTCACCCACCCCACTTTGTCCTGTCCCATCCCCTGGCTTTAAAATACAGAATAATGCATTTGATCATACCCATTTGGAATGTAGAATCCTGTCTCCTCCCCAGAGAGTCATTTATATTGCTCAGCCTTGCCTTGAACTGATTAAAATGAACAAGCTTGCCAACTTCCATTATCTCGGAAAGCCTAAAAGGTAATGCTGAATTGGAGTGAGGGCTGGTGGTGTTAAGTGATCTTTACCAGGTGCCCTCCTGGCATTGTCCAACCTTGTGAGATTTTCCTACTGTGATTGTCTTGGGATATATTCCCCATGCGGTCATGTCTTCCACTGCTGTGAACGTGTGGGAACACCACTTGCTTTGACCACAGTGACAATGCCCAGTTGCCACCCCTCCTGACAGCGGTTTCACCAATCAGTTCAGCAGTGTGGTGTGGAAAAACCCAAAGATTATGCATTACACAACTAAAGAACTATTTTCCCTCTGTGAACAGTTTAACACATCTATGTCTGGCTATTGCAACTGGTTGGTAGGGAACAGAGATGTAAATCTTCACATTGTTCATCCTTGCATGCAGGGTTGAATAGTTTCTTAGCTTTCTCCCTCTGCTGTTGGAGAATATAAAGTACAGCATTCTCCAGATAAGAGAAGTCTTTCAAGAAATCATTTCCCACACAAATGCACTTGGTTTTTCTGCACCCACAATTTTTATTTTATTTTATTTTATTTTGCACAAGAAACACTGTTTTCTGCACAAAACACATTGGTTGCAATCCAACATCCCCTCGGGCAAATACAGTATCCACATGGAGAGAAATGATACACCAGCAATGTGCAACTCCCATGCAGAACAGCACCATTGTGTAACACAGATCAGTGACTGGGTGCCATTGTAAAAAGTGCAATGCACAACTGGAATGCATAGTGCACAACTGCAGTGTGCAGGCACAATGCACAACATTGCCATATGCACCACTCTCCTTTGCCCATTGTCAGCAGGATATATCTGAAGCACCATGGTAAGTGTGACTTCACCTGTGAATGTCACAAACAAGATGACAGCCACTATCTCCTTAATAGGAAGCACTTTTTAAATACAAGAAACAATGACAATTTCTGTTACTATACCAAGGCTAAGACCCAGCAGGAACCAAACCATTGCCTTGTTTTGTGATAAAAGCTAGGTCAACCATCTTATTAGTTGCAAGATTTTTTAAAGGAATCTTCTACTGGTAGCAAGATGGAAAGTTTTTTCACGTTGGATGAGATGGTTATACCGCAAGAGCTTTGATATTGTAGCATTGCTTACCATAACAGTTAATACCATCCTTTTGATCTCAGTGGACAAACTGTAAACTGCCAATGGTTTTTCAGTCATTTGGACAAGGAGGTAGGGAAAACAGGCAGGCAAGCAGGGAGAAAAGCACTTTGACAAATATTTCTTGAAGATGAAAGTCTGTGACTTCCATTACAAATCGCCCGGGCCTGCCTGGCATCATACAAACACAGCATTAATCATGGTTCTACTGTTTAACGTATGGTCAATGTAAATGCTGTAACAGCTAATTTTAAATAACATCTCTTGAGATAGACCCAAAAGCTTCACAATCCATTGTAATCAATTATTTTACAATCTTGACTATGAGCCACGGCCCATAAAATCACTGGCCAATCTGAGTGAGACTGGATTGCACTCTTTCCCTTGAAAGGTACAACTATAGCCTTGTGGTCATAATATGACTTTCCCACATAAAGGGGGAAAAGGTGGGTCGGACATGCAAGAAGGGAGTGATTAGCAAAAATCCACTCTCATTTCTCTTTTAGGTGAGTTGTATACTTAATGGTGCCAGTCAGGTCCAAAAAGAAGGGGCTAGGAGCCAAGCTCTTATCTCTAGTGATAAGACTCACAAACTCATTTTGGTTATTACACAGAAAATAACCTCAATGTTTTAATTCTACCACTTGGGCCCCTGGTTCCTATCAGAAACCAGGCTCGAGTCTTGTAAAAAATGAGGGCTTTAGCAAAACACACACACAAACCACAGAAGATCCTTTTCATATAGCATAAGTGGAATCAAGGGAATTGTTAAAATTACTCTTATGCGCCTTCTCAGGATGAAATGGCCAGTGCAGCACAGTGTGCTGGAAGCCTCCTGTTCAAATTTCTTTTCAGCACTAAATGTGTTGGTGATTCATGAACCAAGTGTGTGTGGGGAGGCGAGGGTTGACATCTGAGACTTGTAGTCCAAACAAAGGAGCATCCTTGTGAGGTGACCCCCTCCTGCTCAGACTATGGACCACCACTGAATAAACTCACTTGCCAGACTTCCATCTGGAATGCACAGAAGAAGTGGGGAGCCTGTGCTCTACTCTATATGGAAGACTGCAATTCCCATGATTCCTCATCATGGACTATGTTAACTAATAGAAAGTGCAGTCCCAAAACATCTAGAGAGTCACATATTCCTCATCACATTTCCAAAAATAGCCTACCACCTGTTCTAAAGGAGACATTCTGAATGGTTTTCATGGAGAAAACCAACATCATGTCAAGCAAGGACATCCACTCAGATTAGAACAGGGGTAGCCAACCTTTCCCCTTTAAGGGCCAAGGGACTTCAGCTCCCAGAATCCCAGGAGCTATTGGCCAACATGGGACTATTGGCCAACATGGCTGAGGCTTCTGGGAGCTGAAGTCCCTCGGCCCTTAAAGGGGAAAGGTTGCCTACCCCTGGCTAAGATGATATCTGTGAAGTACATCCAGTGTTTATGAAAATCACATTATTTTGAAGCTTAGAAAAGTTCCTCAGAGTTGGGATCCCCACCCCAAAGGAACTTCTCAAACTCTTGTCTATCTGTTCTAAGGTTCTGATTCCATTAGTGCTGAGATTTGTAAATTGCATTGATTTCTGTGAGAGATTTACAGGCATATGGAAACCCCAAACCATTCACAGTGCAGGTAGCTGAAACCTTTACAGATGTTCTTTACCTATTCAACAAACACTCACCTTCTGGGAGGTGTGGCACCAAGATCCAGCCAAAATGTACATGCATTTGTTAGAAAAAAGATATTTGCCCAGTCAACTGGGACAGGGAGTTCTCAGTTTTCAGGCATTCAAATGAGAGTGCATTAGGCCATTCCAGATGCATGAATATGGGAACTACCATTATCATTTCCCACAATGTCTCCTATTATAGAGTCACTCTGGGACATTGTGAGGAATGTCAGTGGCAGGTTCATTGAAGCACTGATGCTGACACAGCCAACCCAAAACATCTGGATGCTTGAGATGAAGAACAAGATGGTGCCTCTTTCTATTCCATGTACAAATATCACCTGGATTGTTTTTTCTTCTAGCCCATGTACAAAAGTCAATCTTTCTTCATCACTGGCAATGGGAAAGCATCTTCAGACAGCAGCCTAGGGGCATGCCACCAGGCACGCTAACTGGCACATAGCTCTCTACTCCAGCACTTTGCTGACATCTCCTAACATTTGCTGAGCGAGGTAACCCTTCATTCTGTCTAATGGTAGAGCCAACCAAGGTGGCCTCTGTTGCCTGCAACAACTGCCAACACCTCCAGGTACACACACACACACACACACACAGAAGAAGCCCACTGATATAGGAGAAGGCTGACCACAGGAAGCCAACAAACTTGGAGCTGTCCATGAGATTAGAACTCTACAGTCCCCAGCAAATATGGCCCAAATTTCCCTTTCATATGAGTTCCCCTGGTGCCTACATTCCTCTTCAAAAGCTATTGGTATGCCATCTGGGATTCTGGGAGTTGTAATCCAAAAAGTAGCATCTTCAAGCTCTGTGATTGTCATTGTTCTTGAGGAACTATTGCATATCTGGGGTACAGTAGTCATCCCACTGCCCTTGCAAAAATAATATATGGTTTAACCCAGGCCATAACACTTCCCAAGAGGCTGCCAGTATAACACTTCCCAAGAGGCTGCCATTCTGCCCAACAATCTAGATCAACACAAACTCCGTTCCCCCCTCCATGTTGTTCCATGTGGGCTATAAGACAAAGGGTTAAGTAAATGTTTTGAGAAGATAAAGCGCTCTGTTGACAACCAGCAGGCACCAGAGACTTCAACAGGAGCTATCCCAGCTGTGATAAACCAAGGAGGGTTTTCAAAATTGAAGCAGTAGGTGCCATGAGAGAAGCTAGGATGCCATTCCTGGTACTTAGCACAGGAGGTGCAAAGAAATCTGGAGGTGGTTAAAGATCCCATACATTGGAGTTGCTGTCTCCATCTTGTATAAAACAGAGAACAGGAGAAGGTTTTATGCTTAAGTATCAAGGTGAGAGAAAGGTCTTGTATAACTTTTGTGTAACACATGTTCTCATTTTTCTCCTAGTGTTACATTGATGACCACTAAAAAATGGACCTGATAAGTAGCTCTTTTTTTACGTGTCTGTCTTCTACCTGTCAGGACCATTCTGCACATTATTTGACACTGAACTCATAATTTAATACGCATACATACAAATGTCCAGCACTAGCTGTGTTAATCATAAAACAAAACTCAAAGTCCATATTGTGGTGATAGCTGTATTAGGCCATCCAAAAATGAATAACATTTATTAGGCAATTTTCTACCAGTATTTGAGTGTTCTGGGCCTAAATACCCTGAAAGATCTTGGAAGATGAGCAGGGTCATGTCCAGCTAGTATTTGGGTGAGAAACCACCAAGGAATACCAGATGTTCTAGGCTATATTTTGGAGGAAGTCAATGGCAAAACCACCCCTGAGTATTCCTTGGCTAAGAAAACCCTATAAAATCCATAAGTCAACAGGCAGCTTGAAGGTACACACACACACACACACACACACACACACACACACACACACTTAAATGTCCTGCTATATTGTGAAAGAAATACTTCATGATACTCCACAGTGGAAAAGACCCATAATATTTTGTGCAGTATAATTTCTTCATAACACTTTGATATTTGAATACAGGGAAAATACTGTGAAGGAATATTCAGCACAAAATACTACCTAAGTTATTCATCCTTGCATGCAAACATGAATAGTGCAAGATTTACATCCCTAGTGGTTAGAGCATTAGATTAGGAGTGGAAGAGCTTAATAATTGTCAAGCCCTCTGAATTACTTTCTCAGCCTAACCAATTTCACAAGATTTTTCCTGAGGATAAAGTGAAAGAGATAGACAAAGTATTCACCCTAATCTCTTTGGATGAAAAATGGGGAGACATCAGTGGTAAAAATAAAAAGTAGAACATTCTCTTTATCAGGGAATAGGAATTGAACAGTAACACAAGCTATGAGGTAACCTAACTAGTCAGCATGGACCTGAGTTCAAATTCATTCTCCAAGTAACCATCAGTTATAGAGCTTCATGTCTCCAGGAAGCAAGCTTAACAGTCCATAATGCGCTGCAGAGGGGTGGGATAAAAATATTGTTGTTGTTGTTGTTGTTGTTGTTGTTGTTGTTGTTGTTATTATTATTATTATTATTATTATTATTATTATTATTATTATTATTATATTTTTGCTCTTTTGGAGCTGTTCTTAGTATGTGAACCAGGCAAGATCAAAGTTGAGCATAAATAGGATTTAGAAATCACAGAAAGAGGTAGGGCAGGGATGCAGAATTGCCTGAAGGAATTTTGATTGAAAATTTATAATGTAAAGAAAATCTTTCACAGATAAGGGATTGTTTAATAAACAGTTGAACAGATCAACATTGAAATAAATACCAAGTTAATCCCCCCTCCCCTTCTCAAAGGAGGTCATAAGAACACAGAAGGGTGAGGATCCTTGAGTGATTCCTGGCACAAAATAGAAGGCTACCTTGGGAAAGAGGTGGAAATGTAAAAAATAAGCAGAGCTCTGTTTAAAAATGATAAGGAAAATGGCAGGGGATGAGGAAGGTGAAAAGTAAATAGTCTATAAGCCTGGGAGAATCACCTCTACAAATCTATTTCAAACAGAGCAAAGGAGTCTATGTGAACCTGAGAATGATACAGGAGGCAAAATTTAAACTATTTTGTAATTGTTTTTAGAGACAGTCTTGAGCCAACCCGGTTTATATTTCTTGGCACAAGACAGAAGGAACTGGAGGGTGTGAAGAGACAAAAATATAGAATACTTATCTCAAGATGAAAACCCCTGATAAGGATGGAAGATGCTCCCTTTTCTGATGGTTGTCAGTGTCAGCGGAGGTTGAGATCAGTTCTTGAATATACTAGTTTGCCATAGATATGGTGTAGTGGTTTGAGTGCTGGACTAGGACACTGGGAGACCAGGGTTTCAATCTCCACTCAGCTATGGAAACCTATTGGCTTACCTTGGGAAAGTCACACACTCTCAGCCTCAGAGAGAGACATTGCACTGCAAAGGAAATGAAGTTACAGTTTGTGACAAATAAATGGTTGTACCATGAAAAGGAACTCAGTACAACTAACTTGTTATTTGCAACTAGATATTTCCCGTAGTCTGGAAAAAACAAGCTCAGGATGTGTGCCCTTAATATCTGGGTACAAAGGATGCTGAACTAACCAAATCATTGGGTAAAAATCATGCACACAGAGACAGTCCACTCCTTTGTCTAGGAGATATTCACAGCCACTGAAGAAGCTCAGTCCATCTCTAATTATATCATGTATATCACTTTACTGCCAACAGAACCACCAGTGCTGGGTTGTTTTAATAGCACAATTACTCATTTGAGCATCCTGGCTCCAGAATCCCATCTCTTTGGGTGTATCTATTGATTATCCAACATGAGCTTGAGCCTGTTCCCACTTATCAACTGGGTGAAGCTGTCACATGCAGAAGATGCAGAACTAATTGAAGCAGTCCTTGAGGAAGAGAGCATCAAAGCAAACTAATTCAGCTCTTCATTGAGTTGCCCAAGGTCCCCATTGTGCGTTGGCTGGGTGCAGGGCTGGGTATTTCCAGTCTGAATTTTGCATTTGGACTCTGAAAACTAAAGAAAAGCTGCAGATTTTTCCTTCCTGGGCCCGATTGAGTTCAAACACTGAGCATTTCCCCGCCCGCAGATGTATTAATATCTTAAAAGAGAAGGTGGACTTTGGAAGTAATAATATGACTCTTTGTTACAGAACCCTGATTCAGAGCTATTCCTCTTTCCTGGGGAGAAAAAGAGAAAGAGCTATTTGGCTGTTCTGGGAAGGAAAAGAGAAAAGCTTCTCCCTCAGCCTTGCACTAATACAGTGGTTCCCAACCCTTTCTATGCCCCACATCCCTAGGAAATGTTTAACTAATGTGTGTACACCCCCTACAAAAGTAGTGTCACATTTGAAGATGAAGAAGTCTACTTTCTAATTTTTGAACGACAAATTGAAGCACATACTATATGGATGAACAAACTGAACTTAGAAAAATAAGCTTTTAACTCAGTGCATAAAATGCAAATCTAAGATCCAATCCACACTGCAGAAACAATCCAGCTTAAGACCACTTTAACTGCCCTGGCTCAGTGCTAGGGAATCATGGAAACTGTAGTTTTGTGAGACATTTAGCCTTCTCTATCAGAGAACTCTGATGCCACAACAAACTACAATTCTCAGGATGTCCCAGCACTGAGCCAGATCAGTTAAAGCAGTGTCAAACTGGATTATTTCTGCAGTGTGGACTGGACCTTAGTTGAACAATTAGATTTTAATTTATTCAGAAAAAATGTAAATAGTAAAATTAATCCCAATTGTGAACATACAAGTCAATGACTTCTCTCCATCTGCTTCTTATTCATGATTTTGCCAAAACATGGAATTTTCTTGCTGACTGTGATCCAAAGGTCTGCCTGTGGATTCAGGTGATTCCTGGATTTTGTCTTGATTGACAAAAGAACACTGAATCCAGATTCACACAAGTATCTTGGGGGGGAAGCAGATGGGCAGCCCTGGGCTGCCCCAGGAAGCTGCACTGTGGGGCTGAGATATCCCCACACCTCGGCCCCGTAGCGCAGCTTCGCCGCCCCTGGAAGGAGCGCTAAAATAGCTCTCCTTCCACAAGTTGCCGAAGGTGTGCCGCAAAAGGCTGGCCGTAAAAGGCCGCAAAGCCACTGAGGAAGCTCAGCCCATCTCTAATTATATCATGTATATCACTTTACTGCCAAAAGGTGTGCCGCAAAAGGCTGGCGGCACACCTTCGGCGACTCGTCCGCTGCAGCGTGTGCGGATGCTGCGGTGGGAAGGCATCATCGGAGTGCTGGCCGTGCGGAGGGGCTGGCGCTCTGACGATACCTTCGGGAAGGGGTTGGGGCGCCCACCGTGTGGCTGCCCCTCCCCTTTCTTGCCCACAAAACAGCCCTTTACGCCGTCTGCTTCCCCCCCCCCCCCCTTTGTCACACCCCTGAAAATTCACCCCACACCCCTGGGTTGTGCAGGTATCCCAGTTTGGGAACCCCTGCAATAATACTAGCCACAAAAAATGCTAATTATGGCCCTATGTTAAGTAAGAGAAGAGATGGGTCATGGAACCATTATAGCTGGGGGAGAAGAGAGGAGCACAGGATTGGCATTTTATAACCAATGTGACAACAGACATTTTCCTGATAATACTAGATCACAGGATCACCCAGTCAAGTTGGTTGCCTGTACTTTCAAAATGGAGAGGGACCCTAAATCTTCACTCATTGAATGACCAGCCATTTTATGGAATTTGTTCCTACAACATATAAATCTTCCTACTTGTAGAGGAAGAAATCATTACAAAAGGAATCTATTGGCCAGAGTCAGTGTCGTCATTAATCTAACCTTCTCCTACAAGCCCTGTCATAATCTGTGATCTTTAAAATGTTTTTGAAAGGGCAGTAAAGTGATGAAGAATATGTATGAGTTTGTGTGTATATAGAGCAGGGGTAGGCAACCTAAGGCCTGGGGGCTGGATGTGGCCCCCCAAGGCCTTTGGACCGGCCCCAGGCCGGTCCTGCCGCTGCCGCTGCCCCCTACCGCTGCTGCCGCCCGCCATGATGATATTGATTATTGTTGTTATTACTTGTTCTTGGGGTTTTCTTGGCAAAATCTCCACAGGGGTTTTGCCATGGCTTTTCTGGGGCTAAGAGAGTGTGTATGCATATTTTTAAAAAAAATTAAAATATTTATTTATTTATTTATTTATTTATTTATTTATTTTTGGTGCTTCAGCCCCCCAATTGTCTGAGGGATAGCAACCTGGCCCCTGGCTCAAAAAGGTTGCCTACCCCTGATATAGAGAGAAATGATAGATAGATAGATAGATAGATAGATAGATAGATAGA
>CM034706.1:262044139-262057611 GCA_020142125.1 Phrynosoma platyrhinos | reverse complement strand
TCACACACTCTCAGCCTCAGAGGAAGGCACCTGTTCCTCCTCCTTCCTCCTTCTTAACCCTCCCTAGTCTTCAGCTGCCTCTGGCACTGGGTAACACCCAGTGCCGGAAGGCCTTTTAGTTTGGACACTCGGCCCCTAAAAGGTTTGCCATCACTGTGATAGGAGTTGTTATCCAAAACCTCTGGAAGGCACCAGGTTGGGAAGGTCAGAGTCTAACTTGAGCCCTGGTACCGTGTATGAAAACTCTCCAAAAATGGCCACGAGGACGTATTTCTGAGCAGACACGGGCTGTGGAAAGCAGTGACATCACAGCTACCCTCTTGGAGCTGCCAAGCATGGAGTGATGGAAAAAGCTAACAGCTGGTTTAGACTATTCTGACAATGCCTCCCCGTCTCTCTTCAAGGTGACAGGAACACCCAGTGGCCTGGACAGTTGCCAAAGAAGCATCTATTCTTTTCCAAGTGACAGTTCTTGTGAAACAGGCAAATAGGAAAGGCAGAGAGGCAAGGCCTACCCACCACCACCACCACCCCTTATCAGGCGACCCTGGTCAATGTCCCCGCTGTCAAGGACTCGAGTAATTTATGTCAGAGAGCTGCCCGGGTGTTTACTTATCTGCCCCAGAGAGTGGCTCATTCAAAATCAGCCAGACTGACTCCTTTGTGGCTCACCAGCTTTTTCCTGCTGTTAGAGGGGACAGACAACATTGGGTCCTGTTTCCATTACCCAGAGCTGCTGCGTTGTAATCTGGGGAGGGAAAAACAACAACACAGAAGGTGTAAGAACTCCAGCCGCACACAAAACAGCCTAGTCTCCTGCAACTCAATGTGAGCCTGACATGGGAAAGCTGATAGCTGCTCCTATTTGAAAAGGCTGCTGCTTTTCCAGAACAGAAGAGAAACAGTCAAAGGCCAGTATTTTCCATAAACTGTATGGTCTCGTGTCAGCAGTCTCCCCAACATGAAACGGCAAGAAAAATATTTTATAATCTATCTTATTACTATCATCTAAGCAGGTCATAGAATCCAAGCAAAATCTGACCCTTTGCCCAGCAGCTGGGAGATCTGCAATTGCCAAGACAGGTACTGCTCCTCTCCTCTTCTCACCCGAAGATTATGATCCCCAAATTTGGGTCTGTAGATGTGGTTGGTGCTCTCAGAATCTCTGACCATTGGCCATGGTGGTTAGTTGTTATGGAAAGAATATTCACAAGCATTCATTCCCAGGTTGAAAATGCGTTTCCCAACAGTTATGTACTCCCTCATCAGGAAGAACAAACCAGTGAGAATTTTATGCAATTTGCTCCTGATATTTTATGTCCTGATGTGTTCTGCAGGAATTATTCTGTGGACAAAACCACAGCCAAAATCCTGTTATTAGTCCTGATTAGAGTAGACCTACTGAATTGATGTGATGTGTGTTGATTCACTATTCAACAATTGACTGAACAAGTCTGCTCCAACAAAATACCAGCCAATGTGTTTTTTGTGGCAGGGGGACCTTTTCTGTGCAGAAAATAGGTTTCCTGCACGCACAAAGCAGTGTTTCCTGTGCAACAAATAATTCCTGTGCAACACTTTAAGATTTTTGAATAACTGCTTGAAGTATTCATCCTTATATGAAAGAGCAAAATAGTTGAGAATTTACATTCTCAATGGCTACAGCTTGTTGGAAATCAGGTCCAACAAAAATATGAGAGCTGAAGCTTGTGAAGCACTACCCCAAAGTACAGGACACAAGGTGGGGTACCTTTTGCCTTCCATATGTTTTGGACTATAGGTCTCATAATCCCTTTCACTGACCATGTTGGCTGAGCCTTCAAAGGGTTGAGGTCCCAAACATTTGGAGTACAAAAAAATCCTCACCCGTGACTTAAGACATAACTTGCCTTGGCACTTTCAAACCCAATTTGCAAATCTCTCAGATACCAGGCTAAAGCTCAAATTCTTCTCAGGCTCAAAGTAGACAGGAAGATGTCATCTGGTTGACAAAAAATCAAATACCAAGGCAAACTTTTTCCTGCTGTTAGACCAAGATGTGAAAGTCTCATGTCTTGTGATTCAGCTTCAAGTTGAAGGCATTCACTTTGCAGCTATACCTTGACCTCAGCTCCCTTGTAAAATTGAAATGATAGTAATCTGCCACTGAGCTTAAAAAACTAGTACTCTCCAGATGTTTTGGACTGCAAATCTCATGAGCCCTAGCCAATATGGCCAGTATTCTAGAATTTGTCATACAAAACATCTGGAGGGCACAAGCTTGCCTGAAGTATACTTTTATCTTCTGAATTCAAAGACTTCTGGAGACAACTTAGCTAGAATCAATCTTATGGATTCTATGAACCCTGACTGGATCTAATTGTGAGACTTCCCATCCCCACCCATGTTCACCTCTTGAACTGAATACAACTAAACATTCATGTGTAACGGTGGTCAAAGTGCAGCCTGTGGACTACATCTGGCCATTGGAGCCTTAATTTGTGCCCTTGAAGCTCCTTTCCAAACAATTTGGGTTCACATCCAGCCAAAATGGATCACCCTCCCAAGCCCCACATACATACCAAAACCCAAAATCAGCAGAAAATTGGCCCAAAGTGAAACCAGGAGTGACATGGCATTGTTTCCAGTCATGTGAGGTATACTGCAGCAACCTACCAGGATGTGCAGGGATGAAAAAATGCCCCCTACTTATCTGCATTTGCCCACCACTGCCTTACCATCCATGCATGCACACTTACTTTTGGGTGGGAGGGGAAACAGACACATGCAGGGGAAATGGGAGTTTTATTGAGCCCCATGGTAGACCCAGCATGGTGTAGTGGGTTTGAGTGTTGTACTAGGACTCTGAGAGGCCAAGCTCAGTCATAGAAACCCATTGGATGGACTTGGTCAAGTCACATTCAGCCTCAGAGGAAGCAATGGCAAACTCCCTCTTAACAGTAAAATTCAAAGTCATGTTACATTGTAGAATTGTAGTTAGTCTCAAAGATGCTACAAGATCTCCCTCTTAACAAATCTTGCAAAGAAAACCCTAGGAGTGCCTTAGGGTTGCCATAAACTGGAAATGAGTTGAAGGCTTCTTAGAACAAGAGGAAATGACTTGGCTATATTTGGCTTGATGGTCAAAGCATTCACTAGCTTGCCTTATGTCATGATATTCTAGGTCTCTGAAAATGTTTGTTTAGTTTGTAGCTTTCCAGGATGATGAGGTAGAAGGTTGTTGCTCTTTAGATTCTGTACCATTGCTATCTTCCAAGAACCACAACAAAGGAGGCATTTTTAAGTTATCCAAGCTTTTGCCTTTTTCAGTTGAAAACAGCCTGCTTTATTTCAAAGGGAGAATGATCCTCTCCTTTCTACTAACCATCTGTGGAATTTCTATAAAGGGAAAGCCAAACATACACAGGATAGGTAAAATGGCAGCTTCTTTGGACAAATCCATCTTGATATACATGCATGGAAAAATAAATATAAAGCAAGATCTTCTCCCTTTTCCCAGCTGAACCACTTGCTATCATTCCAGAGCAAGGAAACTTTTAACTATTTGGAACATTTCAAGACAACAGATTAAAGGCCACAGACTATCTCTTGCTAAATGAGCTGTTATTTTCAATTTGCTTCCTCTTTAATCCAGGCAACGCCTGGAATATCCCCTTGACTGACTGCATTTTTCCCTGCCAAATATTTTTCCAAACTGTCTCTCCACCCAGAAAGCAAATGATCAAAGGGATTTTCTTTTTCCTCCTTTTGCTTTTGAGGGCCATGCACTCAGAGCACCATCTACAGGTTAACAGAAGGAGAATTCTCCAAGATCAGAGTAAAAAACAATCCAACCCAACACAGTGTTTATATATGTAGCTATTCCCATGACAAATGGGGTGGAAGTCCCATTCCGGGTTTACTTGGGACTTAAAAGAAGTTATCAAAGGTGCTGAACCTATTTTAAGGAAGCCCTTAGCTACCACTGAAACCAGATACTTCTGGGAAGTCCATAAACAGTGCAGGACAAATCTACTTTTTTGGACTACATCTCTCCAGATCCCTCAGCCAGCATTGTCATTGCCTTTGATTGTTGACAAGGATCATATGACTCCTCTGCTCCAACAGTTCTGCTGGCTGATGACCTATTTTGAGACACAATTTAAAGTGTTCGCTAGGACCTGCAAAGCCCTATCTGGCTTAGGTCCAGACTATCAGACAGACCATAGGCCAGAATTCTACATGCACGACTTAGTTATGTAACTACCTTAGTTGTGTAGCTATGTGGTATGTCCTGACCCAATCTCTCAATCCTTATTTACCAGGCAGCAGCTGTTGTGAATGACAGGGGTCTACTATCCTGTTGATTGGGATACAGTTGACTGATGTTTTCACATTCCTCCTGCCAGTGATCTCCATTGCAAGAAGGAATTGCAACAGGGATCCTAATTCTGACTGTCACTCGTGGGAGGGGGGGTGGAAACATTTGTCTGCTGCATCAACAGGAGAACAGACCCCCATTGCTCACAGTGCCTACTACCTGGTAAATTCGGATTGTGGGACACTACACTATTGAATACATAGGGATTATGAATGTGCATCACTTACAAATGTGTAAATCTAGGTTACGCATTTGTAACCGCGATCATGAATTCCGCTCCATATCTTTCTGTATGGGCCTGTCTCGACCCTGACATCTGCAGGAGAAGTCCTTCTTTTAGTCCCACCACCTTTACAGGTATGGTTGGTGTGAACATGAAATAGAGCCTTCTCAGTGGCTGCCCTCAGGCCCATGATGGAGAACCTATGACACTTGTGCCAGAGATGGCACGCAACACCATTTTGCCCAGCATGCAATGGGGAGGAGGAGGATCAGGCAGGTATGTGCTTGTTCTCCTTCCAGACCTTTCCCGGCCTTCAGCTGTCTCTTCGAGGACAGCTAGAGGCTGGAAAAGGCACAGGGAGAGAAGTCCCACCCCGGAAGTCCCACCCCAGAGGGCGGAAGCCCTGCCCCCAAACCGGATAACACCCAGTGCCAGAAAAACTTTTAGTTGGGGCACTCAGACTATAGATCTCCCCCTTGGGACAGCTAGAATAGACCCCTCCCTATTATCTTCTGCTGGAAGACAAAGACTTATTCATATTGCTTTTAGAACTGAAGCATTGTATGGAAAAGGCTTGCAAGAGGGTACTGTATTGTTTTAAGTTGCATTGCTTTGTCAGGATTGCAATGTAAAATTAAGATCTGTAGAACTGCACAGTCATGATGTCTGTGTGGCAAGACCAGGACATGGTGATAAATGTCCTTGAGGTGGCCAGACACCTAGATGTGTACTGAGTACTGCACCTGTGACTGTGTATGTCTCAGGACTCCCAGAGGTTTTTAAAAAAAACTAAAACAGAAAGTGAACAAGGAAATCATTTCCTGTTCGAAGGCCTTTCTTGAGCCTAAAATGGTCTAGGAGGGCCTTAAAACACAGTGAAAATGCCCCTTGTGTCCCCTGGAGAGTGTTTGGTGGAACTTGGAGTAATAAAATTATATTTTATTTTACTGGGGGTGTGATGGGAGGCTGCAGCCTTCCAATGTCTCCTCTGAAACTTGTGTTCCTCTCTATCCTCCCATAGTTGCTGCCCTTGAGCTGGATGGACACATTCTTCAATCTGGTATAAGAAAGCTTCCTAGAAACTGAGTGCAACTGAGCACTAATGATATCAAGAGTTAACACTTTCTGCAATTGATTTGATAGGCTTTGTTCCTTTAACTTGGCCAGACAATGACATCCAGTCCTCATTTCTGACAAAATCACCCATACACAGACATGCATATATATTCCCCCTTCCCTCTCTTTAAAAAGATATGCGCGATCCTTTGATGTTCTGGAGCTATTGCCTAGCTTCTGCTT
The DNA here is from genome assembly GCA_020142125.1 of Phrynosoma platyrhinos. Classification (NCBI taxonomy): domain Eukaryota; kingdom Metazoa; phylum Chordata; class Lepidosauria; order Squamata; family Phrynosomatidae; genus Phrynosoma; species Phrynosoma platyrhinos. The sequence continues at coordinate 262,051,729 of CM034706.1, read as the reverse complement.
ATTCTCCAACATCCAATTGACAATTGTTTATTCGTTTTGAAATAGCTGAAATTCATGTCAAACATCCCACATGTTAGGAAAATGTTTATGAAGTTGTTATCACAGTTTATTTAATGGTGAATGTTTGAGGAAAACCAATATAAAATTATGGACCACACAAAGCTGCATGCTGAGGCTTCTAAAAATTACCAGGACATATGATGTGCTGGAACAAGTAGCGTGCTCTTGAGCCTGCCATGGCCAAATGTCTTCTATATTAGAGGCAAGGCTTTGGAAACTTATTTTTTGGATAGCAACTTCCAAAGTTCCCCAACAAGCATAGCTGCTGTCAATGCTAGCTGGGAGATTCTGAGAGCTGTAGCCCAAAAATGTAATTTTTCCAAGTGTTGATTATAGGGCATTCTTTCATTTTAAAGGATTGTCTTGACCCTTTCCGCATCATCAAGGAATCGGAAGTTCAGGGCATGTGTTTGACTTAGAAGTCTTTTTTGGGAGGAAAAAAAGACTTCAACAAACTTATAGTAACATATAATAATAATAATAATAATAATAATAATAATAATAATAATAATAATAATAATAATAAATTATTTATATCCCGCCCCTCTGAAACCAATCGGGCGGCTCACAATATTAAGATACAGTATACCCAAACCCTATTCCCTCCCTCCCCTTAAAACAATATTAAATCGCATAAAATTAAAACAAACAGATTAAAACATACAATATATGCAGATACGGCCACGTGTATCTGCAACAACAAGCAAGAAGTACAGCGGTGGTTCTTTAAGCTGGGAGGAATCTGGAGGACTCCCATGGGAAGTTCCTGAGGCCGGGGTGATCTATTCTGGAAACATTTAGGGGAAAGAGATAATACTGGGAAATGCTTTGACTGACAGTAGCAACAAGTACAGACTGGTGATGTGTGAATTGGTACGAATTCCCTACCATGTTAAAAGTTGTTGTTATTTACCATCAAATCAACTTTGACTTATGGTGATTGTATGAATGAAATACCTCCAGGAGGCATCAGCAATGGTCTTGGATATGGTCATCAGGTTTTGGAAACTCAGAGCAGTCATGGCTTCCTTGACTGAATTAATCAACTTCTAGCACAGTTTCCTTCTTTTTGTACTGTCTTCCACTTTACCATGTATTATTTTCTTTTCCATTGAGTCATATCATTTCATGTCCAAAGAACAACACCCTCAGTTTAGTCATCTTTGTTTCTAGTGAGAATTCAGGCTTGATTCCCCCCGCCCCCAACCCATTCATTTGTCTTTTTGATAGTCATGCTACCAGTAGAACTCTTCTCCAGAGCCACATTTGAAATGAGTTGATTTTCTTCATGTCAGCTTTCTTCACTGTCCAGCTTTCACAACCATACAAATAAATCAGGGCCTCATTCCCATTTACAAATAAATCAATTTGCAATCTGAATCGATGGATTGGTTTGACAGCGGAGCCTGGTTCACACTCCATTTGCTCTGAACGCATTTTCTTGTTGTAAAATAACCCACTTGTCATTCACATTGACTAATGAATCTATTCAAAATGGACCCTCTTCAGCTGGCTGGCAAATGTAAAGGGCAAATTTAATTTGATTCTGATCTGCATCTTGTTCACACTTGCGCTGAATCGATTCATTGCAAAAGATGCAGGGGGAAAGAGCATCAATAAGATGCACATTAAATGGGTCTAGTGCAGGGGGGCCCTTGCCAAATCACTCCAGCGATTCAGCTCATGTGTGAACAAGGGTCATTTAAACCAGTTAGGAAACCGGGTTATAACATAGTGGGAATGAGGCCCAGAAATACTATGGTCTAGATTATTCTAGTGCTGTCACTAAGTCTGGTGTCACCCCAGTATGGTAACTCATGCTGTCACCCCCAGGCTGCTTGGCACACACCCCAGTTGTGGAGGAGGCAGCCGGTGTGTGTGTGTGTGTCTTGTGGCAGATGGAAGTGACCATCATACCAAGTGGTCATCCCTCTGAGATGTCACCTGCTGTGGTCCATACCCCTGTATGCCCCTAATGATGCACCTGGATTATTCTGACTTTGGTATTTTATGATTTGTTTTTACATTTGAGGATGTTACCTAGGTCCTTTAGGGCTGCCTTTTTAAGCCCAAGTTACCCTGAGATAATCATGTTAATATACTAATAACCTAATACACTACAAGGTCATTTCCAAAACATAACAAAAAAAGTGATAAAATCCAGCCCATATACATCCCATTAAAAAAAAATTCCTGCACAATCTAATAATCATCTTAAAAATCCTTATTTAATGTTGAACACTTGAGGAAAACCAACATAAAATGCTGATTTTCACCTCAAAGCTCCTTCCAACCTGGGTCTGGTTTCAGGTTTTCTTGTGGTTGCTCAAATTGCTCTATAAGCTCAAAAACATACAGCCTTCTGATTGTAAACTGTGTTCAAGTCTACACTTGGAGCAGAGAAGTGCAAATTGCTTGAATTCTGGGTGTGAACACATCTTTTTACAGACACACACACAGAGTTGTATACTGAATGTCTAGTAGAAGCACAGGTAAAGGACAGGAAAATATATTAATATCATCATCTTATATATATGGATCACAAGCATTCTTCAAAGGAAACTGTAGCCTCCAGCATGAATATTAATGCCTCATTAATATTTACTATATGCAAACATAGTTTACTCCACATTAATATTTATAGTGCCACATCATGGTATATTAGTCTCCCCCTCCCCACTGCCCAAACAAAAGGTAAACTAAATACTAATTCATATCAACAAGCTGGATTTTTATAGGCAAATGGTGCTTTACAGCCTTGCTGGTACAGGCAGTAAAATAGAGAGGAACTTAGCTAATGAATCTCCCAACATTTTGTTCAAAAAAAGAGTGTGGGTAGCTGACCAGAAGGTTTTATTGCAACCCATGGCTATGGCTTCGAAGATAGACCTGTAATAAAAGACTTCTGCAGGCTTTCACAAAAGACAGAAACCACTTCTTGGAAAGTTAACAACAGTTTATTCAAGTAGATAAGCAACAAGAAGCCTGGAGCATAACTACCCTCATAAAGCAAAGCTACACATACAACATGGTCTTCTACCAATAATGCTTTGGGGAAGATCAGTGGCGTTCCTAGGGTTGGTGTCACCAAGTGCGACAACCCTTGGTGTCACACACACACCCCATTGACCTCCTCCCATTTCACACCATACAGAATCTTTAGTAATGCTTTTTTGCACTAATGTTACTTGTCAGTCATAATTCTCATATACCACTGAATGTAATGCTAATAGTTGTGACATAACCAGCAAAATTAAAATTATACCTTCAAATTACAATATTGTACACACAACCTAAATGTATTTACATATACATGATGAAGATATGGTTAAAATGTAATGTTTTTAAAGAAAATTGTAAAAGGATATTTTTTTAAAAATTAAACATTTGAAATTTGAAATTTTAAAATTTTTGGAGGCCCTCCTTTCTTCTCTCACTGAGCTTCACCTCATTCACACAATCTCTTAAAGCATTTTAAAGAGATAAAGGCAAATGTTATGTTTCTGCCAAAATACAGGTGTTTGAGCAGCAGTGGTGTCACCTCCTCTTAGGGTGTCATCTGGTGCATTCCGCACCCCTGGCACCCTCCTAATGATGCCACTGGAGAAGATGATGCCTACATTTTCATTCTTCAGTTCCGTACAGTGTTCTACCTCAATCCAAAGAAGCTGACTCAGGTCTAAATTGGTGCCTGTCATTAGTAATGTACTGGATGAGGGCAACCAAATTGAAGCTCAATCCACATGGGACAAATGTGCTCCTAATCCTTTGAAAGGCAGATCAAGATATAGGAATTCAGGTTGTGTTGGGTGCAGCTATACTCCCCCTGAAAATCTAGGCTTGCTGCTTGGATATACTGTTGGAAACCCCAATTCGACTCTCTGCTTGGTCACGGAATTAACTATGTGATTATGAACCACCACTACCTCTCAGCAAACCTGCCTTACAAGATTGCTGTAGGAAATAATAGGGAGACCCCATGAAGTGAATGTGTACATTTTTACATTTCTTAAAAAGCAAGAATAATATTAACATTTTGCTCTACACTGATAGTTCTCATGGTATTCTCATCAGATCACTCATTTTTGGCCATCGGTTTTTCACTGATGACAAAAAGCTACAAATCCATGGGAAAAACAGTCACTGAGAGTGACCGTTATCTGATTCACAGATACAGAGGAGAGTAGGGGAAAATAGCAATAATTGAAGGGGGAGGAAGTATGGCCTGATTTCCTTCAGAGATACCAAATAAATATTTTATTACAAACAGAAATCAGTCTACAGTCATCTCTCCTCTTCCAACCTGCCAACTGAGGCAACTCCCCATGTCATCTGGTGAAGTGTGCTGCAGTCTGCAAAACCTTATGCCAAATAAAACTTGTTAATCTTTAAAGGTAGATACTGTTGATTTGGTATATTTGATCCTGTCATTTTTGTTGCAAAACACTAACACAGCTACCCCCTTGAAAACTTTAAAAAGTATTGCATGTTGTAAGGGGGAAAAAATCAAAATACCTTATTTTCCTGCGTATAAGACTACTTTTTTACCTGCAAAATCTGTGGCTAAAGTGGGGGGGTCGTCTTATATGCCGGATATAAGGATAATGAGGATAGAGGTGCTAAAACTCTATATTTTGACTGAAAAAATGGGGGGTCGTCTTATACGTGGGTCGTCTTATACGCCGGAAAATACGGTAAGTGCCAATCCAATGTGGCAGCCATTGGCAAATGTGCTCCACCCTTAACACCATCCCTGTACTCAACATAAATCCTTTCTACAAACTTGTAGTTGCTGTTTTGTTTTCCTCATACAATTTACACTGTAGAAATAAATGGCATTCCTCTGTTATGAACCTCTAACTTTTGTTGTTGTTGTTGTTGTTGTTGTGTGCCTTCATTTCCAACATATGGCAACCCTGAGGCAAATCTATCATGGAGTTGTCTGGGGCTGAGAGGATGTGACTCATCCAAGATCACCCAGTAGATTTCCGTGACCAAGTCGGGAATCCACTCCTGGTCTCCAGAGTCACAGTCAAACACTCAGACCACTGCACCATGCTAGCTCTCTGCTAGTGACGCCACTGCTTTATAGAACTGAAATCATCAAGATATTTTTCGGGCACATATCTTACCATTTTGCTGCTGTTGTTGTCATGTGCCTTCACATCGTTTCTGACTTATAACGACTTTTACAAATATACAAATTCTTGTGCTTACATTTCCCTAACCTACATAGGTTTGTGCTTTTTGGATTGAAGAACTCCATTGCAAACCTCAGAAAAGGGTACATTTTGGAAGATTGTGGAGTTTGTCTTTGCATACGGCTGAGAAGTACCAATTTGGGTAAGTCTGCATTAAAATGCACACCAAATTAGCTCTCCCCCCCCCCCATTTGTTCTTATCTGTTGCAATCCCTTATGCTCTTAATTAGAAGTAAATTCATTGAACTTGGAGGAACTTGGCAGAAAACAGAATCAGGCTGCTAATTAAATGGGTTATGTGTATCAGGGTCACAGTATATGGCCAAAACGGAACACATCACCTCCAATCACCTTCCCAGCTAGAAAGAAGTACATCACAGTACAGTGGAGGCAGGGAACTGAAAAGACTTCTCCAAAAATACTAAAAAAAGAACAGGAAAAGAAAAAGAAAGCTAAGAAGGGGAAGCTGAAAGGTGGTGAATTAATCTCAAACTCAACCAAATGCACTTTTATTTTATATTTTTGGCCAAGAAACCTAGACACTCTGCTCATAATACTGAAATAGCTATATTAAAATTCTGAATATATATATATATATATATATATATATATATATATATATATATATATATATATATATATATATATATATATATATATATATATAAATAGCTTGTGGTTTTTTAAAAGGATTTCTTAGGACCCCCCAAAAAATCTCCCCCAAAGGCTTGACTTCATTAATTAAAAGGAACACAAGGTGATTTATAATCATAAAGCTATTGGCATATTTTCCCTTAATAAAGAAGACATAGTAGCTGCTGCTTTGGCTACACTTGTTTCCCAGGTAATAGACTGGGAAATGCCATTACTCTACTGAACAACTATCTCCCATGTAAAGGAACAGTATTTTATCTTCCTCAGCTCCCTCCGCTCAGTCAGCAACTCAAAGATAATTGGAATGACCTACCTTACAAGGCTGGTGTAAGATTTACAAACCAGATAAGGTACGTGATGCATTCTGAACCTGCCTTGAGTGCTGTATAAGAAGAATCTGTATTGTTTGTGTTTAATATTCTCAGGCTGGATGTATTTATTTTCAGTTAACATGTTGAATATTATATTATATTAATTATGGTTAAAGATCATTTCTTTGGTTTACTTTCCTCTAATTTGTTAGATGTCTCTGGGTTTGTCTCTAGCCCCATTTCACAAAATAGAAACATCTCATAATCTTTCATTATGGTCTCTTTCTACAGCACAAAATGAAAGTCCTTGTTTGCCTAGAAATTTACCTGTTGTCCAGTCTTGAAAGATTCAGGACATCGCGAAGATAACATCATCATCATCGTCATCATCATCATTTGATTATTAATCTTTAATTAAGTAACCCCAGCTTTAAAATAGGTCCTTTGCCTGTTATGAATGGAAGCACATGTCTCCTCTTTTTCTCATACTGCCCCTTTTCTTTGTTGTTACAACTAGACTTTCACCAAAACAACCTTGAACAGACTTAGAATCATAGAATCGGAGTTGGAAGAGACCACAAGGACCATCCAGTCCAACCAGCTCATGCAGGAACTCACAATCAAAGCACTTTCAACAGATGGTCATCCAGCTTCTGTTTAGAAACTTCCAAAGAAGGAGACTCCACCACACTCTGATGCAATGCAGTGGTGTCACCAGGGCTGGCATCACCCGGCATGGTAACTCATGGGATTTTATCACATGGGGGGAATAGGTAGTTTAAACGGAGATTAACCCATCAAAATCATGCAATTGAGATTAAAACGTGATTAAAACATGATTAACATTTTCACACACAAGAGCCATTATCCCATGAATAACCAGGGAATAACCAGGCAATAAACAGCAAAAAAAATCATTCACAGGATAATTATTTAATGATTTGTTATGGTTTATTGCCTGGTTATTCATGGGATAATAGCACTTTAATCATGTTTCATTGTGACGTTATATGAAAACCATAAGCACAATTGTGTGATTATTACGGGATATTCCTGGGATAATCACACTTTGAATGCAATCTCATGTGAAAATCTTAATCATGAATGCACAATTTTGATGGGTTAATCACTGTTTATACTTCTGATTGTCCCCCATGTGAAGTGCCACTCACCCATTGTCATCCTTCCATACCACACTATACAGAATCCTTAATAATGTTTTTTATACTAATGGTATTCATTAAATCATATATCCTGTATATCGCTAAATGTAATGTAATAGTTGTGACATAAATAACTAACAAAACTAAAATTAAAATCCATTGCTCCATGTTCTAGTCTCTGGAGCAGCAGAAAATGAGCTT
>CM034706.1:261992486-262007837 GCA_020142125.1 Phrynosoma platyrhinos | reverse complement strand
GGGCTCACCATAAGTTGACAGGTGACTTGAAGGCATGCACAAACACACAAACATGTTGTTGTTGTGTGCCTTCAAGTTATTTCCAACTTACGGTAACCCTAAGGTGAAGCTATGATAGGGTTGTCTGGGCATGAGTGTGCAACTCACCCAAGGCCACCCAGTGGGTTCCCATAGCCAAGCAGGGAATCGAACCCTGGTTTCCAAAGTTGTAGTACAATACTCAAACCACTAAATCATGCTTGCTCTTTACACAGACATAAGCAGAATGTTAAACATTAGGGAGCAAAGGAAGCTAAGCATGTCAGCCTTGGTCTTGTAGCATTAACTTAATGATCTTGTAGCATTAACTGAGAGAAAGAGGTTTGTAGCTTACACTTTTGCTGGCTAGGTCCACTACATCAGAAGCAAGTAGACCTAGTCTACGAAAGTTTATGCTACAGGATTTTTCTCTAAGGGATCATTCAGACCTCTTTTTTTTAGTCTCACTCACGCATTCCAGGTTTGTTATTCACACTATGGGACTACATCAATCTGCATCTCTGCAAGTAGGGTTGCTCGTATATGCCAGCGCTCAAATAAAGATGGAGTCAACAATGCAAATGTCTTCAGAACACATTCAAGGTGTGCAGAGTTTTATCCTGGGTCTGTTCAGGTCTATTCGCATCAGTTATTCACAATGCCAACAATGCAAATCTTTTTTTAAAAATGGGGGGGGGGGGGAACTGATATCAATTATCCTGGATTAAGTGGGGTTTTTGGCAACCCCCTCCCAAACTTAATCAGGTGCATTCAGAATGTGAACAACGAAGATTCAACCTGGATTTATTTCCCCCGTCTGAATAACCCTCAGTTTGTCTCAAGGGTACTACAAGATCCCTTTGCATAACAAATGTTAAGATGTTCATAAGAGAGGAATGCCAATTTACAATATAAATTGTATCAGGAAACAAAACTATCATAGCTACATTTTTGAAAACTTCAGAGAAGTATTTGAGCAAATGTAAAAGTACAAAAATCCAAAATATCAGCAGTCTAATCTTATGGAATAGAGACAGTGGGATGTAGTGGTTTGAGTGTTGAACTAGGACTCTGGAAGACCAGAATTTGAATCTCCAGTCAACAGTGGAAACTCATTGAGTGACCTTGGGCAAATCACACCCTCTCAGCCTCAGAGGAGGACCATGGCAAACCCTCTCTGAAGAATTTTTGCCAAGAAAATCCTGTGATAGGTTCACCTTAGGGTTGCCATAAGTCAGCAACAACAACCTTATTGAATACACTTCATGAAAATTAAGAACATACAAAGAACCACTCTGGATCAGACAAAGGGTTTATGGAGTCCAAATTCTGTTCACAAATTAGCCAAGCAGTTGCCTATTGAAAGCCTGCAAGCAAGGCATGAATGAAACTGGACTCACCATTTCATATTTTGCAGTGACTGATTTTGTTGTAGTACTTCAGATTCTAGAGGGAATAGATATCTACCATGACTGTTAGCTATTGGCAGCTCCATCTTGTGGCAGAGAATTCCACACCTGAAGGATGTGCTGTGTAAAGAACTATTGCTTTTTGCGTGTCCTGAACCTCCAAGAACTATCACATTGCACTGGGACTCCACATTAACTACCATGGTTTTATAATAAGGAATCCTAGGATTTGCAATTTAGGGAGAGTAGAATCATACCCCCTATATGGCTTGGTTCCTGGCTATTTGAAGGACCCTGTTTTAAAACACTTTTTTTTTTAAATTGCATTTTATTTTTTAATGAGTGCTGTGTTTTGATATTATACAAGTTTAATTCTATTTTAATGCCCACTTTTATATGTTTTTAATTTTGGGGTTTTTTTAGTTATAAGCTGCTTTGTATCCCAATTTTGGGGGGAAAGTGTGGGATATAAATAAAGATGATGATGATGATGATGATGATGATGATGATGATGATGATGATGATGATGATATAATTATGTAGAGTGACAGGACCTTCCCACAATTCTGTGGGTGATCTTAGGTTCTAGTATTATGACAGAGGGAGGGACTTTTCTCTATTGAAATTAATTTCTCTCCATCATGTAGAAGTGAAGCAGTTCGGTACAGAAGCCATAGTGGCAGACTACGCATGCATATACACTGCAGAATTAATGCAGTTTGACACCACTTTAACTGCCATCACTCAATGCTATGGTAATCTGGGATTTGTAGTTCTGTGAGCTATTTAGTCTTCCCTGTCAGCAAATTTTGGTGCCACAACAAACTACCAATCCCAGAATTCCTTAGGATGGAGCCATGACAGCTAAAGCAGTGTCAAACTGTACTAATTCTACAGTGTGGCAGTAGCGTAGGAAATCATTCATGCTTTCGAATCCCAACTCATGCATGAAACTCCCTCTCATCCCAACTTACCTAGCATATTTGTATATAAAAGAGAGTAGAGGACAAACCATGTATACTGCTTTGAGTTCTTTGGAAAAAAGACAGTGTACATAGATTTCAGTACCTTGGCACTCATGGGGCAGAACACTGTAGTCTAGAAAAAGTAAACTTTTCCTATCTCCAGTTGTCTCCATGCTGCAGGAGAATGACGACAGGGAAACGTTTGCCATTTTATTTCTGCTCACTGAGTTGCTGGCAAAGGCAAAAGAGCAAGCCAGGATGGTATATGTTAGATTTTCCTATGGCACTTGTCACTTGGCAAGGCTAACCAGTTTGCAAATTAATATATATTTATACAGCCTTTATTTGTCTGGGGCAATAAAAGGATCCTATGTCAAACTGGAACTGGAACTCACAGTTCTGTGTTGACTTGATTAAACCACACCTCAGCCAGCTCTGCCCTAAAGGCAACTTGCGGTAGGGCAAGGATGGTGGTGGTATTGATGGGAAAACTGTTTCTTTGCTCCAGTTCTCCTGAACTGTTGCTGCAAGCATTCAAGACATGCTAGAAGGCATGGGCATGTATTTCTATATGCAACACTTGGCTTATGGAGATGTACACAGCCATTCCTGGGAAGGCAAGAATTGACTTTCACAGCTTCTCCACAGGGCCCAGTTTACCATACACACCAATTGTCCCAATTTGGCAGGGAAAATCCAAATTAAATCTCTGACATCCTACTTTTTAAACTGCTTTTTAAATGTCTCAGTTTCTCTTGATGCTGCCTTCCACTTTCTCCCTTTGTCCTCAGTTCACTTCAATTGCAGCAGAGTTCAAAGTCTTTCAAAGTTCAAAAGTCATTTGCAAATGAGAGGACAGATGGATGAGACATCTGCAAGACCCCTGTCCTCCACTGCTCTGCTTAGGTCCTACAGATTCAGGCCTGTGACCTCCCTGATTGAGTCCAGCTATCTGGCATGCAGTCTTCCTCTTTTTCTACTACCTTCTACCTTTTCTAGCATTATTGTCTTTTCTAGTGAGTCTTGCTTTCTCATGTTGTGGCCAAAGTATGGCAGATCCATTTCAACATCTTGGCTTCCAGGGAGAGTTCTGGCTTGATCTGTTCAAGGACTCATTTGTTTTCCTTTTTGGCCATCAATGGTACCCTCAGCATTCTTCTCCAGCATCACATCTCAAATGAGTTAATTCTCTTCTTGGCTGCTTTCTTCACTATCCAGCTCTTGCATTCATACATGGCGATGGGGAAATACAATGACTAATATATCTTTACTCTTTGAGATCTTTTCTAGTTTTTTCATAGCTGCTTTTCCCATTTCTAGTCTTCTTGTTGGCATTCCTTCCTCCTATCTTCACTCCTCCTTCTTCTGAGTCTAAACCTGCTCTTTGTATGATATTTTCCAAATACAGTACAGGTGATAGAAGGCAGCCTTGCCTGACCCCTTTGCCAATCTGCCTTTCCAGTAGGCTCAGGCAAAAGCAAACTGCTGCAGCCTCTCCTAGCTTGTCTTTTCTCCCTCATTAACAACTTTTGCCATCTTGACCATGCTCTGATGTTGCTTGGCCTCATGTGTCCTGTTTTCATCTGTGAACTGTTGAAGAGCATGAATTTATGTGCCACAATTCCGCCCTGGAAAACTGCTTTTTGGTTGGTTGGTTGGTTGGTTGATTTAGCAATTGTAACTGAGGTCCAAAACCCACTGCATTCCCAAGCATTGAGCCAGGGTAATTAAAGTGGTCTCAAACTGGATTGTTCCTGTAGTGTGTTTTGGACCCGAGTGTCCATTTCTCATCCAAATGGTTCAACGATGGAAGCTTCTCTGATATATACAATCTCGACATTTGAATTGAGGAGAAAAACGAACTAGGAAGCTTGCAAATACATTTACATACTTCATATCTTAGCATCTAAAGGCGTAAAGGAATTCTGTAGCATCTTTGAGACTTAACAGGAACAAGACATTTGTAGACAGAGTGCACTGTATCAGCTCCTAGCATTTAACAATATAACTTCAAATCTGAATTTCTATTCTTGGTTCATTGATTAAATTATCTGTCCCTTTATCTTGACCTGGTGTCAAAAAGCTAGTCTGGGTGTCCATTCTGGACACACAACTGTTATTTTAAAATGCCTTGGCCCCTGGAGAAAGCACAAGGTGGGGAGAGTGAAAGGAGAAAGTGCTTTTGAGCGTTTGTAGAAGAACTCTACATGGAAACTTATTCAGGCATGTCTTTAAGGAGCTTTCCAAATACCAGGTGCATTAGGGATATACAGACTAGACTTGAGGAGGGAGAGAAAAATCACAGCTCAGAATAGTTAATTTTTATGAACTATAACTCCCAGAATGCCCCTTCCAACAAAAGGAATGCTGGGAGTTGTCATTTAAAAATTAAGTGTTCCAAGTGCTGACAAAAAAAAAAATTGTGAAGAAGAAAAAGACTGCTGCAAGTGGTGGTGGGGAACAAGTCAGTTTCAGATGCCCTTGGCAACATCTTGAGCTCTGACCATGATCAAAGCTCCATAGATATAGGGAAGCAACTTGAAGCACACAAACAAGCACCAGAAAATTGGAAGCAGGGATCACAATAGAGCACACTTATTATAACCATGCGTATCATCTATTTAAGCCTTGCATCACCCACTTTGTTATGGCTTGTTAGAAATGCATTTGTGGATGTTATCTTCTTCTGTTTATCTCTTCTATTAATGATTAACATGCGGTTTGTAAACTGGATGGAGATAATTTAATAAAGTGTGCTGTTTTTTAAACTATTTGGGAAGGATGGAGGTGAAGCCATTATATAAACAGGGATGGGCAAATGTGGGAGACTAAGCGGCTCTCAGGAGATCATGACCCCCTGCAATATATGCTGTCATGGCCCCTGAGGCTGAGAGCATGTGACTTGCCCAAGGTCATCCAACGAGTTTCATCGCTGAGCAGAGAATCAGACCCTAGTCTCCAGATTCACAGTCCAACACTCTGTGTAGCTGCCACCAAAATCATGTAAATTCACTCTGTATTTTGTTCCATTAGGCTTCCATCATCTGGAATTTTGTTACATGAATCACATGATTAAACTAGGAAAAGTTATATAATTTTGTGAGGCTCAGCAGTCTTTGGCAAGGAAGGCTAAAGACCTTGCACAGTTACAAATCCCAGGGTGGCAAGGCTGAGAATTGTATTGCCCTCCAGAAGTTATTGAACAGCAGCTCCTAGCATGCTTCAGCATTGGCAATACTGGCTAGGGCTTCTGAGAGTTGCAGTTTAAACAAACTCTGGAGGGCTGTAGAATTCCCACCCGTGCTCTACAGAATATATTGGGTAATGATAATCCAGCCCAGCATCCTCAGTCTAGATGAAAATAGGAATCCAGTAGTACCAACACCATATCCTCCAAATCTCCTGTTTCAACAGTCCCAATTAATCTTCTATCATTCCATATTTTCAATTGATTTTAAAATTTCCGGCAGGCCTTTCCAGACTAGGTTTATTGAACAATTTTTCTGCCCTGATTAACAACCCTCCATACAATGATCCTCACGTGGCCCCATCATAGATGGGAGGATCGTCAACCCAGGAGTTTCTGTGCAGGAGGGCGATATATTTTAATCGATTTAAATTGTCTATTGTTTTTTACATTGTCTTAAATTTAATTTAGTTTTAAGGGGGGGGAGGGGTTTTTTATATTGTATGTTTTTGTACTTGTATCTTTTAATTGTAAATGCCGCCCAGATTGGATTACCAAAGGGCGGGGTACAAATAAAATTTATTATTATTATTATTATTAAAATTTCTCTATCGTTTTCTCACTTTCCTCCTTTGTCCTCCATTTAATTCCATTGCTGGAAACTGAATTCAAAGTGCAAAAATAGTTAACTCAACAGATAAAAGGGAAGGGGGCAAAATCTTGTCCTTCCCAGTAGGCTCAAGCAAAGCAAACAGCTGCAGCTGCCCCTAGCAGTTGTCTGTTCTTCCTCATTAATAATTTTTGCCATCTTGACCGCACTCTGAGGTTGTATGGCCACATCTGTCCCAGTTTACACTTGTGAAATGTTGGAAAGAATGCAGCACCCTGCAACCATGAGCTAGTTTACGACTGTCTCAGAAATGCAGGCACCACATGGAAGATTAGGAAGGCTAACATCCGCCACCATCATCTGAGCATTCTTGGGAAATATCCCAGCTCAAAGCTGTCCTGGCCTGACCCTAATGTGCAAAATCAGACAAGAATCTGAGAGCACCATGATAATAGGGGCACTGTGCTGAAGCGTGAGAAATAGTTTTGTCGTGTTTTGAAAATGCACTCTTCAGCTATGGACTCTGGGCTTTCGGTCTAGAGATGCTTCATTAATATTCCATTTGGATTTATTTATCACAGGCATTGCATGTAGACCTTAGAGGAAAGGATGATGGAGAGAGATGCACATGCCATAGAAGTGGCCAATGAATCCCACTAAAGCCCTTCTATAATTGGAGCTGAAATGAGCTGACCTCATTACACTGACAAACAGAAGCCAAAATTCTGCATGCACATGTATCTCTGCACGCACAGTTCCACATCTTCCCATTGCCCAGCAGCTATCAATTCCTGGTTGCATAGTGGTGTTGCATACTAATGAGCAAGGGAAGAAGGGGTGATGTGGCTCAGACCATAGAGAAGCAGCTGATCTCAACTGGGGGAGGTGGGTTTTTCCTTTCCCCAGGAGCTTTGAGGAGTCAGATCTTCATGGTCTGAAACATCTCCCATCTCTTCCCTTTCCCCCTGGTAAGAAGGAACAGCAGCTACCCTTTTCAGGGCTTGAAAGCTGCCAGCCCTGAGAGCTTTTTTGACAAAGCACAAGGAGTTTTAGACTATAATAAGCTTATTGCATGGCACTTAAGGTATGGGAACGGAATGCAAGGGAATGGAACAAAGCAAAAACGCATTTTACTGCACAGGAGAACACCACCGATGTCGCCGGGAGTCCCCGATCCGTTCCCCAGCTGTTCTTGGCAGCTGACTTCCTTCAAAAATCGGCTGCCAGGAACGGCTGGGGAATGGATTGGGGACTCCCAGCGACATCGGTGGTGTTCTCCCATGCAGTAAAATATGTTTTTGCTCTGTTCCGTTCCCTTGCATTCCGTTCCATTCCCGTTCTTCGAAATGCCGTGCGATAAGCTTATAACTCTGGAGACCAGAGTTTAAATCTCAGCTTGGCCATGTAAACCCACTGACCTCTCTCAGCCTTAGAGAATAGCAATGACAACCCCCCTCTGAACAAATGCTGCCAAGAAAACCCCATGTTAGGGTTGCTTTAGGATCGCCATAAATTGGAAACGACTTGAAGGCACACAACAACAAGAACAAAAAATGAAGACAAGAGAACAGTGTATCCTCCAACTATCCTGATTTGGCAAGGACAATCCCAATCAATTCCCTACTACTTCATTTTTTCCAAAGACTTGCTGGAAAAGAAAGGTCTCAACCTTCCACCAAAAGGAAACAAGGAACCTTCCTAATTTCCCTAGGGTGGGAGTTCCAAGTATGGGAGCAACCACAGAGAAGACCTTCTCCAATGTTGCCACCAACCATGCCTGTGAATGAGTCAGGATAGACAAAACTGCCTTCCCTGCTGATCTCAAAGCTTGGGCAGGCTCCTATGGGAAAATAAGATCATTCAGATTCTCGTTTTCATGGGTTCTGCTCCAAGCGAGATGAACGGGATGTGTGCAGATCTCCAGCTCAGCTAACAGAGTATCAGCTTGCTACAATTTGCAAGCTGTGATTGATTTGTTGATGCAATTTGCTAAGATTCTCCAGGGACCTTAGGGGTTATTCAGACGATGAAAATAATCCAGGTAGAATCTGGGTTGAACCTTTGTTACTTGCATGCATTTTGAATGCATCCGATTAAGTCTTTGGGAGCCCAAAAACCCACTTAACTGGTATAATCAATGTTGGGGAAACAGTTTCCAACTTTTTCTAAAAGATTCACATTCTCGACCATGTGAATAACCAATGCAAATAGACCTGGGATAAACTGGGATAAAACTCTGCATGCCTTGAATGTGCTTCGAATACATTGGCATCATCATCTCCATCTTTATTTGAGTGCTGGCATGTGTGTGCAACCCAACTGTCAGAGATGCACACAGATGCAGTTCCATAGTGTGAACAACAAACCTGGAAAAACATGTGTGAAATTATTTGCATAATTGTGCTAAAAACAATGTGTGAATGACCCCTAACTGGCACTGATTACATATTACAAGCTGTCTCACTGCATAGTTATAACAGTTTGATAGCACTTTATATGCCATAGTTCCATTGTTGGTTTTGTAGTTTGGTGAGACAAGTCACACCCCCTCAGCCTCAGGGGAAGGCAATGGCAAACATCCCCTGAACAAATCATGACAAGAAAACCCCACGAAACCCCTAAGGTTGCCATGAGTCAACCAACAACAACATTTAAAACTCTCTATTGTATCCCCTGAGCGATAGCATTAGAACTCTCTGGTAAGGAATCCTAAGAATCTTTATGAAACTACAGATTACAGGATTGCAAAAGATGGAGCTATGACAAAGTGGTATCAAAGTGCTATAACTATGCAGTGGGGATACACACTCAAAATATATCACCCCATCTCCATATGCTTATGTTGGTTTCTTTTTTCTTAATGTGACTTCTGTGTAACAAAACAGGGGGCTCTGGCTCTGTCACTTTAGGTTTTAGTTATTCTCAGCAAAAGCAGGAGTTGGCACAGGATTTCTTTTTTAAAACAGTTTGCTTTTTCATAGTCTCCATTACAGGAGAAAAATCTATTTGAAGTTAGACAGCAAGACAAGAGCCTAGCTTGTTTTCTTGAAGTATCATATTGCACCCTTCTGACACCCTCCTTCTAAATAATGCTTAAGACAAAGGCCAACTCAATTAAAGACCTTATTATTTGCCTCATGCCCAGAACTCATAAATAAATTCTCTTTATTTGCATGATCATTCTATAAAGTGGAAGAGAGTTGACCCATTATCACTCAAGAGAGGTTGAAAGTATATGCTGATCTCATCAGTGCAATTTATTTCCAGAGATAATTTGTTTCTTTTCCATCTTAAGATCCTGTTATCCTGGTTTATAGAAGAGAATATGCATCAGGGAAAACAGAAAGAATGAATGAAGGGAACTGCATTTGATAATTTCTTGATATTATTAAAGAAAACACTTGCTTCTTTGTTTCCTTAGTGTTTTATAAAAACAGTGATCTCCCTTTTATTCACAAGCTTAACAGATTTCCTTTTCAGTTACTATCACTTTTCAGTGTGTATGTGCCTTCAAGTTGCCTGTCAACATATGGCAACCTCATGAATTTCATAGAGTTTTCTTAGGCAAGGAATAGTCAGGGGTTCTTTTGCCAGTTCCTTTCTTCCATTGCTCTGATCAGGTCCTGCAAATTCATACCTGTGATCTCTAGAATGATCGACTCTATCTAACTAGCATGTGGCCTTTCTCTCTTTCTTCTGCCCTCTACTATTCCTTGCATTAATGTCTTTTCTAATAAATCATGCTTTCTCATGATGTGACCCAGGTATGACAACCTGAATTTGATCATCTTGGCTTCCAGAGAGAGTTCAGGTCTGATCTGTTCAAGGACCCATTTGTTTGTCCTTTTGGCTATCCATGGTATCCTCAGCACTCTTCTCCAGCACCACATCTCAAATGCATTGATTTTTTTTTTCTTATCTGCTTTCTTCACTGTCCAGCTCTCATATGGTGATGGGGAATACAGTGGTTTGTACAATTCTAACTTTAGTGTTTAGCTATATATTTTTACTCCTTAAATCTTTTCTAGTTCTTTCATAGCTGACTTTCCCATTCCTAGTCTTCTGATTTCTTCTTCTGCAGTCTCTATTCTGATCAATGTTTTAGCCAAGGTCAGAGCTTGGAAAAGTTTATTTTGGGACTACAATTTCCAGAACAATACTGGCAAGGGGATTCTGGGAGCTGTACTCCAAAAAGTAACTATTCTAAGCTCTGACCAGGCTCAGTGTTTGTTCTTTCATTTTTTTAGCAAGAATATTTCCTGGCTCATGGGAGTCATTGTACCTGTTTAGCAACCAGCTATCAAATGACTTCTCTGTCTAATGTTACACAACAATTTAATTCAGAAGTGAAGAAACTCAGGGAAAGACCTGTCCAAAAAATTACAAAGATTAAACCTTGAACATGATCAACACATGTCTGAGTTTTGCAAAATTACTCTGAGGGGCAGGGAGATTAAGAAACATACTGACCCTAATGATGCTTGTCTTCCCTTTAGAGAACCAGTGGATTTTGAAGGAGGAGACACAGCCACAGGTATTAATGCAATTTGAGCTTCCTGGAAAGATATGCCCTCATAAAAACCTTTCCCATTGGACTCTGCCACTGCTTCTGAATAGAAATGGCAAAGCCTCCGATTAATGACACCTTTGGAAAATCACCAAGGAAATAAAACACCATTGAAGGGTCATGATTAAGGCAGATGTGTAAAGGGCATTTGTGCAAGTGCAATAATGGCTTATGACAAGTGGGTGGCTTAAAACAAAATCTTTCTTCCTTCACCAGCCCCAAGCACTTTGGTGAACAAAAATCTTCCTAAGGAAACTGGTCAATAAGTCTTTTTTGGTTAAAAAAAAACTGAATTTTCTCCATGGAGAAGATTTTATCCCCCCTATCTATCACTGTTTGATTTTAAAGATTTTGGATGTGCATTGGATTAAGACCACACGTTTTCTGATTTTCATTTTAGTCTGATTCTTTACTACCTTGAATGGAAAGGAATGTGGGCTAGCAATGATCCTATGCATTAAAATTTTTAAAGTAGTGATAAAGGAGAATCACTTAAAATATGCATTGAAAATTGTTTCTTGAATGGTATAGATAGCAAGACCAAGGAATTGTACATTTGGGTTTTTAACTGGGGGGGGGGGCAGCCCAGCTATTCTTTCGATCTTGAGACAACTATAAAGTTGTTTGTTTGTTTTTTTAATTTAGGGCTTGCTGGCTGATATATTTTATTTCATTCTATTTTAATTTTTCAAAACAGAACTTCATTGGATTTTAAGCAATATGCCACAGCACTATTTTGACTTGGTGGAAATTCTTGAACTGAATTTGACGCTTTCATTAAAAAGTCAAGTTGTTGAGCCATTTGCTACTACATTAGAAAGTCTAGTGTGCATACTTTCACTTCTCCCATTCACTCCTGCCCAGAGTTTGGAAGCATTAGGGAGGATTTCCTGTCATAGGGATTCTGGGAGGTGTAGCCTAAAAAGTAACTTTTCCAAGAGCTGCTTCTGCCTCTATCAGGCTCTGCTGAAGTGATAAAAATTAAGTGAAAAGTGGACAAAAAAGTCATTATCAACTTGGCCTCTCTTTCACGCAGCACAATGACAACACAAATTCCAGGCTAGACCAAGGTTGCATCTGCACTGTAGAAATAATCCAGTTTGACACCACTTTAACTGCTATGGCTCAATGATGTGGAATTTTGGAAACTGTAGTTTGTTGTGGCACCAGAGCTCTCTGACAGAGAAGGTTAAATGTCTCACAAAACTACAAACCCCGGAATTCCATAGCACTGAGCCATGGCAGTTAAAGTGGTGCCAAACTGGATTATTTCGGCAGGGTGGATGTAGGACAAGATGTTTCACTGCATGAGGTGAGGCAGAAAATAGCTCTCTCTTCCTCCCCCTCCTCTCCCATTTCAAAGTTTATAAATACCTAAAGTCAGTCAAGTTGTTTTGGCTCCTGAGGCAAAAAAAAGTCTCTGAACTGCCCTCCTCCAACCATAAATACAGGGTACCAGATGAGTCTCCTTTATTCAAAATGCTTGGTACAAGAAGTGTTTTGGATTTTGGATTTTTTCCCCCAGATCTTGGAATATTTGCATATGCATAGTGACATATTTTGGAGATGGGACAGAAATCTAAAGATGAAATTCATTTATGTTTCATATACATATAACCTGTAGTTTAATGTTATACACATGAAACAAAGTTGGTGTACATTGAAATATCAGAAAGCAAAGTGTCTTTGCCACCTATTAAAAAAATGTTTTGGTTTTGGAGTATTTCGGATTTTGGGTTCCAGATAAGGGAGTCTCAATCTGTAATCAAAAATTAAATATTTAAAAATTTGCTGCCTTTTCACAACACTCAAAGGCTGAGGTTCCACCTCCCATATATGTGAGAAAGTACCAATCACTGGAAAATATGGAAAGGTTTTGCCCTGTGTTTGGTTCCCATCCCTACCAGGTGCCACCTCCTGTTTTTCTTTTCTTTCAGGTCTGAAATCAAAAGGAGATGAAAGGATATACTTAAAGTCAGTGCCGTCCTTAGGGTTGGTGTTACCCGATGTGGGAAGTCATGGTGTCACACACACACACCCATTGACTTCCTCCCATTTCACACCAAACAGAATCCTTAGTAATGCTTTTTTGCACTAATGTTACTCGTAAATTATAATTCTCGTGTACCATTAAATGTAATGCTAATCGTTGTGACATAAACAATTAGTAAGATTAAAAGTATACCTTCAAATTACACTATCATACGTAAAACCTAAATGTATTTATATATACATAGTGAAGCTATGGCTAAAATGTAATGTTTTTAAAGAAAATTTTAAAGGAATATATTTAAAAAAAACATTTTTTCTTTCTTTTTTTTAATTAAAATGATGACATTTGACATTTTAATTTTTAAAAAAATCTGGGGGCTGTTCTTTCTTCTCCCACTAAGCTTCACCTCACTTCTACAATCTCTTAAAGCATTTTAAAGAGATATAGGCAAATGCCACAATGTTTCTGCCAAAATACAGCTGTTTGAGCAGTAGTGGTGTTAGAGTGTCAACTGGCGCAGGCTGCACCCCCTGCACCCCACTAGTGATGCCACTGCTTAAAGTAGATCTGATGTGAAAGGTCTTGTGTCAAGTGTGTATTTATTGGAGTTTATCGTTATGTACCTTCAGGTTGTTTTTGACCTATGGGCACCCAAATGTTTTGCCATTGTTTTCCTCTGAAGCTGAGATAGTGTGGCATGCCCATGGCCACAAGTGGGTTTCCATGACTGAGAGGGGATTTGAACTCTGATCTCCCAGAGTCAAACACTCAAACTACTACACCATTCTGGCTCTCATTTATTGGGGCATCACAGTGTTGAAAACCGTAAACACTTCCTGGACTGATATTATTCACTACACCTATCATTCCTTTTTATACTGTAGACTGAAAGGTCGAGGGGAAAACTGACCTAGGAGGTTTGTCTCACAAATTTGGAGACACCCATGTGAAAACAGACAGAATATGGCTGCAGAAAATTTTGCAGAATTCTTGAACAAACTCAAGGAAATCCATGAGAAAGAAGTACATGGTAAGACTGAATTTGAAATCTGCAATGTTTAAATGCTGGTTTCCATTAACAGACTTTTCAAGAATAACAATTGACTATAACAACTGAAGCTCAGTCCAGAAAATAGACATGTTCAAAGCTAATATGACAGCTCAAAGTTAATATAACTTGCCTTTCCCAACCTGGTGTCCTCCAGATCTGCTAAGCCATGTCCACATGGGCCAAATGCCACATTCTACCCCCATTCTCATGCTGAGTAGTCCAGATGACACAAAGGCCAATCACGGTTCTGGTGCAAACTGTCCAGATGATGCCCAGCCTGTTCAGCAGCAAATCCCCCATTTACCCCCCGCCTTACATTGGCTTTTAAAAACTCATCTTTTGCTTTGGTTCTTCTGGAGCAGCTGTTTACAACATCTCCCACTGTGCCACTTGCCACTGCCATTATGGGTTGCTCCTTCTAAGATCAGAATAAGTTGTCCAGCCACGTGATCATTGCAAGAGAGATAATTTATTTCAAATGGGCCACTTTTCCTTCTGCTAACTGCAGTGGATTGTGGTGACAGATGGCATCTCCAAGTCAACCATTTTTGGCATATGGAACTATGGCCAGAATCTTGTTGGTGTCATACACCTGTGTAAGCTCTCTCATGGTTTCTCTTTTTTTAACCACTGTGCAGTGGCCATATTCCATCCATAGTCAAATAAGCAAAGTTCCGCAAATAGAATCTTTTCACATAGACTTGAATCCTACTTATTTTAATTAACTGGATTTACCTATGTGTTGACTCACTATTCAACAATTAATTGTTTTCTAGTTGGAACTATTCAACAGGATTCCAGTCATGCAACTGTGCATTCTTGAATGCTGCATAACTGTTAGTGTCTTCAGTATTCCACTTGATTCACTAGAACTGCAGAAACAGCCACTGTGTCTTCCCATTCCACAGTGGGACAATAAGCAGGCACAATGGTAGATACACATTTGGTTGCACAATGCTGGTATTCAGTAGATGGCTGGTGTATCACCTGTGCCATGTAACTATGTAGCTGTACAGTTGTAGTACACAAGTGTATCTCAGTTTGTGTTCGTAAGTTGTTTTGCAGTTATGATTTTCAAATGAAAATATCATTTGGCAATGGCAATGAAAGCCACTTTACCTTAGAGCATGAGAAAAGAAAGCCAAAAATGAGCCAGAGAGAAGCAGCTTTCTTCTTGCCTCTCCATATGCTGTCATAGCACTTCTGTTCTCCTTCCTGAGGAAGATGATCATAAAAACATGCCTTTTGCCAAACTGATTTTTCCAGCATAACAAAAAGAAAGCTTTTACAACCATCTCCTTTGAGAAGAGAAATGGTTCCATAGCATGCGAAGAGGCAAGGAAAAAGCCACTAACCTCTGGCTCCTTTCAGCTTTCTTTTCTAATGTGGTGAGGCTCTTGGGTTCTTTGGAAGTATCACTTACCATTTTTAGAATCAGGCAACATGGGGAAATGATCCAGAATCTCTAAACTAAAACTTTTTAAAAATATATTTCAGCTTTGCAAACCCAACTGAATGAACTAACCAGTGAAAGATCTCGGTGAGTAAAGC
>CM034706.1:261957979-261988652 GCA_020142125.1 Phrynosoma platyrhinos | reverse complement strand
AATAAAAAATACTTCTGGTCCCAAGCATTTCAGATAGGGACACTTAACCTGTAGAAACTGATCAGTACCTAGACTAAGGGTAAGCAATGATGGCCTTCCTGATGTTTTGATTTACCAATCTCAGCAGCCCAACCAGGATAACCAACATAACCAGGAGTGCAGGTTTATGGGACCTGTAGCCCAGAATCATTTGACAGGCCATAATTGCCTGCCACTGGTATAGTCCAAGGGAACACAGGAGCCTTACGGTACAGGTTTGATCAGTTTCTGGCAGAAAACATGCCCATCTAATGAATAAAAACTCTTTTTGTGTAAGATTGTACTCTGAAGTAGACCTTTCCTCTGGTCAGACTACACAATTATTGCACCTTTGGGAACTTAGATCTCACTTGGGATAAAAACAGGTTATAAACTAAATTAAATAAAGAAATAACCTGAAATTCTTTTGAGTTTGCTTTATCGAGGGAGGGGCTGGTATCTAGTCTGTGGTCTATGAAACACACATTTTCATCACCACCACCACATCACCTGTATCTGTCACTTAACTGAGCGTTTGCTTTCTTCTCTTTGTCACAGCTAATGAAATGAATAAACTGAGAGAGGAGAACAAAAACCTGAAGGAAGAAATGAAGAAGCTCTGTGGAACAGAGTATGTTCTTCTAACTTTTATTACTTGGTGTTTCCAATTCTTCCTAGTCAAATCCAATATGACAGACCTTTTCAAAATAGTATACCCTCAAACTGTCCCAGTTTGGCAGGGACAAATTAATCCCAATTAATCTTCTATCATCCCACTTTTTCAGCTGCTTTTAAAATGTCCCAGTTTCTCTCCTTTCCTCCCACTTTCCTCCTTTATCCTCAGCTTACTTTAGTTGCTGCAAACTGCAAAAATAGAGAGGAAAGTGCAGGATCTTGTACTTCCTTGTAGACTCGGTCAAAAGCAAACTGCTGCAGCTTCTCCTAGCTTGTGTGCTTTTCCCTGTTTAAATCTTTTGACATCTTAACCAAACTCTGACGTTGCTTAGTCACAAGTATCCCAGTTTTCATCTGTGAAACATGGCAGGGTATGAAACACCAGATGGGCCACCACCAAATTCTTTTTCTTGATGGATTTGGTACTTAGTAGACATAAGGGAAAGGCATTATCTCATCTCCTCAGCTATGTTCCAAGAAATTACATCTTCAGATAAAAGCCCTCAAATGGGTTGCAGTCTTGCCAGTTGAGAGTTCAAGCTGGGATCTATTCAAGAAAACCAGAGAATTGCTAATTTTCTTCACAATTAATTTCAAGAGAAGCGAGACCTGAGTCGCACTGGACAAAACCAGCTATCTCAGCTGCACCATTTCAAAATACATGTGTGAGCTCATGTACCTGAGATCTCTTTCACATTACATAATTACAGCATTTTAATTCCACTAAAAGTACCATGACTGCATCCTGCAGATGCATGGGATCTGTAGTTTGGTGAGGCACAGAATTTTTAATAGTCCACAAAACTACATATCCCAGGCTTCCACAGGATGTTCCAATGACAGTTAAAGTGAGATCAAAATGCTCTGATTGTATAGTCTAAGCCCAAATGTTTGTCCTGTGCATGTGTTTGTATGTGCCTTCAAGTTGCCTGTCAACTTACATTGTTGCTGTGTGCCTTCTAGATGTTTCTGATGAAAGGGAACCTATCATGGAGTTCCCATCGCAAGATTTGTTCAGAAGGGGATGTCATTGCCTTCCTCTGAGGCTGAGAAAGTGTGACTTGCCCAAGGTCACCCAGTGTTTTTGACGGCTGAGCAAGGGTTCAAACCCTTGTCTCCTAGTCTTAGTTCAACACTCAAACCACTACAGCACACTGGTTTTGAACAGTGCCATGTGCAGGATGACCAGACATCCTCCTTTTCCCAGACATGTCCTCTATTTCAGCCTTCTCTCCAAGAGAAATTCCAAAATGTCCTCCATTTTGAGCATGAATTAATATTTCTATGAGTGTTTTTACCTTTTATGATGTCATACCCTAATACATTTCTCTTGGATGCCCTACATTTTGAGGTACCTTGTCCTCCTTTGGGGTTAGGACATCTGGTCACCCTGGCCATGTGCTTAGGGGCTCATCTACGTCAGCCACAAGACTCTGGGCTGCTCATTGAGTATTCTGGCTCTGGAGCTGGTGTGAATTCCTCCTGTCATCTCTGCACTCCGTAGCAATGCTGCACAGCTGTCTACACATGCATCGCCGCTGTGTTGGCTGATATGCCACCGCCATTGATAAAAGTCACTCCCTCTGAGATCAGAAAGGAGGCATCCACCATCAATCTCATGGCTCACTTTAACTGCCATGGCTCAATGCTATGGAATTCTGGGATTTTTAGTTTTGTGAGATAGTTCACCTTCTCTGTCAGAGAGCTACACGAAACTACAAAACTTCATAGGATGGAGCCATGGCAGTTAAAGGGGTATTGGTTTGCATTCTTTCTACAGTGCAGATGCAGTCTTGGGGAGATAGATCAGATATAAATCCCTAGGGATCTAGCAGCAGCCATACGGTGGTAGGAATGGTGTTTTCACTGGGGATGGAGCTGAAGACAAAATGGTTAATCCATCCCCTCCAACAGGTGAAAACCTGGACACATGTGGCCAGACAACGCCAAGTGTAGTCAAGATGGCCACAGGGATTAATGACAAAGAACAGCCAAGCCTGGAGATGCTGCAGCAGTTTGCTTTTGTCTTAGCCTACTGGGAGGGTCAAGATTCCTCCTCTTCCTCTCTGCTCCTTCCTCCTGAGTTCATTGAGTGCAAATTCCTTTTGCAATCTGAATTCCGTTTGCAGCAAATGAAGTTTGCGGAGGACAAAGGGGAAGGTGGGAGGAGTGGAGAGAAATAAGGACATTTTAAAAGCAGCTGAAAAAGTGGGGTGAAAGAGGATTAATTCAGATCCACCATGACCAAATCAGGGCAGCTGGAGAATATGTTAAACCCACTGAAAATCTCCCAACTGAAGCACCTCTTAACTAAAACAAATATTTTAAAAATTGGAACATTTCAGGTCAAGTCCACTTTGACTGCCAACATAAAGGTTTCAGCAAGTTTTCAAGGAAAAGCCAGGAAAACTGGCACAAGTCCTTCAGATATATGTCCCTTTCCCTATATGCAATCCCTGATAGGCAGGCAAATAATAATAATAATAATAATAATTTTTATTTAATACCCCGCCCCTCTGAGCACAATCATGTTTAATACCTTTTTGGGTGAATTTATTTATTTATTTATTTATTTATTTCCCAAGGTAGCTTACAACCCAATGACAAAAAGTTAAAGCACAATTAATATTTATTTATTTATTATTTAATTTATTTATATTCCCACCTTTCTCCCATTATGGGACCCAGAGAAGGTTCGCATTACAAGCTAAAACCACATGCAGTAAAAACAATAGATAAACCTTGGAGAGCCTCATACACAAAACAAGCTATCATATTAAAACACCAGCAATTTAAAAAGTATAAAATCATTCAAAAACATACAATATAAAAAGACAGTAAGCCGCCGCCAACCCTATAAGAAGACCCTTCTGCAAGCAATTAATAATCAAATACTTGTTTAAATAAAAAGGATATTTTCCTGCTAGTGAAGGGAGAATAGAGAGGGAGTTTTTATTCTCCCTTCTTTATCTTACGTCACCAGTTGCAAAAGAGTGCTGAGAATTTGAGAATTTGTGTTTTTAAATTAGAGGGAGAAAGAGGATATACTGTATAAAGCATCAAAACAAGCCCAGCAGCATGGGAAGGGAAAGCTCAGCCTGCCTATATAAAAGAGGGAAATCCAACAGGTTTAACTTGGCATGCAAGCTCTGCCTGCTGCATTTTCCTCTTCTAAACAACAATTAAAAAGGCAGGAGCCCTTCTTTGGTTTGCATCTGGCCTGAAGATCAACAGCTGCTCAGTTATAACACAGTAGAGAGCCAGTGTGGTGTAATGGTTTGAGCATTGGACTAGGATGCTGGGAGAGCAAGGTTTGAATCCACACTCAGCCATGGAAAGCCACTGGGTGCCCTTGGGCAAGTCACACTCTCTCACCCTCTGAACAAATTCTACCAAGAAAACTCTGTGATAGGCTTACAGTAAGTCAGAAAAGACTTGAAGGCACGCAACAACAGCAACGTCAACAACAAAGAAAACATTTCAGATTCTTACATTTGCTGTTGTTATTTGCCATCAAGTCAAATGAATGAGAGACCTCCCAGTCACCCTGTTATCCATAGCCCTGCTCAGGTCTTGCAAACTCAGGGCCATGGCGTCCTTGTTTGAGTTTAGCCACCTGTAGTACACTCTTCCTCTTTTCCTTCTATCTGTGACTTTACCAAGTTTTTTTTCTCTCATGAATCATCTTTTCTCATGGTATGTCCAAAATACACAAATCTCAATTAAGTCATTGTGACTTCAGGCTTGATTTGCTCTCAGGCCCATTGATTTGTCTTTTTGGCAGTCCACGGTTTCTGTAGCATCACATTTCAAATGAGTTTATTGTCTCTCTGTCAGCTTTCTTCACTACATTATTATCCTACATTACTCTCTTAATCTTCAATTAAAAATTAATCACCCAGCATTTTTACTGTACTTATGTTTAGGAGTGTTTACTTAGGATTGATATGATGTATTACTGTTTATCCTTTGGGGCCATTGTTACTGCAATGGAAAGGTGTTGTTATTTTTTTTAATGATCAACTTTTGCTCCTTCCTCAAAGGGGCCTCCAGATAGATACCTACATGTTCCTTTTCCTTTTCCATTTCCCATTTCTTATTTCCATTCATTCCTTTCCTTTGTGTTGCAACAGGGACAGACCAAAGCCTCTCAAAGGGCAACTCAGAGAAGGGAACTCCACCCCAGAATCACCTTTACTTTTGTTTTCCACGCGGACCAAAAAATCCAGCACTGAGAAAACAGCGAACCAAGAAGTGGAAGACAAGTATGGTGAGCTACTCAGCTGTCCAGTAAGAGGAGACTTATTCTGACACTGGACCCAGTTTGATCTATAGTTTTCCTATCATAATCTCCAAGATGAGAGGAAAACTCTCCCTTATTGGGGCCTGACCAGAATTCCTTATCTTCCAACTGCCCTGATTTGGCAGAAGCAGTCCTAATCAATCTTCTACTGTCCTACTTCTCCAGCCGCTTCCAAAATGTCCTAGTTTCTCTCTCGTCTTCCCACTTTTCCCCTTGGTCCTTGGCTTATTTTGTTTGCTGCAAACTGAGCTCAGAGTGCAAAAGTAGTTTGCAGTCAGGCTGAATCTGCACTGCAGAAATAATACAGTTTGACACCACTTTGGAGTTTATCAACAGGGAAAATCCCTTACGGAAACGGGGCTTTAAATTAGAAAAAAAATGCAGAAGCGGTTAGTTTTTCAGACGGGTTAACCCAAAAGGAAAGTAGTCAGAAACAGTCCCCAGTTTGGATGCCCCCATTATTTGAAAGGCTGCCAGTCCAGGTCTGGTATAAAAATAAGCTGGGAAAGAGGTCTGCCTCTTTCTGTTAAATGACCGACGTCTCTCTGGCTTAGGTGAGGGTTGGCATGTGGAGGTGGAGGTAGACTACAAGTCCCATGGGTTTCTCAGATCTATAATCCAGCATAGTAATTTTTCTAGATTCTGGCCTTGAGGACTCCAGGGCCCATACTTCAAGTATCCCAGAAAATCTGTCAGGACACCATTGGAATTAGACTTCTGGACTCATCCTACAAATATTCTCTGATGTTCTTATTCTAAAGCAGTCTTCATCAGCCCCAAATAGCATTGGGAATTGTCAGGAAAGATGGGAGTCATACTCAAAAGCCTCCATTGGAGGAATTTCAGTTGAGGAAGTAGAGTAAATAGAAAAGGATTACCACCCCATCTCCACATCCATGGCCATAATCCAAGTCTCTATATTTTTCATATGGCTATTTTTAATTTAAAAAAAATTGTCAGGTCATCTGATTCTGATCACAGATCCTCTGTGTTACATATCAACTGTAGAGCTTGGAATAATTACTTTTCTGGACTACAGTTCTCCAACATGTGCACTTTTTGTGGCTTGCAGGTGTTAAGGCTAAATTCCTTGACCATCTCAAGTCCTCTGTACCTGGAAAAAGGTTTAGATGAGCATGAAGTATAGAAAACTGAACATGCACAACCTTAAATATTTGACAATGGTACCTATCATTCCTATTTCTAGATCAGTCCCTTGGACAGAGAAGTTCTCCAGGTATGAGGATCTCCCCTAACACGATTGTCCATGGTGATCATGTTTTTGAGATGGTAAGCTAATTTCCCTATTTGATTTATTCTTGGGTTTATCTTAACTGTACAGTTAATAGCAATATGCTACCACTTTACCAAATCTCTATCCTACAGCATCTTGGAATTTGTGATATACATAGACTAGTCTGCTAGAGGGCACTACTGCCCTCCCCTGGATTAAAACAGTATTGCTCTGTAGGAAATGAGTCTTAAAAACCTCACCAAACTACAGGTCCTAGGATTCCATAGGAAGGAGCCATTGCCATTAAAATTATATCAAAATTCTATACCTGTGTAGATGGGTAACACTCGATATATATCTTTCCTATCAAAAATTATTCCTGACCTTATGTTGAGAACTTTCCTGATTCTGGATAAGAGATAAATAGGTAGGGATCAGAAGGGAATGTGCAAGAATAAAGCCTCAAATTAATTGTACTATGGTGACTCTTTCCAAGTCTACTTTGGACAATTTTTCTAAATCAGGAGTGGGAAACCTCTGGCTTTCCCTGGTTTTGGATTTCAGCTCCCCTAATCCCTTTGCATTGGCCAAGCTGGGTGGGACGGAAAAGAATTGAAATCTGAAGCATCTAGAGGGGCAAAAAGTCCCACTCCCGTTCTAAATGAAAAATAAATAAGTAGACTTTAGGGCATTAACAACAACAACAACAACAAAAGAATCCAAGTTGTCAAGTGGCTAGAGTTTAGGACTAGGTATCTGTCATGGACACTAGCCTTTTAGAAACACAAACATACAATAAGCTAATATGTGCAAATATTTCTAATTCTGTTTTTTATATCACACAATCTTTTTTTCCCCCTTTTAGCAGAGATTTTTACTCTTCATTCTCTTTCATGCTACAGAACTAGAGCACTTAGATATCACTTTAACTGTCATGGCTGCATCCTAATGAATCTTGGGGTCTGTAGTTTTGTGACGTCTGATATAATGGTTTGAGTATGGACTATTATTCTGGAGACCAGGTTTCGAATCCCCACTCAGCCATGGAAACCCACAGGTGATCTTGGGTAAGTCACAGTCCCTCAACCTCAGAGGAAGGCAAAGGCAAACACAAATCTTGCTAAGAAAACTCTATAATAGGTTCACTTTAGAGTTGCCGTAAGTCAGAAACGACTTGATGGCATAAATAACAATGGGGCACCACAGCTCACTGGCTGAGAATTCTAAATACCTCACAAAACTACAGATCCCATGATTCCATAGGATGAAGCCATGAGAGTTAAAGTTCATTCAAATCACTAAATTATGTAGTGTGGAAGAAAATTAGTTACATTAAACGTTACACTTCTAAGTGCTACAAAAAACCCAAAAAAACCAATGTTTGGAGGGCTCATCTGGGTGTCTTTGCAGGATCTTTTTCACTGATTTTCAACTCAAAGGATTTTGAATTACAGTTCCCATAATCTCTCCCCATTAGCTAATACGATGACTTGGTCTGATGGGAATTGCAAGCCAAACCCATTCACAGGGCTAGAGGTCTCCACCTCTGTTTATGATTTTCATGAATGGGTTTTGTGGAAGTGTAGATATCCATGAAATCCCTCATCAGATATGTAAGGCATCTCTGGTCAGAATCCAAAACATGCTGATAGTCCTGGAAGAGTTGTTGCTGTTGTTATTTTCTGTCAAGTTGACTTTGGCTTATGGGAATCCTAGGAATAAGAGACCTCCACAAGTCCTGGTCATCAATGGAGCTGCTCAGGGTCTTGAAAACTCAGGGCCATGGCTTACTTGAATGAATGAATCCACCTGTAGCATGAAATAATGAGATGGATCATTCTCTTCTTCCTATCTCTCCTCTTTTATTAGAGTTCGCAGAAGATAGCAAATCAGTTGCATGGAACAATTGCATTAGTGAAGCCTGGCTCAAGATCCTGCCTGCAGGAAAGAGATGGACCAGGATATGCCACCCCACCCCATACAAATGAAACTCCACCATCCCCTCAGCCTGATCAAAGTCCCAGCTTTGAAGCGTAAGTGAGAATTACTCAGGAACAGCCTGGTTGTGTGACTGATTTCCTCAAAAGCCACATCTGGAAACAGAGTCAGACAGCATCTGAAGACAAGATGAGATCAGCTAATGTAACTCCAAAAATGGATAGGCTGCAAGGGATTGTCAACTTCAGGAAGATATGCTGCCTCTTCCTTGATTTGTCACCTTTTTTAAAAAGTGGGCAGACCAAATTTCAAGCCCCTTAGCATTTGGCCCAGTTTGACAGAGACAGTCCCAATCAATCCTTGTTGTCCCACTTTTTCAAATGCTTATAAAATTGTCCTAGTTCCCTCTCCCTGCAAATAGTATGCGGTGACTCAGTGGTTAAGACTCTGATTCTGTCGATTGCAAGATCAGAAGCTCAGCAGTTTGAGACCCAAGTGCCACATGGTGGGGTGAGTTCCCATCACTAGTCCAATTTCTGGCAACCTAGCAGTTTGAAATCATGTCAAAGTGCAAGTAGATAAATAGGTACCACTTCAGTGGGAAGGTAACAGTGTTCTGTGCAGTCATGCTGGGCACATGATTACAGACTGGTCTTGACAATGCTGGCTTAGTAACGGAGATGAGCACCACCCTCTACAGTCAGACACGATTTGACAACCTTGTCAAAGGGAAAACCTTTAACTTTTACCTCTTCTTTCTGCCTGCAGCATTTGGTATGCAATTTGAAGCCATTTTGCTATGTATCAAAAGCTGGCAGGAGGGTAGTTTCAGTCTGTTGTGGGCACAACCAGTGCTTTCTTTTTCTGCTCAGTAGATCAGAAAATACATGATGTGGGGCTGCTCTACCCCAAAGACAAAAACTTATACATCTTCCAGGTCTCCAAATCATGGTAATTTGGACCACCTTCACCCTCCTGTTGGCCCTCAGAGCCAGCATGATGTAGTGCAGGGGTAGGCAACCTTTTTGAGCTGGGGGCTGGGTTGCTGTCCCTCAGACAATTGGGGGGCAGAAGCACCCAAAACAAACAAACAAACAAATAAATAAATAAATATTTTTTTAAAAAATTAAAAATATGCATGCACACTCTCTCAGCCCCAGAAAAGCCATGGCAAGACCCCTGTGGAGATTTTGCCAAGAAAACCCCAAGAACAATAACAACAATAATCAATATCATCATGGCAGGTGGCAGCAGATCCAGCCTGGGGCCAGTCCAGAGGCCTCGGGGGGCCGCATCCGGCCCCTGGGCCTTAGGTTGCCTACCCCTGGTGTAGTGGTTTGAGCACTGGACTAGAGGAGACCAGGATTGAATCTCAACTTCACCATGGCAATTCACTGGGTGACCTTGGGCAAGTCTTACTCTCTCTGCCTCAGAGGAAGGCAAAGGCTTCTCTGAACAAATTTTGCCAAGGAAATCCTGTGATAGAGTTGCCTTGGGATCATCATAAGTCGGAAATGGCATGAAGGCATCCCACAACATATAGCTCTTTGGCAGGTCTCTAATAGAAGCCTGCAGTAAGAGTTCTTTTAGTGCCTGAGAAGAGAAGGGATCTGGAGATAATTTGGCCTGAAGGGGACAATGCATAGTTGCTTCACACTGTGCCACTAAATAAAACACAGAATCAAGATTGGTGATTATGGTGGAGCACTCAGCTATTAGTATCACAACCTCTGCATTTTGGCTGGGCTAAATAAGAAATGTTGTCAAAGATGGGGAAAGGGACCCCCAAATGGAATACATACTAAGCCATTTGAGATTGTGACTTTTGATAGGTATTTGAATTATGGAGGTAATGGTGTTTTTATTTTCAGTTATTTAAGAGCCAGCAAACCAGACTACCATGAAATTGCTTCATCTTATGAAACTCTGAAGTTTGCCACCAGAAAGGAGCAACTCTGCCTCCTCAACCAACATTTTGCCCTGCGCCATCTTGGACTCCGGAATAACTCCACCAGCAAGGAGGGTGCCTTCCCACACCACTTACTAATGGCCAGGGATGTAGGAGGCAAAGCAAGCTCTCAAGATGAATGGGAAGACCAGGCCACCATCTTGGAACTCCCTGGTGCTGTAGTGTACATGAAGGACCGTCATTTGGAGAACAGACTCCAGTTCTTTAATCACCAAGAGAAGCTCCACTATTTATTGGCACAAGAGCAGCAGCAAGAATGTAAAGTTAAAATGGAGGACAGTTTAGAGAGCACCCAATGTCGATTACCTTCCCCATTGCCAAGATTTGGCAAGGAATTCAAAAAGGAGAGACCCTGTTTGGAAGATTCTACTAATGGGACACTTGGGAGATTCCTCTTGATCAACAGGGAAGACCTGGAGCACACAGAAAAGGCAGAGGCCATGAGGGAATATCTCACTGAAGCACCTCTGGACCTATCAGATTCTGGGAGAGGAAGAGAGAACCTCAAGCCGACCAGTTTGCAACAGGGATCCACAGATCATGAGGCTGGAAGTCCAAGCAAAGGCCAGAATGAAGAGTCTTTTCTCCAGAAATCTTGTTTGTCCAGCTGGCTTCAGGAGGCTAAGCAGCTCCATGGAAGCAAAGAGTCAGAGCAATGCATCATGAAATCCCAGGATACTGTGGCCTCTCCAGTAAGAAAATCTCTATTTGTCTAGCTAGCTGTCCCCAGGACTTCTTATGTTTCTTGTTCTATATATACAGATATTCTATATATAAGCACCTTCTTCTATATATACAGATATATTTTTTCTTATGTTTTTAAATGGTACTTCAGTTATGTATTCTAGTGTGTTCTGGCAGCAATATTCACACCATTCTCATGCCTGTACACTGTTTGCCAGCAAGTGTAGGGCTTCTTTTTATTACAGGTTGTATCAACGGCCACATGCGTGCAGAGATGGCAAATTTTTGGTCCTCTACAGTGTTTCTCAAACTTTGGTTCTACAGGTGTTTTGGACTTCAGGATCTCAGGATCCTGAGCCAGCTTGGCTAACAGTCAGAAATCCTGGGTGCTCAAGTTCAAAACATCTAGACTAGAGGATCAAAGTTTGGGAACTACTGCATTAGATGGTTTGGCCTCCAAGTTGCATTAGCCCATTTAGCAAGATGGATGACAGGGGATTGTAAAAGGTGCAATCTAAAATATTAGGTGGTCTTGGTATTTCCCACCTGTACATTAGCTGGAAATGGCTTGTATAATGCTTTTCCATTTGCTGCCAATAAAGTAGAAGCAGCAGCAGCAGCAGTAGTAGTAGTAATATCCCACACTTCTCCCAATTTTGGGACACAAGGCAGCTTTATCCCCCTTCAAAATGTATTCCTGAAGAGTTGAGCAAACCTATTCACCACTGCAGTCTGTGTTATATGAGGCTGTAATGGGAGAGAGAGATTGTCCAAAATTGGATGAAGGCAGAGGTTTTTAAAAGGAATTTTTCCTGGGGGAATGACTTCAAAAGGGCACTTTAAAATAATATAGGAGGTCATTTTTAATCTTCATGTTAAATAATTCAACATGCATTTATTTAAATAGAGAAATATCATTAATCTTTTTTCTTTCTCCCAGCAAGCCTAGGGACTCATCTAGGTAAAAGTTAATATCTTCATTTAATATGGTAAGCCCTGTTTGAGAATCTATAAAGTCACTGCCTTCTCTTCATTATATCGCAAAGACAACATACAGAGGTCATGACTTCAGACATCACATCTCCCCATCTTCTGCTCCCCCTCCTTCTTTTAAACATCTTGCCTGATGAAGAGATATAAAGAACTCAAACCTTGCACAGATTTTTGTGTCTTTTTAGCTGGTCCAGCAGATATTACCACAATATGGATTATGGCTTTTTAACAGTACATGATAGTCATGCTGGCTGGGAAGGATAGAGTGGATACTGCCCAATATCAGCCTAGAATTTTTCAATTAATTAATTAATTTGTATTCCCCTTTTCTCCCAGTGTGGGACCCAAGGTGAGGCACAACTCCTTCAAAACACAATTTTTTAAAATTCTTGATGTAAAAGTTAAAATATATTTAAACTAACTAATTTTTAAAAACACAAGTTAAAATAGCATTAGCCATTTAAAACATGATGAAATAAAAACACTACTTTTTCAATTTTCCCTATTAAAATCTCTATCTGCTTTCACCAACTGCCTCTTTGAATATACGGTAAATGCCTTCACCTGCTGGCCAACCTGAGTCCTCACCAACCACACCTGTGAAGGTGAAAAGACTGAGAAGCCTGCACATAGCCATATATCAGTCTGTTTTTCCATGGTTCTCAACTTTGCGAAAATCACACGATCCTCCTTCAAGCTGATGTTTATGTGATTCAGTTTTCACTTTTTTCCCCTATTTAAAATATGAGGACACTGTGCATGGCTTATGCTGGTATAACCCCTAAGCACTTTCTAGGCATTGCACAAGGAGGGATTCAGTAGTACCTT
The DNA here is from genome assembly GCA_020142125.1 of Phrynosoma platyrhinos. Classification (NCBI taxonomy): domain Eukaryota; kingdom Metazoa; phylum Chordata; class Lepidosauria; order Squamata; family Phrynosomatidae; genus Phrynosoma; species Phrynosoma platyrhinos. The sequence continues at coordinate 261,976,010 of CM034706.1, read as the reverse complement.
CTTGCTCGACACTTTTGCTCAGCCACTGAGTAACTGTAGCAATGTGCCTGGATGCATTCCTGCTCCCTTGAGAACCTGTGGAAAGAGGAGAAAGCTTCTCCCTTTTCTGAGGATGGTGTAAAAGCTCCTATATCTTCCACAGATGTCTACAGGGACAAGCTCAGGTGCATCCCTGCAAACAATAAGTGGCCAGAGATAGAACTTTCCCAGGGATGGATATCTTGCTGTGCATGGGCAGCCAGGGAAGCAGCAGCAGCAGCCTTTTCCCTCTGAGCATCAGAATAAATTTATTGGTGGAGATGTATGTCCCACAAGCAGGCCAATGGGATCTCAGTGCCTAGTAGAGGTTGAACTTGAACCCAGCAATCCTGAACACATATATACTCCCATACTGTGTCAGACTGTTGGTCTATCCAACCCATTTAGAAGTATTTACCGGAGAGCTGTTTCCTGCCAGTGTTTCCAGTTCAACCACCTGAGATAACTTTTAAGTAAAAGATAAACTCAGAACCTGTTACATAAAAAAGTATATGCTCCTTCACATCAACTACTGTCTCTCTCCATCTCAACTGTAAAATAGGAATGGACTTACAGTGTGGTATCACATGGCAATTGAATATCACTGGGGTCAGCCTTCCAGCTGTTCCAGTTTGGCAGGGACAGTCCAATTTTGTCCTTGACTTACTTCAATTCCTGCAAACTGAGTTCAAAGTGCAAAAGCAGCTTGCACCAGTTAACTCAGCAGGTTGGACAGAAGAGAAGGAGGTTGGAATCTTAGCCTTCCCAGCTCAAGCAAAAGTAAATTGCTGCAACCTCTGCTAGCTTGTGTATTTTGCTGATAATAACTTCTGCCATCATGACCACAGTCTAGTGTGGCTTAGCCACACGTGTCCTGGCTTTCATCTGTGAAAAGTTAGAGGGTATGTCAGCAACCCTAAGATTCTGTAGCTTGGAGGTATGAGAGTAGTATCAAACTGATATTATTCTGTAGTGTAGATCCACTCCCTATAGCATTTTCATCCACAACATCAATTTGTGTTTTTTGCAGAACTCTTTACATCGAGAACTTCCTATTTGCAAGCCAGATTCATATGATGCCCAGGCCGATTCAAAGACAGAGATGCCTTTTGGAGCAAAGAATGAAGAAACAGACCAACCAGGTAAAATGGAATAAGAACTGGAGCTGCCAGAAAGAGGATGCTAGGTAGAGAGTGACTTTGAAGTTTGTAAACTATAGGACTGCTTTTAGATAGCAGTTCTGTGTTGGGTAGATCAGATTAAGCATTATAGGGCTCATGTTAAGGTAGCCAGTGTTGTACAGAGATTAGTGTTGAACTAGGACTTGGGAGATGAAGGTTCAAATCATTGCAGATCCATGAAAGCTATTCTTTTCTCAGTCTGACCTACACACAGGTTGGCTGCTGTGAGGATGAAAGCATGGAGGCTGCAAGGCCTGTAAACTGCTCTGAGGTCATTGGAAGAAAAGCAAGATATAAAGATATCAAGAAAATAACAAACCAGACATAATACAAGAGGCACCCCAAAATATAGACCTTTTGTTATCAGTTAATGACAACAGGAAGGGGAATGGTGTGAGCGGAAATGGAATGTAATACTTTGTCATTTTGTTTTTTCCAGTTAAATTATTTTCTCCCTCAAATCTTTTCTATAGGGAAAAACAGGATCCCTATACTTTTCACCACATAACATTAAATTGCAAAGCCATAATCCATGCCACAGTATTTCCAATTTCCATGTGTGGTTGTGAAAGCTGGTCAGGGGGGAGAAATCAGCCCATTTGAAAGGTGGTGCTGGAGGAGAGTTTGATGGATATCACGAACTGCCAAAAAGGCAGATAAATGGGTCTGAGAGCAAATCAAGCCTTAACTCTCCCTAGAACCTAAAATACCTAAACCAAAGCTATTATATAATCTGGACACATCATGAAGTAACATGACTTACTAGAAAAGACAATAACGGTGAGAAAAGTGGGAGGCAGTAGGAAAAGTGGGAGACTTTATTTCAGGTGGATTGACTCAGTCAAGTAAGCCAGCAACATATAGTCTGCAAGACAGAAGTAGTTCTAGTGATGACCAGGGCTTCTGAAAGTCTCTCATGCATAGGGTCACCATAAATTAGCTGACTTGATCACAAATAACAACAACCACCTCTTCTGCTAGGCAACTAACAGCTTTAGGAGGGTGGATATGAATTTGGAAGAATTCATTGGCACTGTGGTCCCAATCCAATTCTAGTTACTTCTCCAGTTAGATATTAAACTGTCAAGTTTGCAAAAAAGAACCCACAGCTCTGTAACTAAGAGGTTAGTGATTGACACATTCTCTGGATCAGTTTGTACCAATATGAGACTTGTGTGGCAGTTTAAATACTAAAAGACTTTAACTGGACACCTGTCCATGAACATCTTACATCATAATAAATTTGTTAGTCCATGATGCCATGGGGATAGGACTCTCTTTTATATTTGCTGCTATAGCAGACTCACCTATCAAGAACAGTACACAATCCATGTTGGCTAAACCTCTTTTAAATCAAACCACAGTACAAAATCCAAGCAATACATTTCCACACAGTCTTGATTAATCCGAACATCTATTCAATAGCTTCCCAGGAGAAACCTCTGTTATCCAACCCTTTCAGCCATCATACCAGGACAATTGTACTCCATAAATCCCTTGAATAAATGATGTTTCCAATTTAAACAAACTTTGATTAGAGCAGACACTAGGCCCTTTGTACTTAACAGATCCACCATAAGCTATGCCACCACACCACCCCAAAATGCAAAAAACATCTGGGAAAAAATGAATAGGAAGTTGTTAGATGTCCACTTCCTGTTGTTTGTTGAGTTTGGTCAGGGAGTTGGAGGATAAGTTGGTTGCTGTAAAGTAGCAAATCAGAGTTTTTGCCAAACACAAAATTTTTGATTGGGGGCTTTGGGGTCTGGGGACCTCAAAAAGTCCCTGAGACAGGGGCTCATGTGGCCCATGAGCCAATTTGCTTGTTTCTAATATAAGCCATTCAGGTGGGAAACTTGAAATTTCTAACATTAGCCTGTGGCCATAGGTTGGAATCTTGTGAATGTCTAAGGGGGGTTGCAGACTGCCAGAAATAATGCAAATTGAGTCCACTTTTAGGGTTAGGGTTAGTGCTAGGGAATCCTGGGAACTATATTTTATTGTGGCACCAGAGCTCTCTGACAGAGAAGGCGCAATGTCTCAGAAAAGGGGGGGGGGGGAAACAATTTCCATGATTCTCTAGCACTAACCCTAACCCTAAAAGTGGACTCAATTTGCACTATTTCTGGCAGTCTGCAACCCGTCATGTGTAATTTCCCAAAGCAGTTGGATATTTTTGTCTGATGCAGAACATCCACATTCAGTTCTTTGTTGAGGTTCTTTGTGATTCAAGTATGAATGTCCATGCACGTTTGGTCATGCATTCCACTGCACACTTGAGTTGGCATCCTGTTAGCAACATATGCATGTTAACCCTACATCTGCATATGTCTGTTTTTGATTACTACAGAGGTTGGTATTCCCTTCTTCCCTCCACAGCAATGAAAGCTTCCCCTCCTATACCTGTCATATTGTTGTCGAAGGCCCCACACCCACACTCATTCATTCCTGAAGAAGTGTAGATGGGGTAATGGCCAAGTATGAAATTACTACCTCAGCTTCTGAGACCTCTGGAAGACCCTGAAGGACCTCAGCAGATGATGTGACCACTTTGCTTGTGGTTATGAGGACATAGCCAGATGATTCTGCAATCCCCCCCCCCCCGGCTCTCCTCCAGGCACAAATGGCCCTAGGGAGGGGCTTCAGCAGCAATATGGTAGATCCAGAGGTTGGTCAGTGGCTCAGCATAGCATAGTTCTGCATGTGGAACTACTATGTTACACTGAGCTGTGCAGGATTGAAGCCTTGGTGACTTTGTTCAATTGCACAGCATAGTCATTCAACATAAGCATTGCCTTGTACAATCAGTGTATAACTCCATGTGTGGAGATTTCCACTACACAGTCCTATTTGTCCATCTCTCTACTTTGACTGGCCGCAGTTCTCAAACATCTCAAGTGGAGGTCATTCCTATCACTAAAGGTGGCAGGATTTAACCGGAGACCTTCTGCATCTAAAGCATATGCTATATTACTCATCTAAAGATGCATGATACAGAGTTGTACAGTGTGCATGATCCAGCCAGAAATGGCAAACTTTTCTGCTTTCTTTACTTTAAATTTCTGTTTTCCTTATAAGGACTAGAAATTTCTCTCCCACAGACTTTTTGTTTTGAGTTCTTGAGCAAAATGGCTTTTTCACATGAGGAGAAAAAAGTATGTTTCCTCCACAAATAGAAAAGTCACTTCAGAATACTAGTTCTACTGGCTGAGCTGGAAAGCAGAGCTGTTCTTGCTGAGTTGATAATTGTATGCATCAGAACATTTTGGGAACACCTAGTCTAGATCAAAGAATCGGGATTTTGCATTGGTGGGAGACACTTTTTTTAAAAGGTACTATTCGTATTTTTGATTTGCATATGAGCAATTTAATCAAGGCAGAAGTATCTTTCAACTGATTACTCTCTGGGTGTGTGTGGAGGGGGAACATGAAGATTTTATGTAGCTGCTTCCTTGTAATATTGACACAAAGCTCAGAAAATAGCCTTCAGTTTCCTGGTGTGCTTTGGTCCATTAAGCACTTTCTGACTTCCAGATGGCTCCGTATGTAAAAACTGGAAGGCCTCTTATGTAGGCCAGATCTAGGTATACACAGACTCTATTCTAGTTCCTAGTGTTCTATGCTATAATTGCATTCATGGCAACTTTCTTGCCTGTGCTGGTAATATGCAGCACTGTGCTCCAAATCCAATTCAAAGAATTCCTTTCTGAAACTCCTGTGCCAGATGAACTGGTCTGCCTCAGGCTGGGCAGGTCCCTCCCTAATACTGAGACGTGCCAGGATCTGTGCCATTCCTCTTGCCAACTCTCCTCTCAAGCTGAAACTAGATATTTACATGGAATAAGTTTAGGATAAACCTGTTTTTCATCCAACAATGGGATTTACTCAGAGATGTGCTGCAGCAACCACACTTACAGCCAACTTTCCTTTACAATGACCAATCACATAACAAAGTATGCTAAAGACAAGATGCATAAATGAGGAAATGCAAGCCGCTTTGGGTCCCAGTCCTGGAAGGAAAGTGGGAGGAAAATGCCATTTGGAGGACATTTGTGAGACATTTAGCCTTCTCTGTCAGAGAGCTCTGGTGCCACAATAAACTACAATTCCCAGGATTCCCTAGCACTGAGCCAGGACTTAGTTGTTGTAAGTCTAGCATCTTCTAAACAGATGCTAAAGGCATAATCTAGTTGGGCATTAGATAAGAATTCTCTTCAGCTTTGCTTCTGCTTTCTGTCTTGGATAGAGATAATGAAAATTACTATGATTTGTTTCAATTTTTTTAAATCATCAGTGTCAATCCTATTTTAAGGGGTGTGGGTTGTGGGCGGGGGGTGTAGGAATTTGGAATGTTTTAATTGCTGTATTTTAACTTGTTGTAAGCCGCCCCGATTGCTCTGCAGAGGAGCAGGTTATAAATAAATTATTTATTATTATTATTATTATTATTATTATTATTATTATTATTATCTCAGCCCACTACTATCACTCTCACCTAAGGTAAGAGACAAGACATTATCAATAGATGTTTCTCTCTCACTTACACACACCTCTATTTAATACCACTATCTTGTTCTGACATTTGGGCCCATCTGTACTTAACACCAGAGCCCACCAAACATGTGCACTACTTTTTCTGATCCCCATGCCCAGTTGGTTCACAGGAAATCATTCTGTCCTCTTGCTTAGCACTGTAACTAGACCCAACACCAGTAGTGTTCGCCAGTGCATTCTCAGCAGATTTTTGTACTTAGGAGACCTGGTGCCATGAGAACTCTAGGACAGATGACTTTACCTTCAATCCATAATTAAAGAAAACAATTGGAACGTTGCCCCAAAAACATAGGTCCAAAACACACTGCAGAAATAATCCAGTTTGAGGCTGCTTTAATTGCCCTGGCTCAGTGCTAGTGAATCCTGGGAGAGAGAAGGCTAAATGTCTCACAAATGTTGTTGACCTTAGTAACAGGTGGATTCACACCAGGATCAAAATTATCAATAGACAAGACTTAGGTCCTTTGCAGACAGCCAGAAATAGTGCGACTTGAGTCCACTTTAACTGACCTGGCCCGGTGCTAGGGAATCTGTAGTTTTTTCTGAGACATTGAGCCTTCTCTGTCAGAGAACTCTGGTGCCACAATAAACTACAGTTCCCATGATTCCCTAGCACTGAGTCAGGGCAGTTAAAGTGGACTCAATTTGCACTATTTCTGGCAATTTGCAAAGGCCCTTAGTTAGCACTAGAACTCTCAGAATCTTCTAGGTAGCCTAGTCAGTGACCATTCTGACTGGGAGATTCTGGGAGTTGTAGTCCAAACTCCCAGCACTGGTTCTGGAGAAGAGTGCTGAGGATACCTTGGACAGTCAGAAAAACAAACAAATGGGTCCTTGAACAGATCAAGGCTGAGCTCTCTGGAAGCCAAGATGATCAAATTGAGGCTGGTGTACCTTGGTCATATCATCAGAAGGCACAACTCATTAGAAAAGACAATAATGCTAGGAAAGGCAGAAGGCAGTAGGAGAGGAGGACCACATGCCAGATGGGTAGATTCAATTAGGGAAATCACAGGCCTGCATCTACAAGAACTGAGCAGAGCAGTGGAGGACAAGGGGCTTGGAGATGTAGCCATGAGTTGAGGTCAGCTTACAACAACTGTCTAAAAAAGTAACTTTTCCAAATTCTTCAACAGACAGATTTAATCAAGCAAGTTGGCCCTGACTGCCAGCTGACAGAAATAAAGAAAGCATCTTGGATTAGATCAAAGGGCTGGTCCAGCATTCTGTTCATAGTGGTCAATGGAAAGTGGTTTATGGAAAGTTCCTCGGCAGAACATCCTCTTTGTCTTGCTCCCAAGGAACTGATACAAGAGAACATATGATTTATTTGCCACAGAATCAAAAAAGTCATGTAGGGTTGATGTTAGAGGTATTCTGCTCGAAGCCCTTCAAGATCCTGTGGATTCTCTAATGCAGTGGTCCCCAACCTTTGGTCCTCCATTCATTTTGGACTTCAGCTCCCAAAACCCCTAGTCAACTTGGCCAAAAGTCAGGAATTATGGCAGCTGAAGTCCAAAACAACTGAAGGACCAAAGGTTGGGAACCACTGCTGTACCATGATTCACATTCCATTTCCCAGTGGGTCTGGCTTTGGTTTTTGCACAATGGACTAGCTCCTGAATTCTCAAGGACAATTGTTTTGCAAGCTAATGTTCTGCCTACATCTAATCTATTGCCTGCCTTTATTTTCTTTAGCTGATGGAGATAATGAATCAGTGAAGGAGGAATCAGAGTCCGACATGTCAGAAAGTGAGGTCTGTTTTTCTGAATTTTCTGAATTATTCCTTCCAGTGCCAAAAGAAGGGGGAAATCAATTTAGATCATCAGGAGTCCAGAAGTGGCCCTATGTTGCACATGTTTTTATATTGCTTGGCAACATCATTGTTTGCCTGTTGGTTTTGATGTCCAGTATATAAGCCGTGAATTTCAAAGATGATAATGATACACAAAATGTGAAATTTGTTTTATTTATTAAAATGTTTATAACCTGCCCTTTATCCAAAGATGCCAATTCCTGTCGACCCACTGCAGGCCATATACCCCTCCAAGACAGCAAGCCCAAATAGTTCTTTTTTTCTCTGAAATTTCTTCCAAAATGGAGACAGGACATTATGTTGCATCACTTTCCATTATCATTTTGAGAGGGGCTTAAGAGGAAAGTAGTAATATTTTGGAGATCATAAGTTATCCCAGGATTCTGGGATATGTCTGGTCAGGTATTTTTGTGCATTTTTGACACATTTGGAAAGTTTTCTGCCAGATTTTTGGTGCGGGAGAAATTAGCCCAGAAATCTCACCAATTTTTAATTTTAAAAGGGGGGGCATTTAAGGGCTTTGAAGGACTGGTTTGGACTTCGGAAACCACAAAAGTGAGTTCAGGATTAGATCAAAGGGCTGGTCCAGCATTTGCATAGATGACTGGTGCTTGTGAAGATGAAAGGGCATTTGGAGAGTATGCTATAATTGGCTCATGACAGCCTGAAAGCACCTTTTCTTTTTGCATGGAGAATACAAAAAGATGAAAATAACATTTTCTGAGCAGATCTGATTTGTCCAATAAAAGCTGATTTGAGTGTAGAAGGTGACCACTGATTTTACTGAAGCAGGAATGTGCACAAATATTGCAGGGCACTTATCTTGCCTATTTTCAGAAGCGTGCCTGAACCAACTTTCCCAAATTTGCATAGATGACTGGTGCTTGTGAAGATGAAAGCCTCCAAGGAGCTTCCATTAAAGAAGAATACTGCTGCATAACTGAAGACAACCAGAGATCACAAAGGAAGCGGAAAAGGGGACCAGAATCATGGACAAAAGGTACAAGCACAAAGTTCAGGAGACCAGATTTTTGTAACAAGAAAATATCTGAAATGAATTAGGAAACATTGTGTCTGCTTACTCAGCCTGGATTACTGTAAATCCTAATAATAAAACCAATGGAAGGTTGTAATTTTGTTTTGTTTTTAAGGATGCTGCTTCCTCAGTATTTATGGATTGAATTCCAAGCCCTAGTACAATGATAAAGCTGGGAGACTCAAAGTGGGAGTTCTCACATTATCCAATCTGTATAGGTATACTCCAATTAATAAAGTAGTTTACTTGCATTCTCTTTTAACAGAAAATTTGGTGGCTGCTGTTGTGTGCTTTCAAGCCATTTCCAAATTATGGCAATGCTAAGGCAAACCTCTCATAGGGTTTTGTTGGCAAGATTTGTTCAGAGGGGATTTGCCTTTGCTCTCTTCTGAGACTGAGAGAGTGTGACTTTCCCTAGGTCACCCAGTGGATTTCTATGGCCGAGCAGGGACAAACCATTGTCTCCAGCGTTGTAGTCCAATGCTCAGACCACTTCACCATTCTGGTTTATGCATAATCCCTTAACAATAATCCCTTAACACATCTTTGACTTAGGACTGCACTGTGAATCTCGACTGTTTTATCAGATGCAGTTCTATCTGTAGATTGCTCTGTTGACAGATATCTGAGCTGTTGTTGTGTGCCTTCAAGTCATTTTCCGACTTATGGCAAATTTATCACTGGGTTTTCTTCTCAACATTTGTTCAGAGTGGGTTTGTCTTTGCTTCCTTCTGAGACCGAGAGTGTGTGACTTGCCTTGCCTGTCACCCAGTGGATTTCCATAGCTAGGAAGGGATTCAAACCCTGGTCTTCAGAGTTGTAGTCCAACACTGAAACCACTAAACTACACTAGCTCTCAAAATTTGGTACCAGCAGCAGAAATAACAAAAAATAGGGATAAATTCCTTCACACAAAAACTTTTGCATGGGTTGCTGAGATATTGACACCTTTGCTTTCTGGTGGTTCAATACACACAACTTTGTTTCATGCACAAAATTATTAAAAATATTATGTATAAAATTACCTTCAGGTATATCTAAAACTTAGATGAATGTTGCATTTAGGCTTGGATCCCATCTCCAAAACTTCTCATTATGTGTGTATATATGCAAATATAGGTATTCCAAAATACATCTTGTCCCAAGCATTTTGGATAAGGGAGTCTCAACCTGTATAAGCAATTTGCTAAATGAAAAGTTTACTTCTCCGATCTGTTCCTAGCTGCCAGTACATCCTTGAACTGCCAGGCTAGATCATAAATTATCTAGTAAAGCCTATTAAACACAAAATAAACCATCTTATGCCACTGGGCAGATGTTAACATTCAACCATGATGCTGATAAGGATTCTAGAACCCAACTGTTTGGTGACAGGAGCACCAACCTTTACATCTTTCAGACCATCTTTGCTATCTTCCTCAGCCAACAACTTGATTAGTAAAAATGGCTTTCCAAACATTTTTCTGCTTAGCTCTTTTGATACTTTTTAAAAAGCTCTTATGGGACTTTACTAACCTTCTTCCTGTCTGCCAAACTTTGACAAATTGACAAGGAGTTGGTTCATTTGAAAAAGAAACAATGAGCAGGATTAGGCCTATTTTACCTTGCACGATTCAGACATACTCGCTCCTGCGAACTCAATTCCACTGCGTAAATGTTTGTCCAGAGTGATATAGTTTGGACACGATAAGGCACGTACCTGCACCTTGGGTCTGGTTGGGCATTCTGCAAATGGTTAGCCAGAGCCAACCATTTGAGAAGAGGAGGGACTTCATAACACTTAAGGTGAGTAGGTGTAATAGATACACAACTTCATGTTTGCTTAGCCTTGCCTAAAAATTGTTGACTGACAGAACAGGCCAAATACTCTCTGCTAGTGCTATTGACTTGCAGAGAAAGCATTTTCACACACGCAGTGTTTATTTTTTAAGTCAGGCCCTGTAGAGGTGGCAATCCCCTAACAATGGAATGTGTTGTACTGGTATTTCCTACAGGTGTGACTAAGCAGGAAATTGATAAGGTTGGGCATTAAAAGTACCCTTGCTTGTTAGCAGTTTAAACACTTCTCTGTCTCCAAAGTGTTACGCCTGGCTATATTTGTGCAGCCAAAAAAATAAATGAGAGGCCATGTTGACCAACTGCAATATGTGTGTGATGGAAAATATTGTTGCTAATGCTTAAGAGGATGGCTTCTTTAACCAGCTTCTGTTCGGGTCAACAGAGCTTGGAAAAGTTACTGTTGGGGACTTTTCCGACTCTTGATAAGAACGGCCATGCTAAATCAGACTAGAAGTCTATCTAATCCAGCATTCTGTTCATACTATGGTCAATCAAGTGCCTATGGAAAGCCCACAAGCCAAGAAATGGCTACAGCTGCACTCTCTGTCTTACAGTTCCCAAAAACTAATATATAGAGTCATACTACCTTTGATAACTGAGGTGTCACACAGCCTTCTTCATTGCTATCATCGTCCATGAATGTACCCAATCCCCTTTTTAAAGCCATCCAACTTGAGAGCCATCCAGGGTGACCAGACGTCCTCCTTTTCCAGAACGTGGCCAACATTTCAACCTTATGTCCAGAGGAATTTCACAATGTCCTCCATTTTGGGCATGACTAAGAAGCATGAATATATTAGTGTTTTTAGCTATTATTCAGTAAGTCCCACATTTTTCTTGAATGTCACACATTTTGCTGTGCTTTGTCCTCCTTTGCAATTAGGACATCTGGTCACTCTGGAGCCATTAAAATATATTGTTGCTGTGAGTTCCACAGTTTAATGATGAAATGTGTGAAGAAGTACTTCCTTTTATCTTTCTTGAATCTCCTACCATACTACTTCAGTAGATGACCCCAGGTTTTAGTATTATGAGCGTGAAAAGTTTGTGGGGGTATTTGAAATCATGGCAATAGTGCTATGATCGTATAGCAATAGCAAGTACATTTCTATACGGCTTATCAGTGAACTAGCACTCCCTAAGTGGTTTACAATGTGTAAGCCAATTGACCCCAACAAGCTGGGTACTCATTTTACCAACCTAGATGTAAGGCTGAGTAGACCTTGGAGCCCCCTAGGATCAAACTCACAACCTTGTGGCTACAGTACTGTGCCACCAGGGCTCCTTCATAAATACCTATATCAATGAGTTACAAATTTATAAGTCTAGCTTACACATTCATAACTGCTCAAAAGGATGCCAGCAAGTTTCTGAGGTCCCAGAATTGGAATACCATGGCACTATTATCCCAAAATACTGATGCTTTTGTTTTCTATTGTTCTCTTTACAGCTCACAAAAAATCAGTAAGAAGGAGACGAAATGACAAAGCAACTCAGGCCCCAGCCGATGTACACAAAGCCACAAAGGAAATGCCAAACCACAGCCCTGCTTTCCAACACAAAGACAATGAAGAAACATAGCTTGTATTGGACTTCTGCACCTGAAACTGTTGTCAGTATATTCCTGGCTTAGCCACAAAATGACTCCAAACTTTCTCACTCGTAGTAACACAGATCAACAACCTTCTCTATCTCACAGAATTATCAGGCAGCATTGTTTTAAACCTTGGCTCATGAATGAATTCATGATGACTAGTCACTTGCTCGTGCAAGGGCTTTAAGAAATTCTTGAGTTCTCTCAAAATATGGGCAATGAGAATAGAATGGTTCACTGGCTTCCTCTACTCAACCACTCTCATTCTTCTTGTTCTGTGACAGGTCCTGCCAGCTCAGTGGCATCTTAATAGCAATTTTGACTGAATATTTTATTGTGAACATACAAATTGATACAAAGAGCTAGTGGCACAGAACCTCATCATGATCTAAATCAGGGGTAGGCAACCTGTCCCCCTTAAGGGCCGAGGGACTTCAGCTCCCAGAAGCCTCAGCCATGTTGGCCAATAGTCCTATGTTGGCCAATAGCTCCTGGGATTCTGGGAGCTGAAGTCCCTTGGCCCTTAAGGGGGACAGGTTGCCTACCCCTGATCTAAATGGAAGATAATGCTCTCGATGGCTTCCAGTCATTAGGGCTATTACTGATGATGGAGGCCTTAGAGTACTAAGACCAGTTACTGGGAAACATAAGTTGGAGTGTTCTTTTGTGCTCATATTCTCCCTATAGTCTTCGCAAAGGTATTTGGTGACCAATTATTTCATTAAGTAACCAGGCACACCTGTTGCATGAAGAAGGTCCCAGGTTCAATCCTTGTCATCTGTCCACCCCAAAAGGACCAAGTTACAGATGATCATGGCAAAGACTTTTTTCTGCCTGAGCCCCTGGGAAACTTCAGCTAATCAAAGTAAACAATACTAGACTAGGTGGATAAAGCGACCTGAACTCCAGAAACCTAAAATGTTATCCAGAATTCAAAATTTATACATACAAGATATATGGTGGCTGAGAGAGGGGGGTAATTCTATATAGTGAGGCCAGAGGGAAATGAAATGTATGCAGAAAATACTGCCAGTTATAATAATTATTATCTGACATAACTGCATGCATCTGATGAAGCAGACTAGAGATTAACAGTGCAGTCCTGAATCAACGATGTATCTGAGGTTATGCAGAAATCTCAGACACTTGAAAACAGAGCATTCTGCAGGCAGAACTGCTCAGCTTGTTTAGCTCTGCATGCAGAAGAGTTAAATTTAAAAATCAGCAGAGAAGGGATGGGGCAAGGAAGGAGCTGAGTTATACTAGATCTCAAACTTTCTCAAGCATAGAGACACAACAGCCACAAGGGCAGCATAAAGTAAGACCAGACAGAGAGTGGTCCTGCAAAATTTCTGTCATCCCTAGGCTGGAAAATGTTTGGATTCAGTGCAACATCATCTGGACTAGAGTCAGTTCAGCTAACCCTTGGCCTCTTTGTCATTTAGGATTGTGATCTAATATGGTTACCCCTCTGGAAACAGTTTTTTTGATGTTGAAAATAATTGTGGGAAAGTTATTTGAACACTATATAGTTGGTGAAACCTACTAAAGGGGTAGAAATGAGTAGTACCCAAGTACACCTGAAGTGACTTACCCATATCCACTCACTTTGAGATCAATAAATAAAAAAGGCATTGTAGGTTAAAAATTTGATATGCTATGATGCAAAGGATGTATATGTACTGCCAAGTACCTAGTTGATGTCTGTGTGTGTGTAAGAACCATAGCTCTAAAAGCATAAAAACTAAAGCTCTGAAATTTGACATGCATAATAAGGGGATCCTAGAAGTAGGCACCAAGAGGCTATGTAGTTTCTTATAAGCTTATCGCACGGCACTTCAAAGAACGGGAACAGAACACAAGGGAATGAAATGGAGCAAAAACACATTTTACTGCACAGGAGAACGCCACCAATGCCTCCGGGAGTCCCCAGTCCATTCCCCAGCCGTTCCTGGCATGGCTAGGGAACAGATCAGGGACTTCCGGCGACATCAGTGGCATTCTCCTGTGCAGTAAAATGCATTTTTGCTCTATTCCGTTCCCTTGCATTCCATTCCCGTTCCTTAAGTGCCATGCAATAAGCTTATTAAACATGGCCATTCACTTTGTCTGTGTGTTTCAAGGCTGCTGTACCACATTAAGTCACTAGGTGGCAGACTTTTCTAATCAACTGATAGGTTTACATTTGATATAATCTCTTTCACGCTACACTTTGATACTGAGATTTGTAGTTTCATGAGGTATTTAGAATGCTCTGCAGTGCACTCTCATGCTTCATCAAACTACAAATCCCAGGATTTCCTTGGATGCAATCATTGCAGGTAAGTTGGTATCAAAGTGCTATTGTGTTGTGTGGAAGAGACCATAACTGGAAGCTGTTGGGGGCACTCCAACAGATAGTGTTAAAGAGCTGTTCCCCCTGTTGCTGTGAGCCTAACCCCCCCCCACCAGTTTAAGGGTGGCCAACCCCCTCCCACACAACTATAGGGACACACAATGGGTAGAAGTATGATTAGAGCTGTTAACATGCATGATTTTACTCATTTACTCAGATAGGGTAGGCACAATGTTTTCAGCTCTGACAGCTGTGTAACTTTGCTTGAAGTCTTTCAAACTGTTTCAAACTGGAGGTTATTTCAACCTGTGTTGTGCAGGGTACTATCACTAATTGTATATAAATGTTACATTGATTTAATCTCCCAAATAGTTTTTGATCTATCTGTTAAGAAAGTGGTGCTTTGGAAGGAAAAATAGGAGTGCTCTGCCTGTGCCTTTCCTACAGAAATTAGTGCAAAGCCTGTGTCTAAATTCCAATCTCTCATAATAGTACTCTCAGGATTGTCAATCTATATCCCTGGACTGAGGAACCATAGCCAACCATACATTTGAACATCCACAGCACAAGACTTACATGTGCAACCCTCAAAACTATCAGTCTCAATCAAATATTTAAGGTTATGATTTACAACAGGGCTGGGGAAACTACAGCCTACAAGTCTCTTCCTGGGATACATGCGGCCAAACAACACCAGAACATGGTCAAGATGGTAAACATTATTAATTCAGAAAAAAACACACAAGCTAGGAGAGACTGCAACAGTTTGCTTTTGCATGTGCCTATTGGGAATGACAATACAGTTGCCCCTTTGTTCCGGACACCACCACCACCACCACCACCACCCTACGAAAACCAAATCTCATGCATTTGGCTTGAATGGGGGTGCACTCCTGTGCATGGCCCTGTGCGTGCACCATGGGTATGCATGCCATTTTAACCAATAGGGCTCGCTCCTCTGTGAGTAATCAAGACCGCGGATTTCAAGTCCACTAAAACAAAGGGGCAACTGTATTCCACTCCAGCTTCTATTCCTCCCTATTGAGTTAACTGAGTGCAAACTATTTTTTTTCCACTTTGAATTCAGTTTGTACCAAATGAAGTCATCTGAGGAAAAAGGAGGAAAGTGGGAAGAGAAAAAAAATGGGAAGATTTTAGATGCAGTTGATAAATGGGACAACACATGATTAATTGGGACTGCCCCTGACAAATCAGGACAGTTGGAGGATGTGTTGCTCTTGCAAAGGCCTCTCTTAGGCCTAAAATGACCCAGAGATGGTGAAAAACATGGCAGAATTGCTCCCCATTCCCTGTAGAGGTGTTGAGGGGGTATTTGACAGGGAAATTTCCAGGAGATGCAGCCTTCCAAGGTCTCTGAGTGGGGCAGCCTGCCCCCCAAACACTGACAGTGACCCATTCCTGATGTAGATGATGGCGCAACCTGGTTCTCTGCTGTTTCAGAAAGCAGGACTTGAACCAATATAGTCAATAGATAAGAAGGGAGATTGGACTAAACAGCAGGAAGAGCTTCCAAAAATAAAGACCTGTTTTACTACCTCAGAGGCTTCTATGCAAAGCTTGGATAGTCATGTTTGAGGGATGCTTTAGCTGTGGATTTTCTGCACTGGCAAGGGGCTTGGTTAGATCAGGGGTGGGGAAAGTGTGGCCCATGAGCCCTACATTTTGGCCTCTGAAAGCCTCCCTAGCAATCCCCAACACTTCCACATACACAGGACCAGATAATTGTGAAAATCTCAACTAGAAAATTCAGTGACTGTGTGATCTGGGCACCACTTCTAATGTACATCTTCTAATGTAACATATAACACATTTCTTAATTGATAAGGGGAGAGGGCAGAGGCAAATGAGGTGATATGCAAGGAAACAGATGTTCTCTGGAAAGCACCAACTTAGTTGCCAAACTATTAGCATTTATACTTGGCATCCATAAGAGGACAGTTTATATGCTGTCCTTCAACCAGGCCTCCAGTGTAATCAACATCTAGCCGTCTTTCAAGATGGGCTGGGTTGAACTCACTTTTTTTGGTCAACAACCACCACAAAGAAGAAAACATGCAGGGATAGCTGTGTTGGCCATTTAGCAAATTCAGACATAAATCCACCAAACAGTGATAGCTTTATTGGCCAATCGAAATGCACAATATACTTGTTGCAAGCCTTCGAAGCACCATAGGCTTCTTCATCAGGCAAGATGTTACATACCAAAACAGGAGAAAAATTGGAGATGTTAGTAAGACGCTTGCATATTGATGTTTCTGTTCTTAGTTAAGATGGTATGGGGAGGATATCTTTTATAGGCTGGCTCCTCCTCCTTCTGGCCATGTGGATATTGAGAGATTTGCAAAGACCAGGAAATTTAAAGTCCATTTGCATCTCAACAAGGACTCCTCTCTTGCAATCAAAAAATTCCCCTGTCTTGAGCCCTTCCTCCTTCTAGCACAAAAGGACAGAAATGTCTGTGCCACAAATTTTTCTAATGTGTCTTTTTTACTGCTTGAAACAAAATCCAAAATGTCTCCTCCCCTCAGTTCCACATACAGAAGCTAACTGGAATGTTAGTTGAACCCTGACAAGACAGCGTCTTCCACCAAAGTTGAGTAGTTGTTCGTGGCTTCCATATCAGTGGGTCCAATTTTAAATGAAGCCTTTCAATAAGCTATCTGAGGTACAGATCCTATTTAGGAATAGGGTAGCACAACTCCTTTAAAGCCCAGATTAAAACCTAGTATAGATTCATTTCCCCATTGACATTGACCACTAGACAAAATGAGATGGCCACCTCAAGCAGCAAACTTTGGACGTTATCACACCAGGTGTCTCAAAGCGGCAAGAAAAGCGGCATGGAATCAATCCAGAACCATACCGGAATGATGCTGCTTTCTTGTCTGATGATATGTTCCATTCCGGTATGGTTCTGGATTGATTCTGGTCGCGGCAGCTGTAATTCCTTTTTGAAAGAGGAATTACAAAGAACTGGGATGATGCAGCAATGCACCGGGGATGATGCAGGGATGAGCGGGGTTTGCTGCGACGTCGTCTGATAACATTGGCAAAGGATCCGGAATGGGACGGGGATGATGCAGGGATGGGACTGCTTTAGACCCCGTGTGATAACGTCCTTTGAATGTTATAAAAGAACAGCAAATTCTGTTATTTACTTTGAAGTTATTATTACTTGATTTTACTGCCATATATAGCCTAAAGGCCCTAAAGGCTTTCAGCCTCTTGCAGCTAATCATATAATCAGAGTTGGAAGAGACCACAAGAGCCATCCAGTCCAACCCCCTGCCATGCAGAAATTCAAAATCAAAGCATTCCTGACAGATGGCCATCCAGCCTCTGTTTAAAAACCTCCAAAGAAGGAGACTCCACCACCCTCCAAGGGAGAGTGTTTCACTGTCGAACAGCCCTTACTGTCAGGAAGTTCCCCCTAATGTTGAGGTGGAATCTCTTTTCCTGGAGCTTGCATCCATTGTTCCGGGTCCTATTCTCTGGAGCAGCAGAAAACAAGCAAGTGCCCTCCTTAATATGATATCCCTTCAAATATTTAAAGAGAGCTATCATATCCCTCTTAATCGTCTTTTCTCTAGGCTAAACATACCCAGTTCCCTAAGCCATTCCTCATAGGGCATGGTT
>CM034706.1:261885128-261932810 GCA_020142125.1 Phrynosoma platyrhinos | reverse complement strand
CCCTTGGTCGCGACAGGCTTCCAGGAGGCCCGTCGCTGCCAAGGGAAGTGTCCCCGTGCGCACCCTCCACCGACGCGCGTGACCCCCCCGTACGTGTGGCCGCCACCACGCCATGCACAGCAGCGGCATGTGCGGGTTCCAAATAATAAACTTACATATATTCTTATTGTACTCTACTTGGATGGAGGTTGTTTAACTGCTGCATGTTCCCATGACCTCAAACCTAGAAACATGAAATTGGAAAGCATATGGGGCAGGTATATTTTTTTCTGTTATTTTACTCTGAAATTTTGTTGGAATTCATAATGCTTTTCCTGCACTTTTTACTTGTTTTTCAACTAAATTGAAAGCATGGAATTCTGGCATGTGCAGTGCACTGATATCCATTTTAAGAACAAAAGGTTTGGGGGGAGAGTTATTTTTTGGACTAAAACTCCTAGAATTTACTAGCCAGCAGGTCTCCTAAGAGAATTGTTGAAGTGTGCCAGGAATGGTCACTTCCTGTCTTCAGAACATGGAAAAACACTCTGAACAGTATTTCTCATGTCTCCATCTTAC
Source organism: Phrynosoma platyrhinos (assembly GCA_020142125.1). Classification (NCBI taxonomy): domain Eukaryota; kingdom Metazoa; phylum Chordata; class Lepidosauria; order Squamata; family Phrynosomatidae; genus Phrynosoma; species Phrynosoma platyrhinos. The sequence continues at coordinate 261,932,252 of CM034706.1, read as the reverse complement.
TTCACTGAATTCAATGGAACTAAAGTGTGTCTAACTTCTTTTGGATCCCCTATCCATTTAAGGTTGCTCTTTAGGTATTTAGTTTTACATTCATAGGACTAGGACAGTCCTATACCTAAATGAGCAGTCTTCACATTTGGACTGTAATAAGTGTGATCATCCATTCGATCTTGGCTTAATTTCAAAAGCTATCTGCAAGTAAATTCAAGATCTCTTGTAGATCATCTTCCCCACCACCTCCACCACATTAGAGCAATGGGCTGGCAGGGAGAGAAATGGGCAACCATTTCTAGGTTTGGCACCACTCATCACTGGATATTAACAACCTAGGATGCATAGACAACACTACTGCTAGCAGAAACAAACAAAGACCTGGAGCAATTATTGAAGAAGGTCAAGGAGGAAAGTGCCAAGGTAGGCTTCATGCTGAACATAAAGAAAACAAAAATAACAACCACAAAATATATACAAGATTTCATCATAATACAAAATTAAAATACTCAAAGTGTTCCTGTACTTTGGATCAAATACCTTTGAGAATGGAGACAGTAGTCAGGAATTCAGAAAAAGACTAGGATTGGAAAGGCCAGTTGTGAAAGAACTGGACAAGATCATAAAGTGTAAAGACATAACTCTGAACACTAAAATGAGGATCATCCAAGCCATTATATTCCCTAACACCATGTACCATTATGATCTACAATGAAAAAAACTGATAGAGAGAAAATCAGCTCATTTGAGATGTGCTGGGATAGTGTACTGAGTCTACTGTGGATGGCCAAGAAGACCAACAAATGGGTTCTAGAACAGATCAAACCGGAACTCTCAGTGGAAGCCAGGATGACTAAATTGAGGTGTCATACTTTGGCCACATCATGAGAATAAATGAATAATTAGAAAATATGGTTGTTAGGAAAGATGGAAGGCAGTAGAAAGAGGGAAGACTGCCTGCCAGATGGTTAGACTTGATCAGGCAGTCCCTGGGCCTAAGCCTGCAGGACCTAAGCAGAGCGGTTGAGTACAGAGGGTCTTGGAGATGTCTCATTCACTGGGTCACTACGAGTTGCGGCTGACTTGAGGGCAGTTAACAACAGCCGCTGGCTATAAGATTGATGGATTGTCACATGCAAAAATACTGTTCCATCTCACCTAAACAGAACCTTTGAGAAGTTGCTGTTTAGAACACAATTCCCAGTATTTCCACGGCCATGCTGGAGATTTAACTTTCCCCAAAGTTCTGCACTCAAACTGAATTAAACAAATCTTCATCTTCCAAGCTGTAATATATTCTTTGCCATGAACAAGTGGCATTTAATAAAAATGCCCTAATAGAGTTAACCCCTTCTGTAAATCTTGTTAAATGCCTCAGCCTTACTGTATATACTAAATTCCACAATCAGACAGTCTTCCGTATACAGGCCTTTCTCTTTTAATTGCCACATCTATCCAGGCTGCAGTAATTAGATTTCTGAATACTACACAGAATTACATTGTCAGTCTGTCTCAGGAGATGTCCTAGATGTCCAAGACGTATTATAAGAGAGAGAAAGTAACATAAGAAATAAGACACACAGCCTGGACTCTAAAGATCCTCTGAGTATTCATATCCAGCACTATAGTTATTACTGGGTTACTTAGTTCCTTACCAAAAAAACCTAATTTTGAGAAACGAAGGAGTGATGAATTGCAAATTAAAGCCGTTAACAACAACAGATAAATTGCACAGGTAGTTTAGATGTTGCCAATGAGAACTGGTCAGTCTGGTTAGTCATTGTTAGCTCTTTACATAGGATCTAATGAGAAAAAATAAGGAAAGCACACGTAGTTTACATGGTGGCAGTGTGTGGGAGGAGGAGAGATGTGTTTATTCTCATAGCTAGAAGGCTCAAGACAAGTAGATGTGAACAAAAGGCAAATGGAGAATGCCAGTCTTGGCTTGGCCCAATGAAGCCATTTAGAATGAAACAATACAGAGCTGTGAGCCATGTCCCCTAACATGATTTCCATCTGTAAATCAAGTGGTGCTCATTTGAAGTATTGCCTGTGAAAATCACAATGGGTTTGTTTTTCTGTGGATTCTCATAAGCAAGGGACTGCTGCCACCAGTACTACATGACAACTCTGGCTTCCCCCCTCTCCTTTCTTTTGCTCCCAACATCTTTTTCTTCCCTCTTTCATCCCTTTGCTCTCTCAAAAGAATAAAGCTAACATGAAGGAAGGTACAGAGAGGTGGTGAACTGTGCTGGTGCACCACAGCGTTGCCAGATTTTAATGAATGTTTGCACCGGGGCCAAAAGGAGCTGGCAAGATTCACAGAGGTGGCCATGAGACCTGAAAGCTGACAGGTTATGAAAGCATGAAAAAAGGGAGAAAGCAAAAGTTTCTGTCTGCCTAGGCGGCTTTTGATTTCTATTGCTGTAAAGCTATGGCAGAAGCTCTCAACAGGAGGGGAATTCTAAGAGACAGGTACATCTGTGCTTGGAAAACTGTCCGGTAATTTAGGTTTCCTCTGGCTTCAGTCTTTGTAAAGGAAACAAAAATATTTAAATATATAAAAAAGTCAAAGCCAAGCCTGTTAGGGTCTAGCTTTAAATCAGCAGTATAGGAGAAATGTGCCTTTTCTAACTATGCTTCCCTAAGAACTGAGACTGACTCAAAAACAACACAAGTAGCTTGTAGTTTAAACAAAAGTTTACTAACGGCTTTAATCTATATATACATAAAGGTTATATTTTAATCTAGCTAATGAATAATTCAGGTAAAAAGAAATCTTTATCTTGCCATCTTTCCAAAGAAGGTTGAGAGAGGAGGAAGATGAAAAACCAACCGTTCAGTAGAAAATCATTTGAGAGAATGTCGAAACAAATAACCGATGGATCTGGGCCTCTCCAGTGCAGCTGACAGTATTTATTTATTTAAAAATATTTGTAGCTCCATGTAGCCATGGCAGTTAAAGTGGAATCCTAATGCTTTACTTAGATGGTATGAAAAAGCCCCATATTATTAAAAGCCAACAAAACAAAAAACTTAACACTAAAACTGGTCTTTGGGAACCAAATGCCTCATTGGAACAGTATGTCTTGGCCACCTGACAGAAGCTGAGTAAGGATGGAGAGAGACTGGTTCTCCTTTGGAGATAACTAAGGTGCTGCTACCAAGAAGGCCCTTGCCAATCTAGCCACTTGGGATGTTTGGACTTTTCACAGGCCTCTCCATTGAGGACATCAAATACCAAGCAGGCTGGTAAGTTGTTGTTGTTGTTGTTGTGTGCTTTCATGTTCTTTCCCAACTTATGGTGACCCATGAGATTTTCTTGACAAATTTCTTCAGAGGGAGTTTGCCATTGTCATTCTCTGAGGCTGAGAGAGTGTGAGTTGCCCAAGGTCACCCAGTGGGTTTCATGGCCCAGTGGGGATTCGAACCCTAGTCTTCAGAGTCATAGTCCAACATTCAAGCCACTGAGACAGTCTCTCAGCTGTCCTCATCCCATGAGGGTTTTTCAGTTGAAAACAACCAAGAATTTTGTGACACCTAAAAGATTAACCACTTTTATTCAGTATAAGCTTTTGTGGACTCCAGCCCATTTCACTAGGCTGGCGCAAGACTCTGTTATTGTTTTGGTTCATCAGCCTAACAGTTATATTCCTGGTATATTTCCATTGAGGATAATTGGTTTTAAAGGCATTATCTTTTACTTGGCATATTTGAAATGGCTAGATTGGGTTGGGGCATTTCTGGGATACTATTTTATTCTTTAGGATAGAAAGGGCAGTGATGATTTGTTGGATCCAGGGCAGAGGATGATCATAGAATCATAGTGTTGGAAGAGACCACAAGGGCCATGATGGCTATCCAGCCTCTGTTTAAAAACCTCCAAAGAAGGAGACTCCACGACTCTCCGAAGGAGTGTGTTCCACTGTTGAACAGCTCTTACTGTCAGGAAGTTCTTCCTAATGTTTAGGTGGAATCTCTTTTCCTGTAGCTTGCATCCTTTTCCTTATGATTTCCATTTTGGTGGCCAAGCTATATTGAACTTTGTTGTTGCTGTTGTTGTTTTTAACATGTTAGGGGTAGGCTTGTCTTATTTTCCCCCTTTCTCTCTGTTTTGCTGTTCACAGATGCTCAGCAAGGGATTCTGGATACAGCTACAATAGAATCAACTACAGCAGAATCCCATTCTTTCCTAGTTCAAGCTTTATTGCATTATTTATTGCAGACACACTGCTTATTTATTGCTTATTTATTGCAGACACACTGCTGCAACATGACATTGAAAGCTTGGGATTTCTTTTGTTTTGTTTTTTTGCGAACCTCTCACCATCTTCCTCATGCCAATGCTGCTAAAAAATTAAGCCAGATAGAAGACAAGAAAGAAAAAGTTGGCTGCGCACACATAAAAAGTCTTTGTAAAAAGGATTTTTTCAGGGGCTTTGTTAATAACTGAGGCATGCCTGCATATTTATTATACATCACCCTGATATTTTCCAATGAAGGGCAATTTCTAAATATCCTGAGAATAAAATAGAAAGTCCAATGATGGGTGGGACAAACTGTCTCCATTTCAGAATTGCCTTTCCTGTACCAAAGTAGTAGTTTCCACATTAAAGTGCTGTAGTTCCTTGGTTAGGTCACATACCAGTGGTACACCCCATTTTGAACAACTGCAGTGTTATAAACTAATACAGTTTTAGTATTTTTCTATTACTACCACATTTGGAGTTCCCAGACTCTTAAATTAGGGTAAAATCATGTTAATTCTTTGTATATCACACATGTGTGTTATTGTCATTGAAGCTCCATGAATTCTCTCTTAAATACAGGGGGTTGGTAAGGCGATAAAGGATAGCTGTGAAACTGAGTATATTTTTGAGATTTCAGATGGATAACTACACTTTCCCAGGAATTTTTGCAACCCACATCTTATAGTAAGTGTTGAGGATTGCAACTACTTTGACATTTTGCAAGAAAATGAAATATTTTTAGGTGTCGTGCTTTTTAAAGGAACACCTTAAGAACACAACAGCAGGATTCAAACCAGAAGGCCAGTGAAAATATACCCAAAGTTTGTCACCTGCCATATCCCAAGACTTATTTAGATAATCTCACCTCTTTGGGGCAATAATGCTTACTCCACTGTTACTCCTTAAGAACTTCAAGTAAGAGTGAAATGTGATTATTTTAAAGAATGTGTATGTGCACCTTCAAGTCACCTATTGACTTAGTGTGACACTATGAATTTCATAGGATTTTGTTAGGCAGCGAATATTCAAAGGTGATTTGCTGATGTCTTCCTCTAAAATGTAGCCTATAGCCATGTTGGCAAACCTATGGCACATGTTTCCTGGCACGCAGAGCAGGAAAAGGAGGAAAAAGTGTGCACCTATTCCTTTTCCTCCCAGCCATCCCAAGCCTTCAGCTGCATCCGGAGACGCCTACTGGGTGGAGCTTCTGGGAGCTGAGTTCTAAAAATCTGGGCCAGTAATGTCCCATTCCCAAGATGAAGTTGACCTCTTCAAATCTCACATGAGAAATGGCCAGATGTTAGTAAGAGGCCACATACTTTTCATGCAAAAGCTCTCAGGTTCAGTTCCTATCACCTCTGTTTTGATCCGCTAGCCCATAACTTGGAAAACATGGGCCCAAGCCTCTGGAGAGAAGCTTCAAGTCAAGGGTAGATATGATTGGACTGAGCAGAAGACAGTCTAAGATCATTGAATTGGAAGAGACTTCAAGGGCCATCAAGTCTAACATCCTGCCATGCAGGAATACACAATCAAAGCGCCCCTAACAGAAGGCCATCCAGCCTCCATTTAAAAGCTTCCAATGAAGGAGACTCCACCACACTCCAAGGCAGCATATTCCACTGTCAAATAGCTCTTACTGTCAAGATATTTTTCCTAATGTTGGGGTGGAATCTCTTTTCCTGTAACTTGAATCCCTTGCTTCGGGTACTATTCAGTGTAACAGCAGAAAACAAACTGGCTCCATCCTCAATATGATATCCTTTCAAATACTGAAACAATGCTATCATATCACCTCTTAACCTTTTCTTCTCCATGCTAAACGTACCCAGTTCCCTAAACCTATCTTCCTAGGGCATGGTTTCCAAATCTGTCACCATTTTGGTCACTCTCTTCTGGACACGTTCCAGCTTGTCAACATCCTTTTTGAACTGTGGTGCCTGGAACTGGACACAGTGTTCCAGATGAGGTCTGACCAAAGTCTGATGTGATATTAAGAAGAACATCTTGATGGTAAGAGCTGTTTGACAGTGGAATGTGCTGCCTCAGAGTGTGATAGAGTCTCTTTCCCTGGAGGTTTTTAAACAGAGGCTGGATGGCCATCCGTTGGGAGTTCTTTAAGTATTCCAGCATGGCAGGGGGTTGGATTGGATAGCCCTGGTGGTTTCTTCCAACTCTATAATTCTATGGTTCTAAGACTATTTTCTGTGTACTTCTGTGATTAATTCACTAGTTGGTCTCTACCAAATAATCTCTCAGCTTCCTCATATGCAGTATAGTCCATTAGATGATGGCATTAGTGTCCCATAGTAACAGGAGGTCCATTACAGCCAGGCTGGTGGACATCTTTATCAGTCTTTGCACATTTTCTACAGAAGGTGGTGATGGTTGCCAGCCGCTTAAAGGAAAGTCAAGAAGCATCTGTTGATCAGGTTCAAGTCCCTTGCATGAGCCTTGGCAGTTCTTTGGATTCCTGCAGTGCTGTCCAGTCTTAAATCAATCTTATGATCATATGGTTGAGAGGGATGGGAATTTGCCAGTAATCTGTAATAAGGGAGGAGTGAGATAAAAATAACTCCTACTTAATTGAGTGGTGACATTGGTAGAGTGACTGAGCTATCAAGGAAGTTTTGAGAAGGGGAGCAACGTCCAACTGCAGCTGTGTATGTTTGCCAGATTCAAAAGCAAGTCAAGTGATGATGTGGGCTGAGAATTGATTCATACTATATATTGGGGCAAAGTATCAGAGAATTTCCAAAAAGAACTCATGGGTATGTTTCAGTGAATGTTAAATACAGGCATAACTCTATTAATAAAAGCTTTGCCAAAGAAATTCCTTTTTACAAAGCCTTTTAATACCAACCCAGCACTTTCCTCTTTGTCTACTTAGACTTGTTTAGTAGCATTGACGACAGAAGGATAGTAAAGTAGGTTTAGATAAACACAGATTTAATGGTGTCAGGTTGCAGCAGTCTGTCTGCAATAATCAATGTCAGTAGCATCACTAGCTAGGGCAGTGATGGCAACCCTTTTAGAGACCGAGTGTCTAGACAGCAACCCCAAACCCATTTATTTATCAAAAAGTTCCGCATCCCTCTGGCTTTCTGGTAACGAACTCTGATGAACTCTGTGCTGGGGTGACGGGGGGAGTGCTCACAGAGAGGGCTCTGAGTGCCACCTCTGGCACATGTGCCATAGGTTCACCACCTGGTGCAGAGGATGTCACCCAGGAAGGGTGTGCATTCACCTCTCCTGCTCCAGAGGGGGAGGAGGTCCCAACCGAGTGTCACCAGGTGTGGTCTGCACCCACCCAGTGATGCCACTGAACAGTGCAATAAAATGTAAGCTGGAAAAGAATGGCTGATCCTGTGTTTTCCTACAAAAGGCAAGGTAAATAGCAGCTGCCTCCAAAATCCCTAACTGAGTTTGCATAAAGAGCAAAACACAGAAAAGGGGGGAAAGTAGATTGGCTTGCCTCAAAAGCTATCCCCAACATGTTAAAAAATAAGCATAGTTCTGTAAGCTTGGCCACCAAAAGGGAAATCAGAAGAGTGGAGGTTGATAAAGGGGAAAAATCCCTAGATGGAAGGGAAGAACAACCACACACGGCAACCACACGCCATGGCCCTGATCCTCCTTTTTGCCAAAAGAGTGGCAAAATGCTGCTCTTTTGGGGGGTGGCAAAAAGCCACTCTTAGAGCTGCAGCGGCGTGGCTCTTATGTGCCCTTTTGGCACAGTGTTTTTGGTGCACAGCATCAGGGTGGAGTCGGGGCAGCCAGTGTGCGGCTGCCCTGCCCCAACTCCACCCCCAGGCCAGCCTATAGTGCCAGTCTGCATCGGCCCTAGGAATGGGGAGGGTGACTATGAAAGAACTAGAAAAAAATTCAAAATGCAAAGATATACAACTCTATTCTAACAAAAGGTAGAATAATACAAGTCATTGTATTCCCTATTACCATGTATGGATGTGACAGCTGGACAGTTAAGAAAGATGATAGGAAGAAAATCAATTCATTTGAGATGTGATGCTGGAGAAGAGTGCAGAGGATCCAACGGACAGCCAAAAGAACAAACATGTCGGTCCTAGAGCAGATCAAAACGGAAACCTCTCTGGAAGCCAAGTTGATCAAACTGAGACTGTCATACTTAGGACACATCATGAGAAGAGGGGGACTCTTTGGAAAAAAACAATAACGCTGGGGAAGGTGGAGAGAAGGAGGAAGAGAGGAAGGCCACATGCCAGATGCATGGACCTATTAAGGAAGTCACAGGTTTTATGAGGTTGCAGGAATTAAGCAGAGCATTGGAGGACAGAGGGTCTTGGAGATGTCTCATCCATGGGATCGTCATGAGTTGAGATCGGGGGCAGTTAACAACAACAAGATGCATATTGGGAGAAGGTTTCAAATGAGCTATAGCAAGTTCAGTTTTTGTTTTGTTTTAATTTATATAAGATTTTCCTGAACTGGTTTTTTTGTTTTTTTTACATGTGCTTATTATTAGTTTTGGATAAAAAAATATTGTTCAAACATGTTGAATTGCTAGGGTCTTTCCATGTCATTCCTGCCACTGCTACCAAATTTTCAGTTAAAGATGCAGTGGCTAGGAACACATTTGTTTTATGTACATGTATTTTCCTTCTCTAGAGTTTGTATAATAGAAGTGGACAGAAGGTCAACTATGGTGGACCAGTGCCTGTTGGTTAGAATCATAGAGTTGGAAGAGATCACAAGGGCCATCTAGTCCAACCCCCCTGCCATGCAGGAACTCCCAATCAAAGAATCCCCGATAGATGGCCATCCAGCCTCTCCTAACATTGATGGAAACATTGCTAACATTGTTGTAAAGAATGCAGAAGTAGGTAGTTTGTGGTATGATCCTCAAGCAAGAATCCATGGTCAGTAACATTCAGTGTGGATTATTTATACCTTAGCAATTCGGTGTATGTTTTTATTAACATGTTGATGGGCTACAGGCCATGAAATCCCTCCTCCCAAAACATTTGCTGCTTCATGGCATAATTATTACTTCTGTTAACCATAGCAGAGGCCTCGCTGCTCTTAATTTACCCCTACATCAACACCTGATTTTACTATTGTCACCACTAGCAAAGAGAAAATACAAATAAAATGGTTGGTAGTAAAGATGCTTGCAAGATACTTCAGTGGAAATATCCATTTTTGGTAAGGAGATCAAATAACAAAATGAAAAGGATTGTGTCCTCAGGAAAGAACTACCCGTTCCAGGCTCTGAAGCCAAGGCCTTCTCTAACCTTCTGTGCTGTTTTATCCTTATGACTGCCTCCTGCTAACAATATAGCCAGGAGGTTCCCATGACCGATTTGGGATCAGGCTCTGGCATTTCAGTCTCCTAGATAAAAAGTTGGAAATACCCTGTCTAGAGGCATGCATGTGTTTCAATAGCCCTATTCACCCATCTCTTCTGGTATTTGGAAAATGGAGCAGAGGATGCAGTAGGGAAAATGCACAACAGTATAAGTAAAGGGGTAGTATAGGAATACCTGGTTAATTTAAATGAATTCAAGTCTCAGGATTAAATGAATTCAGCCCTCAAGGTTAAAAACACCAGAGGAATTTAACAATGAAAGATTACATTGTAATTGATTTTTATACAGGCAATTATGAGAAAGTTATACAGCCCACCTGCTCCATATGCAGGCTTGCCATACAAGGACTTAAATTTCCGTGCACAACGAGCCCAAGGACTTAAAATGGTGTGCGTGCTGCACCGCGTGCAAGAGCGCACAGCCATAGAAATCAAGGACTTGAGATCTCGCGTTTTTTGCCATACACAGGGTGGTCGGGAATAGATTCTCCACATATACAAAGGGCCCGGTATATAATGGACAGTAAGCAGAGTAGTAGTATGCAGTGGGCCGGATCAAAATGTGCTCATTATTGGGGCAGAATTACAAAAGTAAAAGAGAGGTTTGATCCTCACCCCTAAGATAATATTATGTGACTCTCCAGATGACTTTGGACTATAGCATAGCCAGCATATCCAGCGTAGCCATTGGTTGAGGAATGCTCAGCGTTGCTATCCCTCAACTTCTGGACATTCAGACATGATCCTATGCTTGCATCAGCCATTGTTGCTTTTATGTGCCCTTATGTTGACTCCAGCTTATCACAGCCCTATCCTAGAATTTTAATGGCAAGATTTATTCAGAGGAAATATGACATTGCCTTCTCTGAGGCTGAGAGAGTGTGATTTGCCCAAGATCACCCAGTTAATTTCCATTACTTAGTAGGGATTTGAACCCTGGTTTGCCAAAGTTCTAGTCCAGTACTCAAAGCATTACATCAGGCTTGTTCTGTGTTTCCTAGAACATACTTAAATCCCATTGATTCCTGCAGCTTTATTCTAAGTTTAACTAAATCTGGGTCCATTCAATGCATTACACTATTTTACAATCTACAAAAAGAATCCTGCGTGGTCAGATCACTATTACCGGTACATTTCACACTGTAAAATAAAATGTGACATCCTGTTTCTAAAAGTTTATAACTTGGCAGCTAATCTTAAATTTTCATTGTCTCTGTGAGCTTTGACTCTTTAGCCATATAATTTTATTGCTGGAATTCTTGTGGCATTCTTGTCTTTTTTCCCGCATTGATAAATTTCAAAGTAATGGATAGTTATGCTTCATCTCAGTCCAGTGGCTTGTGAAAACTTCTGGCACCATCCTCTCATTACAGGATCCAGTGAACCAACTAGATTCTGCTGGTATTCATCTGCTCCTGAAGGTTTATTCTTCATGAAGCCTGACATTTATATCTCATGTACAATATGCCATTAAATTTGACGACCCAAAGTTTCATTTACAGATACGGCTTTCCATGTCTTGAAATAAAATCCCTGGTGCTTTTAATGCTTCACTTGCCAGAACTGCAGAGCCATAACGGTGATATATTGGCACTATCACTTGGTATTTAATTAATATATGCCTCTCCCTCTCGGTCCTTTTCTTCCCTCCCCATCGCTTTGGTATGTAACTGTAATGGGCTGTAACAACATAACCAGATTTTTCAGGTTTCAAATTGACTTTTCTTAATCTTGCAATAACACACATAGCCCTACTCTGCTTTCTTAAGTCGGGTGGGGGGGATGTTTTTATAGTACAGGCTCCCCTCCATTTTTGCAGACTTTCGCGTCCATTTTCGCGTCCGCGTCCCTCATCTGTTCATGGGTTGCAAACAGAGGGGGACAAAATGGGGTGCGCGGCCACAGGCGCGTGCTGCCATTCAAGCCAATGGGGATTGAATAGTGGTAAATTTCCATTTATGCAGGGGGTGGGGTGGGGTGGGGTGGGTCCAGAACAGATCCCCTGCAAAAACAGAGGGCCGACTGTATAGCTCAATTCTTACTTGATAGTAATGGATATCCTTTGTTCCAGACACAGCAGTTCCTAAATATTAACTGTTTTATAATGTCATTCACAGTGTTTTCCTCTCTGAAATTTCCTCCGTTGAAAATCAATGCATCACCTGATCAGGAGGGGGCATGGGGTTTTGGTCATCATTTATTGTAGGGTACTCTAGATCGGTGTGTCTTGAACCTTAGCCTAAGCATTACAGTATTCCAGGCATTACAGACGATAGTGGGCATTACAGTATTCCAGACGTTACAGAGGATACTGGGATGCATTCTGGTGAATCATCCCTCTCCTGGCTTGTTAGCCTTCTGGCAAATGTGACCTGGGTTCAAAACACACTGCAGAAATAATCCAAGTGAGACCACTTTAACTCCCCTGGCTCAGTGCTAGGACATTCTGGAAACTAGTTTTGTGAGACATTTAGCCTTCTCTGTTAGATACTTCTGCAATAATAAACTACAGTTCCCAGGATTCCCTAGCACTGAGCTAGGGCAGTTAGAGTGGTCTCAAACTGGATTATTTCTGCACTGTGTTTTGGACCCTAGTTAATCGGACAAAAAATGAGGTCACAAGAACCTATTCTTATGTGCCTTCAAGTCATTTCTTACATATGGTGATTCTAAGGCAAACCTATCAGTGGGTCTTCTTGACAGGATTTGTTCAGAGACAGGTTTGCCATTGCCTTTTCTGAGGCTGAGAGATTATGACTTGCCCAATATCACCAATGGGTTTCCATGGCCAGGTGGGCATTCGAACCCTAGTCTCCTGGAGTCCTCTCTCAAAGGGAAGGGGTCATGTATCAATGACTCCAGGAAAAAGAAAACAATATCTGTATAAAGAGAGAAGGGGAGACTCAGTATAAGCTTGTACTGTCTGGTGTAGTGGTTTGGGTGCTGGACTAAGACTGGAGATCAGGGGTCGATTCCCTGCTCAGCCATGAAACTCACTGGATAACCTTGATTAAGTCACGCACTCTCAGCCTCAGAGGAAAGCAATGGCAACCCACCTTCTGAACAAATCTTGTCAAGAAAACCTTACCTTAGTCAGTAACAACTTGAAGACACACAACAACAATAACAACAAAAATACAGAAGCGTTACATTGAGATGACAGAACAGCCCAGTAGCAAGACATAGCAGCCAATATATTGTTTTCCAGTAATTAATAATAATCAAGAATTTAAGATACTTGGTTAATATGATAAGGCAAGAACTGGCCAACTTACTGAAAATGTGGCCATATTTGAAAGAGAGAAGGCTAGTTCTATGCACAAAATGATGAACATCTCATACATGGGTGGGTTAAGAATTGGTGATGGATAATGCAACAGGGAGATGGACAAAAGAAGTGAAAGCTGCACTGGAACTTCAAATCATGTTACTGTGTGTCTGTTTTTTAGAAGCAAAGCAAAAAGCAGCTTATTTATATACCGCTTCATATCACGCTATGGGATGTCTAAGCGGTTTACAACTGTGAGCTGATTGCCCCCCAACAATCTAGGTACTCATTTTAGCAACCTTGGAAGGATGCAGGCCTGAGTCGAGCCTCAGCCCTGGCTGGTATTGAACTCGCAACCTTGTGGTCTATGAGTGAGTGGCTGCAGTACAAGCATTTAACCACTGTGCCACCAGGAGCAGGATTTGTTACTGGTCATCACAGGTTCTTGCATGCATCATGTAAATTCCAAATGGTGAATTCAACAGCAACAAATCCCAAAACTCACTACTCATTTCGTTCCACCCAATGTTGGTTTTTCTTCCCCTGTAAGGTTTATTTATCATCTTTGCCTGATGAAGCAGCCAGTGGGTTGTGAAAGCTTGCATAATGATTTTTATACCTTCTGGTTGGCCTCATAAAGGTGTCACCACAATATGTGCTTCAGATTTTGGATAAATAAACTTGTGTATATAGCAACCACTAGCTTCCATGTCAGTGGGACAACAAATCCACATTGGATTTTAGTTCAGACTGAGGAGCAAACAGATGCTGAATCTTTTCCCTCTCAGTAGGTTCAGCGGCTTGGGCAACGTCTTTAATATTCAAACAAAAACTGAGTGGATTTGCCATACTTCTGACAGGGAAACCATCAGCAGCCACTGCATATACAGTGGCATGAATTGTCCCAACTGGGGTTCTGTTTGCAGAATTTGGATTACTAAATCCAGAAACCTTGGTTTCCCTGTTTATACCTGTGATGTGATGTGATGTTTTCTTGATGTTGATGGACTGCATCTCCAATCAGCCCCAGCCAATATTGAAGAAGGATGGAGGCTGCAGTCCAGTGACCTCAGGAGGACCATAAATGTTTCCTTTTTATCTACAGTAAGTTTGCTTGTGGGTTTTGTTTTTTCCCTGCTTTCTGGTACAGGTTGAGTCTCCCTTGTCTGGAATTCCTAAATCTGAAATATTCCGCCAAAGATTATTCCTGAGTGGTTGAGATAGTGACACCTTTGCTTTCTGGTGGTTCACTGTACTCAAACGTTGTTTTGTGCACAAAATTATTTAAAATATTGTATAAAATTACCTTCAGGCTATAATTATAAGGTGTATGTGAAGCAAATTAATTTCATGTTTAGACTTGGGCCCCATCTCCAAGATGCTTCATTATGTATGCATATGCAGATACATGCATTCCAAAATCCAAAAACCTCTGGTCCCAAGCATTTTGAATAAAGGAGATTCAACCTGTACAAATACAGATTTAGAACTGGGTCCAGCGTCAAAAAGCTATCTGATTAACCTCCCAGATCCTGCATTTGTGATATAATGGGAATGTAGTAATGAAGAAGTACTTCATCACCAGTCATCCACACCCCAGACACACATGCATAGACGTAAACATTCACACACTTGCTGCTCCTACATCTTGCTATTCTTGATAATGATTTATCACATTCTCACACTGCTGGGCTCAGTTTCAATTTTGAAGGCCCTCTTGATTTTTGTTTTTCTAACCACCCCATTCCACGTAGGCCTGCAGATATTTAAATAACCTGTTAAAGGGCAAGTAGGGAATGGGGATTTAGCACATGTTGAATAGGGTTATGCTTCTTCTGAAATCTCAGGTCCATAGCTTGTGCCTGTTTCAGGACTCAGATTTGAGCTTGGATTCCCAAGTTCCAGCAGCGGCCAGGAATGCATTGGCCCAGCTGAAACTAGTGTATCAGCTGTGCTTGTTCCTTGAAATGTCAGATCTGGGTATATTGACCCATGCCTAGAGTATGTCCTGTTTGGATTCATACTCTATATATGGGGCTGCCTTTGGAAACTGTTTGGAAATTTTTTGTGGGAAATAAAGGTAAGGCTGCTGATCAGGGCTGGTTACAGGAAACATCATTCCCCTTGTGAAGTCGTAGGCTTTCATGGCCAGCATCCATAGTTTTTGATGGGTTTTTCAGGCTGTGTGGCCATGTTCTAGAAGAGTTTCTTTCTGACGTTTCGCCAGCATCTGTGGCTGGCATTTGAAGATGCCAGCCACAGATGCTGGCGAAACGTCAGAAAGAAACTCTTCTAGAACATGGCCACACAGCCCGAAAAACCCCCAAAAAGCTATCATTCCCCTTGTTGAAACAGCTTCACTGGCAACAGGCCATTACTGGGCAGAATTCAGAGTGCTGGTCTGGACCTTTATACTCTACATTGCTTGGGTCCAGACTGTCTGAAAGACCCTATTTCCCTAAATGTGTGTGCTTGAATTTTAAGATCTTCAGGTGAAGGGAGTTTTTTGGCCTCACCATGGTGAAGATGGGAGAGAGCCCTTCTTGATGGCTGCTCACAGGTTGTGAACTTCATCCTGTGGGATCCTGGGATTTATAGTCTGGCAAGGCACTAGAGATTTCTGGCTATGAATTCTAAATATCCCCCCTAAACATCAGTTCTCCAAATTTCATAAGATAGAACCATAACAGGTGATAATGATGATAAATTTTATTTTTTCCCCCACCTCAGCTCAAGGCAAAGGTATAGCATGTTAAAATACAGAACATAACTAAAAGCTCATAAAACTAATCGTTAAAATACACACATGAGCACATTTCTCTGAATACGTATGGAATCATACTGCCATAATTGGGTGGTGGAAATGGGCCTTTGGTTAATATGTTACTGAACACGGTTCTTTAGACTACTAAGCCACCACCACCCCGTTTGCTGGATTTGTGAATGCAGCATGAATTTTAATATCCGGATACCTGGAACTTCATCTGCTGAGCATGTACTATTGAAGCCAAAAATGTTACTTGCTTTCTCATACATACTGCAGTTGGAGGAAATCTTGGGATTTATGTGCTAGCAAGGAATGATGTCTCTCAGATCTTCCTTTTGCAGGATACCAATGCTATCCTGCCCTAGCCAAACAAAGTGGAATAGAAATGGGAACCATTGATATAAGTAATATGTATAGTCAAATCAAAGACATAGCCATGTTAGTCTGGAAAATCATTATGCAAAGGGATCTTGCAGCACCTTTGAGGCTAACTGAAAGAAAGAAGCTGGTAGCATTAGCTTGCGTAGACATAAGCCTGTTCCCTCAGATGCAAGTTTTCAAAAGCATGTATGGTAGTAACCCCAGTTCAGGGCAGCGTGGTGCTTTAGTTCAGGTTATTAACTGCTGGGAGTGAAATGCATTTGTTAATGTAGGCTGTAACATGTTATCTATTTATATATAGAGCACCATCATTGTACACAGCGCTTTACAAGTAAAAGAGCTACAAAACAGTTCCCTACCATCTGGCTTACAATCAGGACATTTTAAGGCATAATAAAATATGTTAGCCTTGAAGGGTTTGTTGTAATATAAAAACAGTTACGGAGCCTCTTAATGAGCCAGATATAAATACTCCAGGTGAGTTCTCTTTTTAAAATATTTCCCCGATCCAACCGTGCAGCATTCCTGGTTGCTTCTCTCCCAATTTCCAGCTTTCAGCTCTTCCTTTCTCATATGGCTTCCTTGCCTTCCTGAGCAGAAGTCTCAATTTTCCACTTCTCTTTCACCCCAACTGCCTTCCTCCTGCTCCTGCTAAGCAGACTCTTGATTATTTATCTGGCTGTGCTTCTCCATATGCCTGCCAGTGTCTCAGAATAACTTTATTTAGCAGCCTTATCAATTGATAGATTGTGAGAGGTGTCCTATGTTTTATAATACTGAAGTGTTGGCAGATACATTCCTGCACACAGTTGGGCATCCAAAATTTGGCACTGCTCTAGAATAGGACTGGGTATCCTTTCTTCTTTTAGCTGCATTTCCCCTAGGGGTAATCTGAAGTGGAGTTTGTATGCCAGAAATGAATCAGACTGTAATCAGGAATGGGTAGAGCTGGAACCAAAAATATAAAGGTCCTTGTTGTCTGTTTCTCCCCACCTCTGTGTTTCTCTGTGTGTCTTCCATCCAGATTGTAGAACAGAGTATCCTTGCTGAAAGTCTGATCACTAGCAGAAAGCTTTGGAAATTAGGCTGAGAACCACATGCAGTTACCGTAGGTTCAGGTTGCCAGGTTGCCCACTTTCAAATAGCCAACTCTTCTTCTTTCTTTTTTTTAAATTCACATTTATCACAGAATGCAAATCTCAACAACAGTTACTTTCTATATAACAGTTAGTCATATAAAATTTGACACTTATTCACAAATCCATCCCCTCTCCCTGCGGTTCATCCTTATAATATGAGCTGCACTATTTCATTTCTTCTAATATTGTATTATATTTAGAGTAGGTTTCACCTCTTTACAGTAGATTTCAATCCTTTTATACATGTTCAACTGAGGTCCAAAACACACTGCAGAAATAATCCAATTTGAGACCACTTAACTACCCTGGCTCAATTCTAGGGAATCCTGTGAACTGTAGTTTTTTGAGACATTTAACCTTCTCTGTCAGAGAACTCTGGTGCCACAATAAACTACTATTCCCAGGATTCGCTAGCATAAGCCAGGGCAGTTAAAGCGGTCTCAAACTGGATTATTTCTGCAGTGTGTTTTGGACCTGAGTGGCATTTATGTGTTTGTCATTCTTGGTCTTTCACTTCCCAGCAATCTAGTCCTTCTATCAGTTTAGCTTTAAGCAAATATATATAATTGTTCTCTAACACTTGATACATATGTATATGATGTCTTAAACTGCAGCTTTAATACTCAATTATTTCTCTTCTGTAAATCTTTTAGTTAATTAATTCCTATGTACAATAGTTACAGTATCGCCCCATTTTTCTGCCCAAAATTTTAGCATACAACTCCAGTCTTCTTCAGGTAGCCAGGTCTTCTAAAGAAGTTAATCAACCTTTTTGGGAATCGGAGAGTATATGTTTTTTAACACTTCACTTGATTTTTTGCGGTTTGCATGCTTTATTTTTTTCCCCTTT
The DNA here is from genome assembly GCA_020142125.1 of Phrynosoma platyrhinos. Lineage (NCBI taxonomy): Eukaryota > Metazoa > Chordata > Lepidosauria > Squamata > Phrynosomatidae > Phrynosoma > Phrynosoma platyrhinos. Next base: position 261,914,259 of record CM034706.1, on the reverse strand, counting down.
GGCCTCTATACATACAGACAACACAGGCAACTAATTTTAGCCAGCTATATGCATTTGGAGGTCTGTGTGGGTGTTGAGTACTGTGGGATCCTTCCTCTGTAGTCAAAGTGAACTAGAAAACATATCCTGTGGAAGCTACCAGTATCATTTTTCTGTCTGCCTGAGAGCGCAATGATTGGCGGCTGTGAAATTCTGGTCCCTGAATGATCTCTGTTGCATTGCAAAAGGGATCACCTTCCTACAGGCTGTTTTCAGCCTCCAGCAAGCTTGACAAAGCCAGCTGTTTGGTTTGCTGTCCACCATTGATTGCATTCAGGTCTGTATTTTATTACATGCAGAAACTGGCATGAAATGAGATCCAGGCATTCTGAGATTCTAGGTTTTCATTTATGACAATTTAAATGGCTTGTTAATAGGGTTGCCAGATCAGGACTATCACAAACCATGAGATTTCAGGGCCAAAACCTGAGACTTGGAGATCTCTAGGCTGGAGGGGAGGCCCTGCGTATGTTACAAGAAGCAGCCCCTGATGATAATATTAAGTGTGAAACTTTTAAGCATCAATTAAAGCTGGACAGAATATGCTATTTAAATAAAAATTGGCAAATCTGACAAATGAGATATACACATCTTTTAAGTCAGTGCCCTCAGATTCCTTCCACCTGCCATGGGGACTAAAGAAGAGGGTCCAGACCATGAGACTCAGGCCCAGGCCATGATATTTGGCAGCCTTACTTGCAAATGTGGGCATCATGCCCAGTGAAGGAATAGTGACCTTCAGGTCCTACTTTTTCCATGATTTCAAAAATGGCAGGCTGAATTCTGCAGATCCATGGCAGTCATTTGCAAATCTGTAAGAGCCAGCATGGCGTAGTGGTTTGAGTGCTGGACTAAGACTCTGGAGACCAGAGTTCAATTCCCGGCTCAGCCATGAAATCCACTGGGTGATCTTAGGCAAGTCACATGTTCTCAGCCTCAGGCGAAGGCAATGGCACACCTCCTCTGAACAAATCTTGCCAAGAAAACCCCATGATACATTCACCTTAGGATTGTCATAAGTTGGAAATGACTTGTGAAGGCACATAACAACAACAATAATCATACAAATCAAACAGAGCAACATTTTTTGGTGCAGAAGGTTTATCTAAGTCAGGGGTAGGCAACCTTTCCCCTTTAAGGGCCGAGGGACTTCAGCTCCCAGAATCCCAGGAGCTATTGGCCAACATGGGACTATTGGCCAACATGGCTGAGGCTTCTGGGAGCTGAAGTCCCTCGGCCCTTAAAGGGGAAAGGTTGCCTACCCCTGATCTAAGTGAAGGGTTCTTGCATGCATTCTCAGTACTAGGGGATTCTTTCACATACACCAAAAGGATTTATTTTGTGTTGATAAGCAGTTGGGTTGGCATATGCATCCAGATGGCAGGTTTGGCCTTTGTAGTAGGAACAGCATTGTGGGGTGATCTGTACAGATCCTTTCTCCCATAATTAGCAACTGATCACTTGCTAGTTTCTGTTCTTTTCATTCTCATGGGCACCATAGATAATAGAAAGGATGGAGGTATGTATGATGGAGTTTATGTTGTGATTGCCTCCACCCTCACCCTCTTTGAATGTATGTTTTTTGTTTAATGTGCAGATGTTAAATCAAGAATAGTAAACCAAAGAGAACTACTGAAGCATTCATGACATAAGTATTCAGAGTAGAAAGCTAGCACCAACTAAGTACTACTCTGATCTTTTGTTTTGCAACCAGTGTTGCAAGAGGACATAGGAAATGTTTGTGGTAATAATAACTGTACAGAATGGCAAAACTTGTAAGAGCGTTTGAAATACTAGGAAAACAATAAATATTGGTGCAGGCTCAAAGCTTGGAAATGGTACTTTGTTGGATCACAATTCTCAGAATTCCCCAGCCTTCAGAAGGTTTCTGGGACTTGTAATCCAACAAGTAACTTTTGGGTTAAGCTTTGTGCATAACTGTTTGTACTGGAACAAATTTAAAGATATAGCTGTGTTAGTCTGTAGAATTAATAGAGAGAGAGATTTTGTAGCACCTTTTGAGACTAACTGGAAAAAAAGATGTTTGTAGCATTAGCTTTCGTAGACTTTAGTCTACTTCTTCAGATGCTTATGGTGGAGTGGAAGCCAGGGATTGTCCTATTAAACTATTCTTGTTCTCCTTCTTTTATGGCCATTATGGCCGATTTTTCTCTTTCAGCAGTTCTAGTGATCCAAGGGCAGAGTTTTGTCTTCTCTTTGGTTTGTGTTATAAATCCATTGGATGTTGCTGAGAAATTGGCAGAAATAAGCCAACCTGATCTAATGAACTGTAAACCAAAAGCTAATCTCATGCCACTGACCTCCTGTGGCCTATTCTTGGGATAATTCCATTAGTCAATAAAGTGAGGATTATGATTACTTCCCAGGAAGCTGGAATGATGACAGATGATACTGTGTGTCATAATATACGCTTTAAAAATAAATAGTTGACTTAAGTAAGCCCTCCAGTGCTGAACAAAACCAAGCACTTTTTAAAAATTCCTTTAAAATTTCCCAGCAGAAACTGCTTAAAGATAGAGGAAGGGTTGTTTTGTTTTGTTTTGTTTTAAAACCCTATTGGGATATGGATTTGTTATAGTACATGTGCTCAGTCCTGTCCAGATCAAATAAAAATGTTTTACTTGGTTGAACTGTCTTTTTACACTCATTTTTGGTCAACTGGTAGCAGAGCGTCTCTTTATCCATCAGTTATTTTTTCACATAGCAAGTGTAAGAGTGATGTAGCTTTTAGGATGTCAAGAAGAGTGATTCTGTTTGATAGTTGTTTTGAGGGGACATGTGGAAAAAATAAATTCTTTTTTCAAAAGTACGCTCATTGATTTATAGACTGTGATGCTTCAGGAGGCTGTCAAATGGCAGTGGATGAAGTACTGGTGGTCTGGGAAACAGAATGGCAGAGAATATCTCCATCTGTCCCTGAATGTCATCTCCTTTTTTTCTCCCAATGAGGTAAAGGACGTCTTAGCCAGGGACCCAGTCACACTACCGAATTATATCCGTATTATTCCATTAACTACCATGGTTCCATCCTATGGAATCCTGGGATTGGTAGTTTAGGGAGAGGTATTTAGAAGTCTCAGCTCTAGTGCCTCTCCAAACTACAGATCCCAGGATTCTATAGGACAGAGCCATGGCAATAAAAGTGGAATAATATTGATATAACTGTATAGTGTGAATGGGCCCCAGGATAGCAAGGCCTTAAAGAACTAGAGAGGGGGTAGAACGATAAACAGCAGATAAATAGAAGGAGAATGGTTCAATTGGAAATAACCAATTTACAATTTACAATTTGCACAAATTGATGTAATGAATCAGTTTTTGATTGATGAAAGAATATTCATACTGTTGTGTTGTATAGAACGTTTAATCAGTATGGAACCTCTTTGCTCGTAATTTATGTTTGCAGTGTTTTGTGCCACAATAAAACTTTCTAACTCTGTGCTTGGATTTCCCGGGAACAGAACTTTATTTGTGTAGCACAAAGTCAACATTCCTATACATCATTGTCTTTTCTTTTGTGCACAGACTTCATGTTTGCCAAGAACATTTTGGCGATAAATCCAGGGCAAGCTTTTATGTACAAAAATGACTCTCCTGCACCCTTAAAATAAATGTGATGGCAAACAGGTTGTGGTTCACCATTGTTATGAGTGCATTTAAGTTGCCACCTCCATAAGAACCTGTGATACTTCCTTGAACTGGGCAGCTGCAGGAAAGTGTTGAGGCTGTGTTAGGGTGCATTCTCAGTTGCCATGAGGTGTCTGTCTGTAAGGCCCAAAATGTCTGGCTAACACTCAGGTGAATAATTTATACTCTAGATTAGAACATGGGTGAGCAAAGTGTGACCCTCGGGCCAATTTATGCCCAGGAGAGGCCTTTTTTGACTTCTGCTCATCACCTGTTGTTAAGAAAAGGCCTCTCCTAGGACTAAAATAGCCAGGAGGGTCCAAAAAGAGGGCATTTGGGGACCAAAAATAATTAATTTTATTTTGTGGGAGCAGGTGGTGAGGGGGTATGCATCCCCCTACCCTTCCACAGTTGCCCTCCCTGCTCTTGAATATATTTCAGAATACTGCACTTTGCAATGAGCAGGCCTTCCCTGAGTGACACTTGGAAGTTCCTCCATAGAGGCAAATTGGTATCAACAGTGTTCCTGCAGAAAGTTTGAGGAAGCTTGTGGGGAAAACAGACATAAGCGTATACAGGTGCTGTTATATTGACAGCTTGCTCATCTCGGAGGCCATGAACTAATATTGTTCGCTCTTCGTGGTGTTGTGCATTTTTGCAGAAGGCGTATTCTCTCCCAGCGCTGCTCTCTAGAGTTTTTAGAAGACATAGTGGAATGTGCCAGTGTCCGAAGGTACTTGTTCAAAAGCAGCATTAACCTTCTCTCGTTGCATGCTTGGCAAGTCCTTTTTCTCCCTTGCACCCTCTTCCAAGCCAAATACCTAAGGCCCTGCATGCATCTTCATTCCAGCTGTTAACATCTGCATCCTTTTTATTCTTCCTTTATTTTCTCCCTCACCCAGAATGCTTACTTCCATCTTTCTCCCTGTAGAACCAAGCACATATCGGGATCTCCAAGACACAAGGGCTTGAAGAAGATGCACTTCATTAAGAACATGAGGCAGTATGACACAAGGAACAGCAGGTAACCTTTCCTTTACCTGTTTCCAGAAGGATTGCCATGTTAGCTTTCTGCAGCAAAACCAAGAGTCCTGTGGTACCTGAAAGAAATTTATTGTAGTGTGAGCTTTCATGACCTGTGTTCCATTATTAATATTGGCTGTTGACCAAGGAGTTTATCACACAAGATTAGTATATCACAATTACAGTAGGATAATAGTGTCTTTGGCAGGTACTTATCACACAATTTTATGTTTCTCCTGTTGCTGCTTTGCATTTCAGTTGCTCATGGAGAGCACTTTTTCATTGACAGATTTTCCTCAGGTGTGATAAGGACCTGCCAAAAATGTTGTTATCCTCCTGTAATTGTGCTTTGCTAGCCTCCTGTGATAAACTCCCAAATTGCTGCTGAGAACACAAATAACCTAACCATCATCATGCCATCTTCATCTGTTTATTGGCAATGCTAATATCCAGTGTTAATGTCATTATCACTACTTTCTTAGGGTGATCAGCTGTCATAACTGCAAAGGAGGACAATGTCTTGGTCCATCTGGCTTAGTGTTTTCTACCCCAGGATTGAGAAGCCAGTTTCTTGACTTCCTGTGTTAATGATCCCATTTCCTTAAGAGAAATCTATCAAAGGTCTTGTGCCTGTGATGGGCAAGTCTGAATCACCCCCTTCCCTTTTACCACCAACTCCTTTTGACTCATTGTCCCCATCTAGTAGACCTCTGGAACAAGGACAGGTTCTGTTGCTTAGAAAAGACTTTTGAAATTAGTCCATGGTCTACACAGTTTGCCTGTCCCTTTTCTAATTTGAATGGTTATCTATTATGGCCTCACACAAAGATCCTGTTTAGCTCTGCTTCCAAAGAGACCTTTAAGGCTTTTTATATGGAAGCTACAAGCTCTGTTCCTGAAGTATTGGCCTTCCTAACTGAAAATAAGTTAACACCAGTGGTTGGTGGGTTAATATCTTCCAGGCTCAGATTGGTGTGATCTAACTTATTCTTAAAAAGCAAACACAAAATAGTTTCTTTCTGTAAGTGGAAGGCTAGGTTTCTACTACTTTCTATTACAGAAAGCCCATGTGGCTCAATTTTTTATGCAGGAAGCTGAATGTGGGTACAAAATACAATTGATGACTCACTGTACTCTTTCCTCTGTCTCCTTTCAGGATAGTATTAATTTGTGCTAAACGAACGTTATGTGTGGCTTTTTCAATCCTGCCTTACGGGGAGAGTTTACGGATCAGGTGAGTACTTCTTATTTTTGTTAGACTAATTACTTTTAATTGATTTCCCCTTACAAAGGGCCTTTGCAGACTGCCAGAAATAGTGCACATTAAATTGAGGCACTGACCTGGCTCAGTGCTAGGGAGTCATGGGAATTGTATTTTTTTCTGGGACATTGAGCCTTCTTTGTCAGAGAGCTCTGGTGCCACAATAAATTACAGTTCCCATGATTCCCTAGCACTGAGCCAGGGCAGTGCCTCAATTTAATGTGCACTATTTCTGGCAGTCTGCAAAGGCCCAAAGTTGCATTTTGAAAAAAGACATTTCTTTTTTTTAGGAAACAGTATTGCAGTATTGGTAAGGTTTATTGTGTAAGCATTGACTGATCAGTGAGACACAACTGACATTCCGAGAGTCTAAAATTTGCAAATATTCGTCACCGTGAAGGCTCTAGTTCTACTGATTGCATAGGAAAACTTATTTATTTAATTTATACCCAACCTTTCTCTCAGCATGGAATCTAAAGTGGAATTTAAAGCGGAAATTAGAAGGGGTTCTACAAGGCTTATAATAGACATATGTGTGTGTGCTCCTGTGCCATTTACTCCTATGCCATTTGAGATCTTCCTGTTTCATTCCCATGTTGTCAGCATACATTTTGTTCAAAAAATTATTATGTGATTAATATGTATATTCCACTTAGAAGAGTATATGGTATTGTCCCAAATCTTCCTGTAAACATCTTTGTGTATGAGTGCGGTATGGGTGATTGTGGGCAAGTCACACTCTCTCAGCCTTTGTTTGTGTGTGCACACATGCCTTCATGTTTTTTCTGACTTAGGTGGCCCAAAGTGAATGTATCACAGGGTGTTCTCAGCAAGATTGGTTCAGAGGCAATTTTCTCTTGCTTTTCTCTGAGGCTGGGACTTACCAAGGTCACCCATTGGCTTGTCATGGCTGAGCAGGGATTTGAACCCTGGCCTTCTGGACTCCTAGCCCAGCACGTATACCACTGCTCAATGCTGGCTTTTCTATCAACCTTAGAAGAAGGCAGTGACAAGCCTCTGAATAATACATGCCAAGAAAATTCCAGGATAGGATTGCCTTAGGGTTGCCATAAATTGGAAACTACTTGAACACCAAGAACAACAACAACACATACATGTTATAACACAACTACTGAAATAGCTTTAAGGTGCCTTTCTCACCCGTGTTCTAACAAATCAGGGTCCAGCAGGGCTTAAACCTAAGTAAGTACACACAGATTACTGCCCCAAAGCTCTGCAGTCTGAGTGCTGGTAGAATATCAGCTCTACAGAATAATGCATTACTTCTTTAGCCAAAATTTGATACCAGAAGCCGAAACAACATGGAAAGAATAGGGAAACGTTCCTACACTTTAAAAAAAAAAAAAAAGGAAGAGCACAGGGATGACTTTTTCTTTTGCCTGCCTCCACTTTTCTTATGATTTTCTATTTTGGTGACCAAATGTACAGATGTATGATGTATTAATGTTTGTGGTGGCTGGTGGAGCACTTTTGTTCTTACTATTTTGCTGAGTAAGGGATATTAGAGGCAGCTGCGGTTTACCTTCTGTATTGTAGGCAGGCACATGCAAGTTGTAGGGTTGGCTAGAGAAGAATGCTTTTCTTTCCCAGCGCAAGGTTTATTGCATTGTTTACTGAAGACAGGTTGCTGCAAATCAACACCGAAAGTCTGTGTTTCTCCTTCTCTTCCTCATCATCCTCCCAGTATCCCCTAAAAACTTTCAGCTGTACAGAGGCCAAGGTGGGCTGGCTTAAAAATACATTATAAAAAAAAAAATTTTTTGCCAGAGACTTTGTTAACTGAGATACAGTGGGTCCTTGTTATCTGCTGGGGTTTGGTTCCAGGATTCCCTGTGGATAACAAAATCCATGGATACTCAAGTCCCATTAAAATAAATATAATGGCATAGCAAAATGATGTCCCTTAAATAAAAAGGAAAATCAAAAATTGTTATTTGGAATTTATACTTTTAAAAAAATATTTTCAAGCCGTGGGTGCTTGAATCCATGGATAAAAAATCCATGGGTAAGGAGGATTGACTGTATGTTGTTGTGTGCCTTCAAGTCATTTCCATGGGGCTGAGAGTGTGTGACTTGCCCAAGGTCACCCAGTGGGTTTCCATGGTTGAGTGGGGAATCGAACCCTGATCTCCAGGGCTCTAGTCCAACGTTCAAACCACTGCACCACCCTGGCAAAAAAGAAACATAATTATTGAGTGGGACTGAGAAGGCGAAGTGAACAGCAATATCTCAAGTGTAAGTAATTATATATAAAAACCTTTTCAACCTAAGGACTCCCTAGAGTCCAAACTTCAGAAAGCATGCTCTCTTCTTTGACCACTCTACAAAAAGAATGTGTTCCACTAGGCTGTCTCTGAAAAAATGCCCAAGGAATCAAAACATGCTATTTAGAACAGAATCTGAATTAGGACTGCATGAGAAGAACCCTGGCAGGAATTCAAGATAAAAAGTTTACTCCCCTTAGAAAAATAGAGGCAACTTTAAAGACATTTGATCCTCCACCATGGTGAAGCAACAACTAGAACAACAAAGTATTCTTTCTGATATTGATGGAGAAACCATTGTGGTGTGGTGGTTGGAGTGTAGTACTTATGAGATCCAGGTACATGGCTGAGACATAAAACTCAGTGCATGAGCTTGAGCCGATCAGCCTGACCTGCCTTGCAGGACTGTTGAGAGAATAAAGTGGGGAAGACAAAAGCCATATAAACCACTTTGACTTTATTGGAGGAAAAGTGGAATATAAATGGAACAAATCTTAATAATGTTTTTAGCATCATTTGTTGTTGTGTGCCATGAAGTTGTTTTCCAAGCTGTCATGGGTTTTTTTAGGACTGACAGTGTGTGACTTGCCCAAGGTTACCCAGTGGATTTCCACGGGCAAGTGGGAATTCAAACCCAAGTTTCCAGAGTTATAGTCCCAATGCTTAAACCACTACACCACATTGGCTCTCTTTGGACATTGTACTTGAGACATATCAGAGCTAGAATGGAGTAAAAATGCATGGGAATTCTCCCCAGTATATTGATGGCAAGCTCAATGTTTCACAGTGGCTTACGCTAGCATTCAGTACACGGGGAACAGCAGAAAGGATACCTCACATCATTGAACACCTACTAGCTCATGAGTATAGCACCTAAATCAGCCTTTGCCAAAAGAAAAATCTCTTGTTGATTAAGCCTCCGGCAGATAGAACGAACATTCAAGGAGGAAATTGATGTTTTCAAGACAGAAATCCACATACAGATGTGCCTTCTATAAATAGACTATGGGAAACTTCTTTCTGGCTTGATGGGAAAACTGCAAGGGGTCACCCAAAAGAGCTTAACTTTACTGAAAACTAAATAAATAATTAGAATTCAAGGGGTGGAGGGGTGGGTTTGGAAGCAGGAAGAGGTATCCAATGCTATGAACAGTGTCCTCTTGTTAGACATCCTAGATGACTGTGTAAATATGAATTCAGACCAGCTACTGATTAACCATTTGTGGAGGTGGATGCATCTTCTTGTATATTTCATGCCTGGTTAGTTAACACTTAGATTAAGTTGCAACCCATGGGTTACATGTGGCCACAAGGCCATTTTGAGCCCTTCTTTTTCATCTTCTTCTTCCTCCTCCTCCTCTTAACTAATAATATTCTCCACACCTTCTGGGGGCAATTTTGCAGTGGTTTTTGGCTAACCAAAGAGAGAGACAGCTTGCTGTCTTTCACCTTTTCCATGAATGAACAGAATTAGAGGTGAGTTGTGAAATGGCAACATTTGTTAATGTATTTATCAAAATATTTGCATCCCATCCTGTTTGATGATCTTAAGGTATTATGCTGTACAATAAAATCAATTCAACTATAATATTTATTAATAATTTTCAAAAGTTTAAAAAGTCAACATACATATACAGACTATATCGTGAGCATTAACATAGTAGCAACCAAATTAAATAAGACAAAAAAAACCAACAAGGAGGGGGAAAAAACAAGCAGGGAAAATGTTCTATCCTAATGGCCTACACTCTATCCTCTACTCCCCATTAAAATGAGACTTTGCTCAATCCTCTAGCCACCACTATATGTTCCAATTACAAAGCCCTACAATATATTATCCTGATTAATTTTTCGTTATTTATGTCTCATTCCATTATATTCCATTATTCATCTATCCTGTAATGCAGAAAATCAGATTGAGACAATAAATAACAATCACCATTCAAACGACTAAAATCATTTATCACTTAAAAGAAGACAATTTAAAACCTGTTAAAACAATTTAAAATAATACCAAGCATAGCAGTTGTGCAGATGGGATAAAATCAATTAGGCCGTGAAGGTTTTAATAAAAAGCCCTATTTTGAATTGGTGCTGGAATGACACCAGTGTTAAGCACCATCTACTAAATAAAATTTTATTTATATCCCGCCTTTAGCCAAGGCTATCCAATTTAAAATACAATCCCATACAAATATATCGGCCCCCCTTAAAAATATATTAAATCAAAGCCCTATGAGGAACGACTTAGGGAGCTGGGGATGTTTAGCCTGGAGAAGAGAAGGCTGAGAGGTGATATGATAGCCGTGTTTAAATATTTGAAGGGACGTCATATCGAGGAGGGAACAAGCTTGTTTTCTGCTGCTCCAGAGACTAGGACCAGAAACAATGGATGCAAGCTGCAAGAAAAGAGATTCCACCTCAACATTAGGAGGAACTTCCTGACAGTAAGGGCGGTTCGACAGTGGAACACATTTCTCCCTCGGAGAGTAGTGGAGTCTCCTTCCTTGGAGGTCTTTAAGCAGAGGCTGGATGGCCATCTGTCGGGGATGATTTGATTGGGAGTTCCTGCATGGCAGGGGGTTGGACTGGATGGCCCTTGTGGTCTCGTCCAACTCTATGATTCTATGATTCTGTGATTCTATGACACATTAAAATTAACTTAAAACACCGAACAAATTAATACAATAAAACGGAAGCGCCACAGCAGATAAGGCCCTCTCCTATGTCCCCCCCTCCAAAAAACGTATCACCCCAATACATACGGCCATAGTAGGGTGGCTAGTACAAAAATGACTTGCCAAGAGCTCTGAAAAGGTCCCTTCATACTGGGAAAATAGACATTAAGAGGGCAAATGAGATTCCAAGAATCAGAGTTGGAAGGGATCCCATGGACCATATAGGCCAATCCCCTGCCAGTGGAGGAATATACTGCTAACTCATCCTTGAGAAAGGAGCCATTATAATGTCTATTTTAGACAATCTATTTAGAAAGTCTGTTTTAGAAAATCCTAGTGAAGGAAAGTCCACCACCATCTGAGGTAGTCCAGTTCTTCCACCAGGAAGTTTTTAATGTAAGCCAGTGTAAGTAAAGTAATACATTTGGTGGTGATGTGCCTTCAAATTGTTTCTGACTTATGGTGACACTAAGGCAAACTTATCATGGGTTTTTCTGGGGCTGAAAGTGTGTGACTTGCCCAAGGTCACCCAGTGGGTTTCCATAGCCAACAGGGATTCAAACCCTAGTTTCCAGAGTGGTAGTCCAGTGCTCTAGCCACTACATCATGCTGGCTTTCTAATGTGTGTGTACACTTTCTGATTTAATATAAACAACTGGCATAAAATACCCCAGCATCCAGTACATACTCATGGAATCTGAGCTGACAATGGTGGACCAAGAAAGGGATCTGGGGATTGTAGTGGACGGGTGGACAAAAATGTCAGCCCAGCATGCAGGAGATGTTTAAAAAAACAAAAAGGACATTTTGTGTTGGGCATAATGAGAAAACGAATAGAAAATAAATCTGCTGATGTCATATTGCCCTTAGACAAATCTGTGGTGTGGCTGCACTTGAAATAGTCTGTGCGGCTGTGGTTACTGCGCTTTATTTATTTATTATTTAATATGCTGTCTTTCTCCTGGCAAGGTGGCTCACAACAAGTTAAAACAAAGTACAGCTAAAATGTCATTGTATAAACGTTAAAAACAATTGAACCTACAATTGTGTTAAAAGCACAAATGTAGAATAGTTTAAAACATGTGTTTGAAATTTTATTTAAACTATTAAAGCCCAGTGTGCAATCCATTAGGAGAACCTTCTGCCGCATGGATTTAAGAGCTAAAGGACTCGGAGAGTGGTGGAGTCTCCTTCCTTGGGAGGTCTTTAAGCAGAGCCTAGATGGCCATCTGTCGGGGATGCTTTGATTGGGAGTTCCTGCATGGCAGGGGGTTGGACTGGATGGTCCTTGTGGTCTCTTCCAACTCTATGGACCTTATCCCACGGGGCCAAAAGCAGCAAGAATCCACTAAGAATCAGGCGCTATAGCGCTATACATTCCCGGGTGATCACACGACGTCGCTCAGAATCGGCTAAGAATCAGGCGCTATAGCGCTATAGTTTTCCGGGTGATCACACGACGTCGCTCAGAATCCAACAAGAAACCGCTCGGAATGCAGCATCATTCGGGTTCTTTTGAATGTCGGTTTCAGCGGGCATTGCAATAGCGCGAGCTTATCCATAGCGCTATTATAGCGCTAGCGCCATATTTATACTAGCGCTATAGTACTGCAATGATGCTCATATCGCTTTCTTGCCACTTTTGAGAGCAGCGTGGGATAAGGTCCTATGAGTCTATGATTCTATGACTGCCAGTAGAAGGAGGGCAAAGGAGGTGCTGACCGAATCTGTGGTGGGAGGGAGTTCCACAGCCTAAGAACAGACACTGAGAAGGCTCTTGCCTCACCAAACAGGCCTCTGATGAAAAGAGATAATGTAGAGCTGATAGGAACAGGGGCATTGTTGGGGTGGGGTGGACCACACTGGGTGACACCTCAGGGAGGTATCAGTGATAGTTTATCTTTTATACGAGATATAGCAATTACTTGAGAGTAATTCAAGCAGGATGAGTGTTGTTGCATGGACTTCCCACAGACAATCAATTGGCTGCTTTGTGATCAAAATACAAGATTAGTTAAGTATGTGGTCTGATCCAACATGGCTTTTTTTTATGTCATTAAGAAAGAGAAGGAAGCCACTTTCTTTTGTACGTTTTTTCCCTTAAAGACCAAGAACAGAGTTCACAGCTGTTGTTTCCTGCAAATGGATTCCCATTGCTCAACCCACATCTGTTTATATTCTGCTGTGTTGATGCTTGCTGCTTTCTCCTTGATCATCCCACTTCCACATTCAAATTCTGTACTGTACTTAGGCAATGTGCTCAAAATGTTGTATCTTATCATGGGAACTGCTTATGGACTTGAGCATTGCGTGTGCAGATGTATGCATTATCTCTGAGTTACTTTTTAAAAATAGGAAGAACTTTGGCTGTTGCTTACGTCTTCTTTGCTAGTTCACAGACCATTTTTGTTTTTTTTAAACGGCCTTTTAAAAAAAAAACCATACACAAAAAATGTTTATGGGAGCAGAGAAGACATGGGAATTGCCCTTCTAATCTTGAAATGTGTATGGGGTTGTTGTATTTTTTTAAGAAAAAAAACAACAACTACTGAGATGGTTTCAGCCAGGATGAGCAAAAACAGCTTTAATTCCAATCTTGCCAATTCTGCCCTTAACAGTGAACTGAGGATAGAGGGGCAGAAACAAAGACATCCTTCTGGTGGTGTTTCAGTCTCTTCTGAAATGGTGCTAGGAATGGAAGGCGTTGAGCTGGGAGCTGATGGCAAGGTAAGGACCTCCTAAATGTATCATAGTTCTCTGCTAAGAATTTTGGAGGCTGAGCTGTTTCAATGACTCTTTGAAAGTAGCTGTGTCATTTATAATCTATTTGTCTTGCCATTGATTCTTTAGCACATTATGGTGTTCTCTCTAAGACATCTCAGAGGTACCGTTCAAATGTAATAGAGGTGTATCTGCTTATTTTTTAAAAAAGAAAATTATATACTAATAACCTAAAGGCATCAGATCCTATTTGATCTTGGCAGCTAAGCAGGATCAGATCTAGTTAGCACATGGATGGGAGACCGCTAACAAATACCAGGTGCTGTAGGCTGTATTTCAGAGGAAGGAACTGGCAAAAACCCCTCTGAGTAGTCCTTGCCTAAGAAAACCCTATGACTTATGGGATGGCCATAAGTCAACAGGTGATTTGAAGGCATGTAACACACAGTATCTTGACCTCTACCTAAGGATCCCAAGGAGGTGCACAATAAAATCAAATATTTCAATTTAAAATAGTCTAAACAGTAAAATTAATGTGTAAAGCCTAAAAACATATGAAGCAATTAGCAAATTATGAGAAGACAGGCTAAAGTCAGTGAAAATAGTTTAACATGATTAAAAATTATGTACTGAGGTTTAAGTTCCTTAGTATTCTCTGAGTAAGTGTTTGTTTTTTGTCAAGTCAGTTTCTTGAGCTTGAATCCATTGCTTCATGTCCTAGTCTCTGGAGAAAATAAGCTCGCTCCATCCTCAATATGACATCCTTTCAAATATTTAAACATGGCTATCATGTCACCCCTTAATCTTATCTATTCCAGGCTAAACCCAGCTCCCTAAGCTGCTCCTCATAGGGAATGATTTCTAGACCTTTCACTATTTTGGTTGCCCTCCTCTGAAAACACTCTAGTTGCTGTGACATTGTCCAGTATAATCATTTCATGGATTTGGTTTTGAGAATCTTGTTTATAGAACAGTTTCAAAATCAAGCTGTTCTCTTTCCCTCCTTCTCCACCTTTATCCATTTTAAAAACTTTACACATCATTTTTACTGTTTAGACTTTTTAAAATTGGTATATTTTATTTTATTGTGCACAATGAAGTGTTAAAAATGGAATTTGTTGCAAAGGAACTGGCAAAAAACCCTCTGAATAGTCATTGCCTAAGAATCAGAGAATCCTTTGCAACAAATTCCATTTTTTTTACACTTCATTTAATTTGTAAACAGCAATAGAGGTGGTTGCCTGTGGAAATGGCAGCAATACAACAATTTCTTTCTTTAAAATGGTGCTCTGTTTATCCCCAAACCACTGGCATGGTTTTAAGACATAGCAGTAAACCTTAGAATTGGAATCTCTCTGTGTGCTTTTCAGAACTGTTGCCGTTCCATGAAGAACATAATTTAGAACATAAGAGGCTGGAGGGTAGAAAACCATTTGCAAAAGCCATAAGAGAGACTTTTTGGGGTAATTCTGATGGAACTTACTGTCTTGCAGGTTGTGTCTTATGCAAAGTTCTTGTATCCAACCAATGCTCTCGTTGGTCGCAAAAATGAGACCCATGGTGCTGTTTCTATGTGTCGAGCTCCTATCCTACGGGGGGCTGGCAGTTCGAGATACAAAACTCCAGTGGCCAAAACGATACCTTCCACGGCAGATATTGGTAAGCATTACATTTTTATCTCATAGTGTCCTTCTGCATTATATTATTTTAAAGCAAAGCAAATGTTGTTTGGATGATACTTCAGTGGAGGCAGTGGCAAATAGAATATTGTCCACAGTAGCTTTGACTAAAAATGGATGGATTAAAAATAAGAATTGAAATCCCTTTTCTAGTGCAGTAATTTAGGATGCTTGGCATTTGTTTCAAGGATCCAAGGCTGCCTCTCTCTTCCAATAGCATAAATACCATTAAATAAGAACCAGTGGAGGCTGGTGGCTCCCACATCAGTGGAGTGGTAAATCTGCTCTAGGATTTAATCCAGATTTTAAATAAGTTAACTAATTTGATGAACCCACTTGGACAATTGGGTAGAATGTGTTGGATAATTCCTTTAAAGTTCACACTGAGACCCAAGGCAAATTTATAATGCCACCAACATGGGAACCATCAGCCTCCACTGGTAGTAACACTATTAATGTTTGCTTTAGTCCACGACATCAGGAATGTTCAAGAAGTTCACAGTAAACAACATCACTCCTGGTCCCCCCTACACATACACACACAACAAAAAAAGAACTAAATACACACTTAAGAACTAAAGATCTGATACTAAAAATGCAGAAGGAAACTCGGAGGAGGAGACTAAACCAAAGGGACAGCAGAACATTAAATGTTTTACCAGCACACTGATATACCAATAAAGAGCACCAATTGGGCCTCCCAGAGCAGGGTATTCCACCACCTGGGCGCTGCACCTGAGAAAACTCAATTGTAGAACATGGGCCAGGGTCTCCAGCAGCCATTATAATAAGTGAACAAGCTGATCTCAAGCCATTTAGGCTTTCATAGGTACTGACCAGCACTTTGTATCACTCTTGGAAACTGGTGACTAATGCAGATTAAACAATATTGGAGTCATATGCTCTGAAAAGCTGGCCCTAAACTCAACCCTTTTCACCAAATAGGGTGATAATAAGGGCCCATGAATATTAACCACAGTAAAGTGATAAGAGGGTTGCAGAAAATTAAAGGCACACAACCATATCCTGACATAAACAATTCTTCATGCCCCCTTCTCCATCTCCTTAGAATTTTGCCAGGAACTAAGCACTTTTTGTTTTCATTTAATGAATTTTCTCCCACATTTTCACTGTCAAAAAGTATCCAGAATTACATCCATTTTATCCATCTATAAGGGATAGAAGAGTGTGTGTGTGTGTGTGTGTGTGTGTGTGTGTGTGTATACACATACATGCACACATGCATACACACACACACACACACACACACACACACACACACACAGGTGAGACTCTCAGAAGGCACATCTCTGCCCAGTTTCCAGCTTCTGTACTTATTCAGTAAATTGGAATGCATGCAGAATTAGACTTATGCCTCTTAAATGCTGCCATTTTTTAATCAGATTTCCTTGTGGTTATGTGGGACATTGTGTCCTATAATATGCCTAGATTCAGTGGTTCTACACTGAAATGTCAGGACTGTCTAAATATAGAAAAGAACTCTTTCTTTCAACCTCATAACTGTGACAAATCAAAAGATACAGAGGAGGCGTTTTCGGAAAATCAAGACAGTGTCTTAAAAAGCAAAAACTTTTAAGAATCTGGGCAGAGTTAATAATATGAGTTGCTTACTACTCACATTTAATGACTCTTGTCTACCCAGAGTTGGGCTTTTGCAAATATTCAGTAACCATTTTCTGTGTTATAATTCCTGAACACACACCCCTTTAAAGATTGTACCAGGAAGCTAGTTTCTTATGATGCGGAGCCTATGTAAAAACAAATGGGATCTGCAACAGACTGTTTCATTGTGGAGTGATCCTGCTTAAGAACCCATTCAACCATGCCTTCTTCCATGCTCTCTCTGTTTTATCCTTACTTTGGTTTTCCTCCTTGTCTCCCACCAATTCCAGCAGACAATATTCTTTGTCTATTAACAGCACTCAATGACCTGGAGGAAGGTTTTCTACCCTGCTATGTTGTTTTCTAAATATTTTTTATGCTTACTCAAATCTTGGAGTTTCCCTGATTCTGCTGATACTTCCCTCTTGCTCATGGATGTTATAGCTTTACAAAGATCTACCCTTGAAGAACAAATTTGCTATTCCTATGTTGTATAACACCAGCGTATTTAGTACACTTGCTAGCCTGAGGCTTACATTTAAATAATAATAGCTATCATCCTAGGTTCTGTAAGGTCAGCTATGATGTTGGCATACAAGAGTACATTTTTCTTGTTTTTCGTTTGGGCATCAGAGCATCTAAATATAGAGAGTTTATTATTCCTCATAGAGGTGAAGCCACAAAGAAACCTCCTTCATTTCCAAATTAAGTTGTACAGCTGATGATGTTTTTGCTCTACAGCTTCTGTCAGTGTTACCCAGAATAGAGTACCTTGTTTTCTGCCACTTCAGAGACTAGAATACAAACCAATGAATTCAAGTTACAAGAAAATAGAGTTCACTTTTACTGTAAGATCTGTTCCACAATGGAATAGAATACCTTGAGGTAGTAGTGGGTAGAGATTGGATGGACATATTTTATGTGTGCTGTAGTTGCACATTCTTTCATGGCAGGGGGTTGGACTACATGCCTTTGTGGCCTCTTATCTTTTTATTTCAAAAATCTGCAAAGCACTATCCTTTTCTGTTAGGCATCACCCCTTGGGCATGTAGCCCCCCAAGCACTTGCTCAGCCTAAGAAAGGGGTCCTGGCAGAAGTTATCCACCCCTACTCTGTAATACAAAATTGACATTACACCTGAAGACTGTAACTGACTGCAAGTTCTGTAGAAAAATAGAAAGTGCAGGATATAAAGTCTGGAAGACAAACAGTGTTGTTGTTTTACAAAGTATTATTTTAACCAATATATGATACAGACCCACATTTTGTAGCTACTAAATTGCAATGATTGAAATACTCATACATATCTGGAATGTTTCAAATATGAGTATCAGAGATGAACATTAGACTGATGCCGGTATCTCCTTGGGCTTTGCAGAGATACTATGTTATTAATAGGTACCTGTTAACACTAAAACATGTTTAGCAACTGCAAGATGTGACAACATTTTACAGAAGGAAACAGCTAAAGGTTCACAGTTTACATTAGCCACTTCTCGTCTCTTTGTGTCAGTGTGGTGTTGTATTTTGAGCTTTGGACTAGAAATCTGGAGACCAAGGTTCAAGTCCCCGCTCAGCCATGGAAACCCAGTGATGACCTTGAGTAAGTCATATTTTCTCAGCCTCAGAGGAAATGCAAAGGCAAACTCTCTCTGAACAAATCTTGCCAAGAAATCCCATGACAGATTCGCCTTAGGGTTGCCATAATTTGGAAATGACTTTAAGGCACAGAGCAACATCAATAACAACAAGCACATTTGTGTTAAAGGAGTAATGTCCAGTAAACTATTTCATTAACTGGGGTATACCTATACGGACAGTGTGGGAACTCTCATTGCCAATCTCCCAACTTTATCTTTGTACTACTGCCTGGAATTTAATCTATAATTACTGGGGGAGCAGCATCCTTAGAAACAAAACAAAATTGCTGTTGGAAACGACTTGATGGTGGCACACTATTATTATTTTACCTTGGGAAATTTCATGTCGAACAAAAGCCCATCTTACATTGCTTTCTTTGTTTTACTCTCATTGCAAGAACATTGGAAACTGCTTAAAACCAAATTATGACACCTCTCTATCTAGTTCAGCTTTGTTTCTCCTGAATGGCATCAGTTTTGCAAGGTCTCAGAAGAAAGTTTTTCCCTACCCTATTTAAAGATGCCAGAAGGTGAACCCTGGACTTTGGGCTGCAAAGTTATACCGCTGCTGAGCTACACATTCAAAACTTAAGAAGAGGTTTCTGAGGTTTTTTTGATTGTTTCTTAAATTTTTCTTCAGTATACCATCAAGCTGTTATTTCTTTTTTCTGTTTCCAGGAAATGATGTTGGAGAGTTAATAGAATACAATCCCAATCTCCTTGATGATCCTCAGTGGCCCTGTGGGAAGCATAAGCGTGTCCTCATCTTTGCATCATACATGGTACAAAACTGATACACTTCATAACAGCTATGGCACTGTAGCATTGCTATAGTACAGTTCCTCAATTATGGCTTTGTGTTTCCTTTTGTGTTTTGTACCTACACATGCATTGCAGACATCCTGTTTTTCCTATGGTTTACTCCTAAATCCAGGGGCTGGTAAGGCATAAAAGGGAGAAGCAGGTATTATACAATTAGCATTGTATCAAAGGTGCAAACCTCATTATTCCTCCACAGTAGCTAGTGTGTGTGTACGCATATGCTGGTATCCCAATTTCACAATATTGCTGAGTATAAATTTGACTGCTACAGTACGGTGGGCCCTTGGTATCCCCTGGTCTTTGGTTCCAGGACCCCCCATGGATACCAAAATCTGTGGATACTCAAGTCCTATTATATATAATAGTGTAGTAAAATGGTATCCCTTATATGAAATAGCCAAATCAAAACTTGCTTTTTGGGGGGGGGGGTGGTGGTGGAGGAATTGTGTGAATATTTTCAAACCATGTATGGTTGAATATGTGGATGCAGAATTCACGGATACAGAGAGCCAACTGTAACTGTAAAAAATGTCAGATACTGGTGGTAGGAATGGGGGGAAATACCAAGGGCCCATTCACAGTACAGAATTATAGTGCTATTGTTCAACTTTAACTGCCATAGCTCCATCCTATGGAATCCTAGCAGTTGCAGTTTATTGAGAGGCATTTAGAAATCTCAGCCAGAGCACTCCAGTGCCTCACAAAACTACAAATCCCAGGATTCTATAGGACAACACCATGTCAATTAAAATGGAATAACAGCACTATAACCATGTAAGTGTGAATAGACCCCAGGTGTCCAAAGTAATTACTAACATGTCGGAAAAGTCAAGAATGGGCAATCCATGGCAAGTGTGGTCAGTGGGAGATGGTTTGGCACATTTGTAAAGGACCTGGTAGTTAAAAGAGAGTGAATTTTTAGCGAAAACTCTATGCCCCAGTGGTGGTACATGTACCATGAATAAGAACCACTGCCTTACATCATGGTCATAAGGATGATTGCCAATTCACGTTAAGTGCTTTGAACACAAAACACACAGGATGCCACACATCTGTATTTGATAGAGTCAGATACTTGAGAATGAGTTGTAATACTTTGTGTGAGTTTTCTAGAATTATCTCATTGGTCCCTGCTAAAGATCAGATAGACTGCATCCACACTGCAGAAATAATCTAATTTGACACAACTTTAACTGTCATGGCTCAATGCTTTGGAATTCTGGGAATTGTAGTTAATTGTGGCACCAGAGCTCTCTGACAGAGAAGGCTAAATGTCTCCCAAAACTACAGTTCACAGAATTCAGTAGCACTGAGCCATGCCAGTTAAAGTGCTATCATACTGGATTATTTCTGCAGTGTGGATGCAGCCATACTGAACTAAGCACACATTTTGCCTTAGCCAGCAAGGAAGTCCTAGTGACCTCAGGTTCACATCCTCAGTTTCAGTTAATCTGTTATACTGGCACCAAGTTTCTTTGCCACATCAATATATTGTAGGGTTGTATAAGAAGTATATGCTTGTGCTGCCCAGGATTTACTGGGGGGGGGGGGGAATCAGAGAACCTGCATAAGCTTACAGTCTTGTACAGTACTGAAGTGCCAACTATTACAGGATTAAGTGATTATGAAAGAGCTTTGAAAACCTTCTGTCCTGAAAGAGATTAAAGTTTTCTCATCTAGGTTTCTACTGTGATGGCCTAGATACAAGAGCACTTGGCTGTAATCCTGTACAAGGGCAAATGATGGTTAATAGTGGAAACTTAGTATAACATGATACCAGGTAAAGCCATCATCCTCTCAAGTTGCCCTTAACAGGAGAAGAAACCCAGCTGTGAACTCATGTGGGATCACTGCTTTTTCAGTCTAGTAATGTAATCATCACTAAAGTACCACCATGGTAGACAAAATGAATGCTTATTGCCAAAACCAGGTATATAGATTCTTGCTCTTGCAGTGATGCTATCAGAATTCTTAGACGCCTTGGAAATGGTTAGCAAGGAGGCGTGGGCTATGGCAACCCATGTTGTACCTCCTTAGATTTGTTTTGATTCTTAATGTGGATTAGTTTCTTATGAAGATATGCAGACAGATTGGCACAGTGCAGTGAATAGGCCTGGAACCTGGGAAACAGAGGTTCAAGTTTTCAATTAGCTAAATAAAAAACTCATTAGATGATCTTGGGGCAATTCTCTCTCTCAGCCTGACTTATAGGAGTTGTTGGAGGAAGGAGGAGAGACATACACACACCACCTTTAAACTCATGGGAGGAAAGACACGATAGAAATGAAACAAACTCCTCGACTTCTGCTTCTTCTGTTGTTATTATTGTTGATCTGTTGGACACTCAATCAAGTTTCTCTTTCTCCCAATAAAGTCAGTATAAAGATCCATAAATAAACCCTGTTCCTTTTTATTTCAGACCACTGTAATAGAGTATGTGAAACCCTCAGACCTTAAAAAGGATATGAATGAAACCTTTAAGGAGAAGTTTCCTCACATCAAGCTCACACTGAGCAAAATCAGAAGGTAAGAAAAGACTGAGCTGCTGAAGAGAAGATGGATCATCATTCTAAGCCACCCCAGAAGAAGTTTCTTTCATCCTAAACTTCCTAAATGCTTATACGATTAAAAATTTATTACTGAGGGGGTGGGAAGATTTGCTCAGAAGGGGTTTGCCTTTGCTTTCCTCTGAGTCTGAGAGAATATGACTTGTCCAAGGTCACCCCATGAGTTTCCATGGCCGCACAGGGATTTGAACCCTGGTCTCGAGTCCTAATCCAATTTTCAAACCACTACACCTCCTATACCCTGCTCATTTAAGGGCTGCTTTCTTCATTCTCTCTGCACAAATAATCGCACCCAGTGAAGTCACAAATAGACTAGAGCCATCTATTGAGCCACCCAATGCTTACAGAGACAACTAAGAACCCACACTCGCTCATTTAATTCCATTTTAAAGTTCACTTGTATGTTTTTAGCTGTGTTGTGTATTTTGTTTAATTGTAAGCCTGCTTGAGTCCCAGTTTTGGGAGAAATGTAGCATATAAATATTTTGTTGTTGTTGCCTTCAAGTCATTTCCAACGTATGGCAACCTTAAGACTGGGACAGAACTTCTGGGGCTGAGAGTGTGTGACTCATTCAAGATCACTCAGTGGGTTTCCATGGCTGAGCGGGGAATTAAACCCTGATTGCCAGAGTCATCCAGTGCTCAAACCACTATACCACACTGGCTCTATAAATAAATTATCATCATCATCATCATTTGGAACATCATAAAAGAGGAATAGGAAGATTCTAAAAACACATCATCTTGCTGCTTATCAAGGGCAAATGTCATCTTCTTGCAGGCTTGCTAAAATCAGCCTATTGCAATGAGAATTTCTGCATTACCATCTGAAAAGGAACAAGAATGAGAGCGCACAAGATTTAGGTGTATGTTTTTTGGGCAAAAAGCAAATTTCCTTTAAAAAAAATAAAAGGTTTCTTTATCTCTTTCTTTCCCCTTGCAGTTTAAAGAGAGAGATGCGGAATCTGAGTATGGAATGCAACCTAGAGCCAGTAACTGTGTCCATGGCTTATGTTTACTTTGAGAAGCTTGTCCTCCAAGGCAAGCTCAACAAACAGAACCGAAAACTGTGTGCTGGTGCTTGCGTGCTGCTTGCAGCCAAGATTAGCAGTGATCTCAGGAAACATGAAGTCAAACATCTTATTGATGTAAGTAAAGCCAGGATAACTTACAAGGGTGTCCACACAGACCTCTGCAAATGCCGAAGTACTCAGATATTTTCCCCGAAGCCTTTGCATAATATTTTCTGTAGATCTGCTTATCATTTTGAATGGAAACATGTCATACGTTTTAACTCTCAGATTGCTAAGCAAAATACAGGAGGGCTCTTTATGCGGTCTAAAAGAGAAGGAGGGAAGGGGGAGTGGGGGGACCTTTAAGATTAACTGATTTTTATTTTTGCATGAGCTTTTTTGGATATAAACCCACTTCTTCAGATGCAATGCCAAGTGGTATTAAGGCCTCAGGGATGCATTTGAGTTTAAAATGTTTCTGTCTTCTATAGTTCAAAGGAAAGTGCCTTGCCTCTCAGTTTCTCACAGCTACCAGGGTGAGGCAGAGTGCTTCCTTTCCTTTGAACTACAGAAGACAGAAACATCTTTTAAAATGACCATTTGTTGTTGTGTGCCTTCAGGTAACTTATGGTAACTGTAACATCCATAGGGATTTGTTTGGAGGAGGTTTGTCATTGCCTTCCTCTGAGGCTGAGAGAGTGTGCCTTCCCTAAAGCCACCCAGAGATTCATGACCAAGCAGATTCAAACCCTGGTCTCCTGGAGTCCTAGTCCAAAACTAAGACTGATCAGTACACCATGTTGGCTCTGGCCAAATGACTATATATAACCACAAAGAACAGTCAAACAGAATTGAAGCTGGGTGTCCTTGATCATCACCAAAGCAACTCAGGCTCTCAGGGTACAGCTCCAGTAGCTCTGTCCTTCAGCAAAATCTTTTTGTTCAGATACATCTGTTGTTATGTTGGCTAAACCTTGCCTCCACTAGTGGCAAGCAGTTCCTTTTCTACTTTTTTTATCTGGGAGGTATGGCTTTGTAGTGGTCTTTATGCAGCCAAATTGTGTGCAGTTGCAGCAGATTGCAATAAGGCATATTTCTAAACAAATGTGTGCGTAGAATTGCAGCCTCCCATTACTACTTACTCTCCTTGAATATATTTCCAAGTTCCAAGGGTTTTGAGTGAGTTCTTATCTGCTCACCAAGTACTCGCTGAACAGCCTTTGCTCTCTTTATCAGAACTGCACAGGACTCTTGTTGCTTAAGTATTTAGAGCAAGGATAGCACAAGGGCTGTTGTGTCCACATCTTGCTGAAAAGCAGTTATGGTCAAACTCCCATTTGTCAAGCTATTGAAATCTGCAGACCATTCTAAACAGGGGTGTTGTTATCTCTGGTAACCTTCTTCTCCTCTTTCTTATTTCTGCCCTTTGTAGAAGTTAGAAGAGAGATTCAGATTCAACAGACGAGATCTCATTGCATTTGAATTTACTGTACTTGTGGCTTTGGAACTAGCCCTTTACCTTCCTGACAACCAAGTGTTACCTCACTTCCGACGTCTCACACAGCAATCCTAGCCGAAACTGCTTTCTAACAAAGTGCCAGTACTTGCATCCTGAACTTCATGGTTGGCGATCAGCATTTTCTGTGCCACAGTATTGAACGTTATGATGAATATACCTGAAGTTGAAGACTGCATTGGGATCCTTGTGGAGCTACCTAAGGTGGAGTGAGCAAAAGAGATTCCACGTGTCAGATATGAAATGCTGATTTGGACATTTAAGCACAAATGATCTGCAAGCATTTGCCACTAGAGGCTGCTGGATCTTACATTATGTACCTGGTGTTTTTTTAAAAGCAAAACAAAACACAGAAATGGTCCAGTCTTCTCTCCAGGCATTGCTCCTTTGTCACTTCCATAAACTTGTCATTCTCTTTTTCCTCTTTCTTGAATGTAAAAGAGAATCGTCTCCATTCCAAAATGTTATATGCTTCAAATAATATTGCAGAGAATTCCTTTTTTTACACCTTAAACCACGAAACCGTGTACTATGGGGGAAGATGTGCCTAATGCTGGGCTGGGCTGGCACCAGTTTCTCTCTGTTTCTCCCATTAAGTTATATTGCTTTAATGACAAATTCTGAATTTAAACAGCAATGTATTCTTTTGCCTTCCTTTACTTTATGCTATAAAGAAAATAATTCCATTCTGTCTATGTGTTCAAAAGCAATATTCTGCTCAGTCCTGGGGCGGTGGGAGCTGGGGAGCTTTGCTTTCCTTTTTTTAAACTGAAACACGTTTCTCAAATGTTGCACTTGTTGAACAAGGCAGCTATAACAAAACAATTCTCATTTTAACTTTGTCCTTCAGAGAATGACTGAAGGCTGCTTGATTTACATTGATAATTTAGTTTTCTAGTTCCCTGAGCTGACATCTTTCTGTCCTTGCTTACGGTAGACTAAAACCAATAACTGTTTTATTTATAACAATGTTTTTCATGTATTGTCTTTCCTGTATGCTCTTGACATATAAATTTCTCTGCCAGTACAGCTGCTGTTATCTAAATTAAGCCAATGAAACTGAGCATGTCTGACTTACATAATACTCTTTTCTCCCCCTTATAATTTGGTTCTTCCAAGTTGATTTCCACTGTGATGATCTACATGAACCTGGCTTTATTGCACATTAAATCGCCACATTCAAAAGAGGTAGTTGTCCAGCAGAGTGGTGGTATACAGAAGATTCAAGTTCTACTATAGTTAGCCAAGTATTTTGGCTTAAGCATCCAGATGTTAAAAGTATGAACTGCTTATCTTTTTGAACTTGTAGCAGAAGAGTTAGTAGCTGCCAGGTTTCTTTTATGAGCAATATTGTGATACAAGTCAAAGTATTTATGTGTGCAAGTTTGTGTAATATTTATTAGTCAACAAGATTAATACTTGGGTGTTGTGATTGAGAAATTCATACTCCTGATTCTTTTTTACCATGACATTGGCCAGTTCTAAACATCATGCAGAATGAGACATTAGAGTATTGTGGATTGCACCTCTGCACAGAAAAGAGGATGGTTTTTCATTTCACCACTCCCTCACTCCATTGCATAGTGATCCAAGTACACTGGGAGGGCATGGATGAACCATTTTCCCTGATGTACTCTTTTACTGTATGCACGTGTTTTATATAAAATACCATGCAAGAGATATGGCCACCACCCCTGTGCAAGTTTAAAGTGGTACAATTCACAATTCCTGACTCTTTAAACCCTTATATTATCTCTTAGAAACCAGATCTCTTGCTAAAACAAAGAGGGCTATATGCTTTCCAGTACCTAGAATGCTGGCAGTTTTACTGAGGTACATGTATTAAATTGCCATGAAATAAAGGGGGAAGTCACAAACCGGTACCAGAAACATTTGAAAAAGAGAGTGCGGCCATCAATGCAGTGCCTCATATGGGACTATTCAACATGAGAAGGACTTTGCTTCTTGGTCCCTACATTTCTTGGACCTGTGCATGAAATGGAAGAATATCTTGGATAAATCATTTTAGATCAAGCCAGTTTGATGTCACTGAAATTGCTGCAAACATAGCCTCTCTAATTAGGATTTGGATATTAAATATAATTAATGGTATCAGTCAAGTTACAATTATTTTTATATAATGTAATACAGGCATATACAACATAGTACAAGGTTTAATATATGCATATATGCAGTGTACACTTTTGCTGTTCAGAATATGAAATGCAGTGTGTCTTTTTTCTGAACAGACTTTTCATAATACAGGATGATACCTTAACTTCCCAAGATAAATTTAGAAATTGTTTCGTGGGGTATTAAAGCCCATGTACTTGAACTAAAGGAGGCTGTAGAATATTCAACTAATTTGTTGGATAAAATATCGTAGACAGGCTTGACTTGTACACAGTTTGTGTCCCGAATAACTAATCTTTTCTACTTGATGCAGTTGTTACATTATCCAGGGGAGGGGGGAATTAGGCTTGGTGAGGGTGGAATAACCTGTATGTAGGATTGTTAGTACAGAGTTTGGAAATATTTCTTTTAGTGCTGACTTTTGGAAGTAACATTTCCAGTTTCTGTATTGGAGCTGCATAAGGCTGTAAGAATTGAACTGTGATGTATGTGAATATCATCTTTGGAAAATGTGCTGTTTCAAATTAAATCATTCAGTGAATATTATTCGGACAGTGGGGAAAATTGATAAATTCTGTTTTTTTAAGGCATACGCTTCAACAAACCATCTTTGTTTTGACTGCATAAGGCCAATGGTATGGTTATGTCCTCTTTGGTTAACGAATTTATAATTTTTCACAGTAGGGACAAAATCATTGTTTAGAATTAAGAAATTAAAATCAATGCATTCAAAAATTCCAAGTTTTCTCCCAGTGTTTCTGCACAAATATATCTGCAGATTTGGGCTTATATATGGACAAAAGAAGACTTCTTGTATTCATTTATTGTATGCAGGATTTTTTTTTTTTTTTGGATATTTTTATCAGAGATGTTCAACATGATATACACCTCGAGATATGTGTTGATCCAGAGACATGAAGGTGAGAGATTGAGTATCACAGTCATTTTTAACTGCAATTTGACTTGTATGTTTAATATTTATTTCTGTGACTTAATCTGTACAGTCAACTGCTGAATACTGTAGTGAATGCAAAAAGTATGGAATTTGTTTGCATTTTTTCACCTTATTTTTTGGTTTCTATTCTGTCAGCTAAACCTCAATGTATTCCTTGTTCATACAAAAGCTGCCACTGTGTGGTAGAAATTATTATTACAAGCAAATCTAGATCCAGTGTAAAATCCCAGATTGCTTTTGTTAGAGATGCTAGTCTCTTAACAGTTGAGGTTTAAATTATGTAATCTTGTGTAAATAATGGTGCTTGTCTATTTTAAGTCCAAGAAAACACTCTGAATGGGAGTTTGTATATTTAATGTTAATAGTATGTGTGTCGTCCTAAATTTAAGTTCTTGCTTTGTTTACTGTCAAATTCTGTTCTTCCAATGAAATGGATGAATTTTGTTTATAAGGTGCTGTGTAATTCAATGTTTTGATACCTAATTTTATAACCAAGCACATCTGAAGATACTTCAGGACTGTGTCATAAATATTCCTTTAAAAACACTTCAGTGTGTTGTCTTGTTCTTCTCCCTCTCCTCCAGCCACCCAAAGGCACAAGTAGAAAATAATTAGATTTTTAAAATAAAATACACCAGTATGTAGGATAGGGATGGGTAGGGGAAGCATGATTAGAAATCCAAATGTCCAAGTCCAATTGTTTGTATTTCTGTTTTTCAAAACAGTGGTTTTTACAGATTTAATACAGTTTTGCTGTCAAGTGGGGTGGGAAACTAGTGGCACTATAAGACTGTGGCAGAAGTTTGTATTTTCTTTCTACCTTGAGGTATTTCTGTTCTGTGAAATTTTTAACTATACCGCTTGTGATAAATGGGATTCCTTCCATTTTTCAGAGCCTTCTCCCCAGATATCAAAGCCCACATTAAGATCTGGATTAAATTTAGTGAGTTATGGAATTTCTCCCCTACATTCCATAATTTTGTCAAACTAGCCTTAAATCCACCGAGTTTAAATATTTTAAAAATTATTTTCTAGAGTCAATAGTGTTAAACATTGGCACAGTATGATCTTGAATATATATCTGTCATGCAGTGTATTGTACTCTGCAAGGATCTGTTAATGGAGTCCTAAAAGTGAGTGCGACTTTTTAAACTAGCAAATGTCACAAATACAACATTGTACTATAATTTGCAAGGCAAAGTACTTTGTGAAGCAAAAGTGTTATCCACATCTAACTTGGATTGATACTCATTTTTAAAAGAAATATATACTGGTATGTGTGTCAGTGTAATAGGCATATTCATCAATTATTTCACAGTGGTTGTTTGAAACAAACTCCATAGTCTACTCTGGCCTTGTTCCCACTATGATTTAAAACGAATTACTGGAATTACTGATCGGGTTATATGTCTGCCGTTCCCACTTGAAATCGGTTCTGAACTGACTGCACTCGGTTTCAGTCATGATGAAGCGAGGCAAATGCAAAAGGAACTGCTCTTTCCTGACACTATTTTTTTTGGGGGGGGGG
>CM034706.1:261860673-261875351 GCA_020142125.1 Phrynosoma platyrhinos | reverse complement strand
GCTGTTTTCCGGATAGGCCTTCTGACCAAGGTCAAGGTGTTTTTATGAGTCAGGCCTGAGTCAAGCTCAGGCTTGACTCAGGCCTGCATTCTTCCGAGGTCGCTAAAATGAGTACCCAGCTGTTTGGGGACAATGAGCTTACAGTTGTAAACCGCTTAGACCAGGGACCGGCAACCTACGGCGCTGGGGCCGGTTAAGGCCCCAGGCCCCGGACTTACCGGCCCAGGCCGGAGATTGCCGCCGCCGCCAGGAGTGCGTTTTCGGGTGCGCTCGTGGCAATCGCCATTTTGAAAGTCAAAATGGCAGTTGCGACATGCTTGCGCATGCACAAGAGTACTGCGCATGCGCAAACGCGTCGCAACCACCATTTGGACTTTCAAAATGGCAATCACTGCGAGCGCGGCTGAAAACACGCTCCGACGGTGGTGCACGGTGGTGGCAATGGCGGCTAACTTCAGCCGCCGCTTGCCACCATCGGAGCATATTTTCGGCAGCAATCGCCATTTTGGAAGTCAAAATGGCGGTCGCGACGCGTTTGCGCATGCACAGTACTCTTGCGCATGCGCAAATGCGTCGTGACCGCCATTTTGACTTTCAAAATGGTAGCTGCGGTGGCTGTGTGCGTGAGGGGGTCACACACGGCGGAGGAAGGCGTGCGAGCGTGCACTCACGCGCGCGCCACCATCCCCCCCCCTCGGTCCAGCCAAGACCTGGGCGACGGCAGACCCGCCCAGGTAAAAAAAAAGTTGCCTGTCGCTGGCTTAGACACTGCATAGTGCAGTATGAAGTAGTATATAAATGAAGCTGCTTTGCTTTAGCTTTGTATAATTTATTGCAATGACTCCTAATAATGTAGACTATAAAACAAATGTTACAACTTTTAAAAAGTTTCAAACCACATATGTTGCAGATATTATAATCTAGAAGCTGAGGGGAAATACAGACTGGCCAAAAGAGCCAACCTGGGGGTGGAGTCAGGGTGGCGACCGCAAGCTGGCCACCCTGACTCCGCCCCAATGCCGCTGTCACACCATGCGCTCCACCTCCAATAGAGCGGCTTTTTGCCGCTCCAAAGTTCAGTTGCCATGATCCCGATCCATCAAGGAATGGATCCGGGTGTCTGTATAGCCCCTCAGTCATCTTGGAAGCTTTTTTAAGAGCAGCCACAAGGTCTACCAGGGATGGTGACCCCTTGGAGACTGTGGCTCCTGGTAAAATTTTGGGGTGAAAGACAAGGTATTAATTCAATAAATGAATAAATAATAGGGTATGTTTCTGTAACGTTACAAATTCTTCCAAATGAAGCTGGGACTTCTCTTGATATCAGTGAATATCCACTGGAATCTGTAATGTCTGACAAGAATGGAGGGTCATTAAATGAGGACATCAAATAAGTACTTTCAAATGTAGGAAAAAAAGATTCTCAAGTTATTTCTAAATTAAGAAGAGCAGCCCTCCCTCTGTTACCATCCGATGTCATCTGGGGGAGAGACACTAGGCCAAGCGCCACCCAGCCTAGAATAGGAAGGAGGGATGGGATTCGAATTTGATTTATCTGCTTTGATGTTTGTTTTGATGTTTTGAAATGCTGTATGCCACCCCGATTGCCTGGCAGAGGGGCGGGATATAAATAAATTTTTTTATTATTATTATTATTATTATAAATTGCAGAAATGATGTGTTGAACCTGACAAGAGGAGCAACCAAGGCTTTTAGGCTGCATCTTCTGCATTGTGCTTGAAATTTCAGCCATGAGCTGGAAAATGCTAAGGCATATCTTGAAGTATGATGGGGCTAGTGCCCTGTGAGAGAAATTAGTTCCCATCACCTCTGCAAGATGAGTATTTTCTATTCCTGTGATTTTAATATATTTCTCCTGAGCTTTCTTTTCTTTTTAAAAATCTATTCAGCTCTGCAAGTAACCGGATAATTGGAGCTAAAGACCATGCCTCCATCCAGATAAATATTTCTGAGGTAAATAAAACATCAGAACATAGACATTGAAAACTATAAATATTCCATGTTGTTGTTGTTGTGTGCCTTCAAGCTTTTATGACTTATGCCAACCCTAAGGCAAACTATCACAGGGTTTTCTTGGCAAGATTTGTTCACGGGGATTTGCCATTGCCATTCCCTGAACTGGGAGCCTGTTACTTGCCCAAGGCCAGTGGGTTTCATGGCCAGGTCTCCTGGGTCATAGTACAGCACCCAAGCAACTCCACCACATTAACTCTGCATTAGTGAATTTAATTTAATGAAGTTTGTAATTTGTTCCTCACGTGAGCTGAGTAGTAGTCACAAACTACTAAAAGAATGTATTTACCGTATTTTCCGGCATATAAGACGACCCGCGTATAAGACGACCCCCCCCATTTTTCCAGTCAAAATATAGAGTTTTAGCACCTCTATCCTCATTATCCTTATATCCGGCGTATAAGACGACCCCCCCCCACTTTAGCCACAGATTTTGCAGGTAAAAAAGTAGTCTTATACGCAGGAAAATAAGGTATTTAAAGTATTTCTCTATTACCTCCAGGCAGAAATAAAAACCCATTAAAACAATACAAAAATAAAAAACATTTTTAAAACACATTGAAATACTTTAAAAAGTCCTAAAAGCAATCTAGAAAATCCCCAGAATCCAGTTTTGAAATGGTTAAAACAGCACTTTTAAATGTTGAAGAGCACTGTTTTGGCTGCCCACTGGAAACTTAAAAGAGATGGTGCCAGCCTAACATGCTACCCGCCAACAAGGTTTTGGGACACACAATAGGGCCTCTGAAAAAGCAAATTTTTGACAAAATCATATGGGAGGAGGCAGTCGTTCAAATATCTTGGCCCCAAGTCTTTTAGAGCTTTGTAGGTCAACACCAGCATCTTGAATTCTAACCAACAAGTTGAAACCAGTTCTTTCAAGACGGGTGTTATATATGGTCTCTAAAAGGTACACCAGACACCGGTCTTTGCTGTAGCTCAATGCACCACTCAAGTGGCTATAAACATAGAGATCCAATGCTGTCTGCTGGACTGTTTGCAGTACTGTTTACCCTTTCTACCTTTAGAGGCGCTAACCTTTTAAGACAAAACAAGGTGGAACCCAAAACATTACTGGATACAGTAACAGCATGACCGTAATCTCTGTAGCTTTTCCTGGACTGTAACAAACAGTTAATAATCCCTCATAAGTTAGATTTTGTTGCATGCTTCTGATTTTCTTTTAAACTCTAAAGGTCAAGAGCCAGCACTGTTTTTCAGCATTTCCCTTTGTTCCTTAAATTCCTGCTTTTGTTTGGTTGTGCTGTGGATTAGCAAAAATGAAAAATAAATCATTTTCTATACATGGGACATGCCTGACTTTTGTCCAGACTAGTACTGTGGTGGATCTGGGAAAATCCCTTTTTCATTGTAATTTATAAACCAGTCTATTCTCTCTGGATTTATAAAATCCAAAAGATTGCTTTATCTGCTCTGTATTCTCTTATTTTCCAAATATAACTCCACAAAACTTAAAATGTAATCTTATATCCAATTTCAGGTTGACAAAGTCACAGGCAGAGTCAATGGCCAATGCAAAACATATGCAATTTGTGGAGCAATTCGTAGAATGGTAAGTACATATTTTTCTGTGTTTTTCTAGACATGCATGTTTGGCAGCCATTGTGGTAAAACTCCATTCTTCAGTCACTTCATGGTCAATGCTAGAGCCACCAGGAGGTGAATAAATGTACTTGACTCAATCATTTTATGACGAGAACTGATTTTACCATCTTAGGAAGAAGTGTAGTAGTCAATCCATATTAGAAAGAAATCCCAACTGTTGGCTCTCTTCTATGTCCTGCTGATGTGCAGTAACAAAAACAAAAATAGGCCCACCAGAGATGCCAGCTTGCAGCACTGTCAGAGGTAAATACTCTCAACACAGTAGCTAGCAGTAGCAGAGTACAGAGGCACCAGTTCAATTGTAAGTATTGGCAATGCACTGCCCACTTGAATAAGCTCACAGACCCTTGTTGATATCTTCCAAGCATTTGGAACTACTTTATCTTAAGTTGCAATATATACAGATATGTACAAACACTCCTCATGATACCCATCAACTCAACTCCATCTGCATTCCAACATCCATAACTCCAACCCACTCTTTTCATCAATCCACACATGCACTGAGTCTCAGTACTTTTGTATAGAGTGTTGGCAAAGGGTCGTCACCTGGTGCTGCTTAGCACAATGCGAATGCAGTTTAAAGGAACATTGTTCTAACAGAAACATGTCCAGAACTGCAAGCTAAATCATAATTGAAATTATTATTATTTAGTATTTGGCAGTTTCCCTTTTCCTGTCCTGGAACAGAAAGATGTGTGTCTTGTTATCATCCTACTCATGCATTCTTAAAATTAGCTACATGAGAGGCTCATATCTCCTATTATGGAGATAGTATATGTGGAATGCTTTGAATATATGGGAATATTGTGCAGATATTGGGGATGCCATTTTTTATATATTTCATACCTATCTTTAAAATGGTTTTATGTTCTTTATGTTTAGAGAAATGTATATAAAAAGCATAATAGCACAGTTTCTGGGGCTAAAGTTCTATATAGTTTTCTACTCATGGGTTTCTTCCAGGCATGTTATGAATTCTAAAGCCAGCATAAGCTTTTTTTAGAGTAAAATGTAATATTTGGCAGTGTGTTCTTAAGTCTTTTAACTACAGAACTTGCGTGTTTCAGGGGGAATCTGATGATTCTATTTTGCGCCTGGCAAAAAGTGATGGTATCGTTTCCAAGTAAGTTAAATATATGAAATTGTGGAAACTGAGGACAGCTTTTTCCTTGCAATTGAATGTCACCTCTTTATCATGGATGTAATGCAGAGATTCATTAATCAGCTTGTTGTGCTGCTTTGTCTAGCTCATGAAACCATTGGAAAGTTAAACATTTAACATTTGTTTCTTTTCTTTTTCCAGGAATTTCTAATTGAAGAAGCACCATGATACGCAATTTATTATAAAATAAAATTGGGAAACACCTGGTGTTCAGTGTGTCTTTTCAACTTGCAGCAGAAACTCTAGATGACTATGTCTTAAGATTTAAGTATTCTTGGTATGGATCTGATAAAGCAGTTTTAATACTTTAGTGGAACCCTACACACATATACTCAGAAATAAACTCCATTAAGTTTAATGGTACTGTATGAAATTGCAGAGCAGTGTTTCTCTTTATAGGATACATCATTGTCTATTCATTGTCACTTCCATGAGATGACAAACTCATGTTAGCTGAGGTGCATATAACAAAAAAATCTTTCAGCTGCCTTCTTCCTTTGTATTTAGTTTGTAGAAGTCACAGCTGGCTGACTGTAAAGATATATGCAGAGAATATTTTATTTTAATTTCCCTGTGGGTTTATCCAGTTAGTTTTGACTAATCTGTTAACTATTTTCCCACATCATAAAAAGAGCTTGTATATTTTTGGCAAGTTTGCCTTACATTAACAATGCTGTATGCAACCAATCATTAAATAATTTCTCTGTGCTTGTTAAGATTTCAAATTGGGAAAATGCAGAATGTTGCTGTCTTGTGATAAATAATCATCATTCCAAAATATGTAAATATGTTTTACTAAACATTCAGGCAGCTATTTCTGTGCGTTTGCTAACAGCCTGTTAACTTAGCAGCAGGTTAAAAAAATATCTTCAGTTATTTGCCTAGCACTGTCCAAAGGGACGATAGCCAAGTAGATTTAGAAGACACATACTGACATTGGGCCTTTGCAGACTGCTAGAAATAGTGCAAATTGAGTCCACTTTAAGGGTTAGGGAATCATGGCAACTGTATTTTATTGTGGCACCAGAGCTCTCTGACAGAGAAGGCTCAATGTCTCAGAAAAAAAAACAATTCCCATGATTCCCTAGCATTAACCCTAACCCTTAAAGTAGACTCAATTTGCACTATTTCTGGCAGTCTGCAAAGGCCCATTGTTATCTGTCATTCCCCTAATTCTGCCTAATATTCATTATGCTTTTGACTTTATATGTGTGCAGTTTGCTGTTGCATTTGGGGTTGAAATAGACTTTATCTTGAAACTTTCAGGCTACTATGTTACAGCAAATCAAAAGGAATAGTAACCTTTTATATAAGGAAAATAATCTCTATACTTGAATCCAACTTTAGTTTGAAGGCTATGCTGGAGTGGCAAAATCTCCATAGAATCCCAAAACTCAGGGCTTTAGAAAAGTGTGAGTTCACTTACATACTTGACAGTTCTGGAGAACTGCATGAAGATGGTACTGTTACTAAATAAGGATGCTGTCCTCAGGGAAAATAACAATTTAGACTATACACTATACTTGCATATTTTGGAAACCATGGAGTTCAAAGTGGAAGGTAAGCAATTGATGTATACCAGAACAAAGACTCAGGGTCTGGAAAGTTGTGCCATTAGCCTTTCATTTGTTCTCAGGATTAATGTGGATTGAACAAACTATATTGTAGACTTAAAAAAGAAGATGGACACACTTGCCAAAGCCAAAAATCTATAGGAAGTAATACTTTTTTAAAATCCTTTCATGTAGACCAATGTTAGAGAATTCTTGGAACTTAACAGATGTTTTGGAGTCCAACCCACATCACACCTGCCCAGCATGGCCAGTGGTAACAAATTATGGCGGCCGGACATCTACGTGCTCCATGTTTCAGTCTTAGTAAGGGCATATTAGAAAGTTTTGTTTAACTTGGTTTACCTCTTAGTTGTTTCTGTGCTGTTTTTCAGCGTGAACTTCTCCCAAGGCAGTTTGCCTGCAAACAGTTCTAAATAATGTAAAATGTTTCATTAAACAAAATTAGGAAGTCAGTGTAGCAGCTGTTGTGCAGGTGAAGTGATTTATCACAATGTAACCTCTACTTCCTGAAGTCCTCAATGAAGGGTGAAGATGTGGCCTTTTCCCTCATCTTACCTCCTGTCTTTCATATTTGTCTCCCTCTAGCCTTTCCAGTTTGTTTCATCTGGATGGCTGGTGTACTTTTTCTCTGGGACAGGCAAAGGAGGGCTTAAGGGTCCCCATAGGTCGAAGGCTTCCTCCAATGTGTCCTTATGCCTCCCCTCATTCATTAGCATGCTAGGAGCAGCAAGGACAGAAAACAATAGTGCCATAGGTTGAAGCAACCAGCAGGTGTTAGACTAGAATCATAGAGTTGGAAGAGACCACAAGGGCCATCCAGTCCAACCCCCTGCCATGCAGGAATTCACAACTGAAGCACCCCAACAGATGGCCATCCAGCCTCTGCTTAAAGACCGCCAAAGACAGAGACTCCACTATGGTCTGAGGGAGTATGCTCCACTGTTGAAAAGTTATTACTGTCAGGAAGTTGCTCCTATGGAGTACCTTCACAAGGGAGAAAAAAGTCAGCAATGAACACTTCACCCTTCCAATTCTGGATTGCTTCCTGAATTCTAAAAAAAAAAAAAAATTCATGATGTGTACATGAAACCTATTTAAACAAGAAAGCAATTGAATACAAGCAGCTGTGTGAGCCATTCAGTCAGGTGGGTAATGGTGACCTCCAGATGTTTTACACTGTTTTAATACCAAATTTAAACTTAAAGCCAACTGAAGCCTGCAGTTGCCACCTCCTGCATGAAATCACTAAACGTGCGTCAGTTCCTCTATGATTATATACAAATTGAGTCTCAACTAAAATGCTTGGGACCTGAAATATTTTAGGGGGGGGGTGGAATATTTGTATATGCATAATTTTCAATGAGACCCAAGTCTAAATATGAAATTCATTTGTTTCATATATATCTTAGAAACATGGTCTGAAGATAATTTTGTACCCTCCCCATTCTTAATCTTCTGATTTCCTGACTGCAGTCCCCATTTCTACCAATGTTTGATCCCAGGTATTGGAATTCTTTTACTATTTCTATTTCTTCATTGTCTAGGTTGGACCTGTGAAGGTCCTCAGTGGTCATTATTTTTGATTTCTTTATGTTCAACATTAAGCCTGCCTTTACACTTTCTTCTTTGATCTGCCTTAAGGTATTCCAGGTCTGTGAGGTTTTCTGCTAGTATTATGGTGTCATGAAAATTATGTACACTAAACCATCAGAAAGCAAAGTGTCACTATATCAGCCATCACATGGACAATTTTGGAATATTTTGGGGTTCTGGGTAAGGAATACTCACCAGCCTGTATTCTCTTCCCATGAGCTGATTAGCTATTCTGGAAATGAATGTAATACTGCTTGCTTTATGTTCATCTACATATGTACTGGAATAATGGCAATGTGTTCCAAGGCTGAAAGGAACTTTTCTCAGCTGTAATATTGCTGCCTCCTTCAGGCTCTGTAAAATTCTGTTTTCTTACCAGACTAAAATAGAATTAGCCTGAGCTAATCTAGGAAGGTTTTTTTTCTGAAGTATTTTTAAGAATCTTTCCAGTGTACAGTAAAATGGCCTGCACTGTTCTCAGACAAGAATAGTTCAGATCTCAAAAGAGCCATGAAAGGGAATGCCCTGTACAAGTGGTGCCCCTCTTGCCCTTACATGGTTACATTACACCAACTTGTGAAATTCTCATCCATTACTTACAGAGCCTTGGCATTTGAGGACATCTGCACTGATTTGGGCGACTTCATCTAAAAGTTGCCTAGCTGAGCTCCTGGACAGACTAGGATTCATTCCTTGGGAACAGAATCCTACTGCTCAACAAAGTTGTGTTATTTCTCTTTGAATGTGGGTGAAAGAGGAATACTGGAATAGTTAATAGCTCATGGAGACTGCATGGGAGTACAGGCCACTTCAGTCCCCAAGCATAGTGGCGATGTGTTGTTTTGCTTGTTCTGCTATTTCTCATCCTGTCAGCTACAGCTAGATGCTTTTCCCAAGCCAGAAATTACCCAGTCCTTGCTCAAAGAATTAGCAACTTTTATCCAGCAAACCAGGATGTGGGAAGGATGAGAAATGATGGAGCCTAAGCAATGTGCTTGGGGGTGCGGTAGAATCAGGTAGCTGTGAAAAAAGGAAAAAGAAGTGAATCTAGCAAATAGCCTCATGGTACAGCCCTTTCTGGGCTGGACTGCTTCAGGCTGAATTTGGAGGAACATGGGTTTGAGTGCCACCTCACTTGGGTGTAAAGTAGAGGTGGGGAAAATGTGGCTCCTAGGGTTGTTGTAGCCCCCAGAGTCCTCCCCCATTTTGGTCCAAAATGGCTCCTAGGGATATGGGGTCCATTTTAGGCCAAAGAGAGCCCTTTTTCTCACAGGAAATGAGCTGAAAGTTGACCGTCAGGTCACTTCTGGATGCAAAAATCAAAGTTTCTCTTGGGCCAAAAATGACCTCCCCCCCCCCAAAAAAAAGCCAAAAATGTGGTGAATTAGGCCTCACATCTAGGTGCAAGATGGCCCAGAGGCTGCATTTTCCCCCCTTTTGCTGTACACCATATTGAGGCTGTAGTTAAATATGCCATGCATCCATATTCAGTCTGAAACAGTCCAGAAAGATCTATATCATGGTGGTGTCCAGCTAGATTCTGGGGGATTGTGCAGCTCATTCAAGGTCCTCGGGGGGACTAATGTCACACACACACACACACACTACCGACTCCTGGTACAGAATGTCGTGTTATTGTGTGCTATCAACTCATTTCCAAACCTATTACAGTTTTCTGAAAGTCCAGGGTCACCTAGTTGGTTTCCACAGCCAAGCAGGGATTCAAACTGATCTCCAGAGTCGTCCAATGCTCAAACCACACTGGCTGCAGAACTGGAAATCAACTTTTACATCCCAAATGACCCATGAAATTCGCTCTGTGGCATTAGACTAGTCATCCTCTCTTTCAGCCTGACCTAGCTCACAGGTGGATGAAGACAGCTACCATGAACTTTGAGCTCACTATGTCCACAGAGAACTAGAATGACAGAGATACAGCCGTCTTGGCCCTCAGTCCACCTAACTCAATAAAAGTAGACTTCTTGAGAGAATTTACTAAGTGTTGACTTAGCAAGTTTCCATTTCTTTAATGGATCTATTCTAGTTGGGACAAGCAATGGAGTTTAGGCATTGGGAGGCTTTTTTTTTTCCTTGTGGAAAGATCATTCCTGGGGGTGAAACTGTTCTTGATGAATAATGACAAAGTCACAGGTTCTTCTAGTGTTTAACCCAGATGACCTTTCTTAATGGCGGGGGGGGGAATTCCTATTTCTCTGAGGTTTTTTGCATTATAAAGTTTGGAGGAAACGTTCACAAGGAACCAAAATATACTACTAGCACAATGTAGGCATTCCTTGACTGAGTCTATCCATCTGCATTGCTCTTGTCCTTTTTTCCTACTGCTTGCCAGACTATTGTCTTCTTAAATAACTCATATCTTCTCATGATATGTCAAAGCA
This sequence comes from Phrynosoma platyrhinos, assembly GCA_020142125.1. NCBI lineage: Eukaryota > Metazoa > Chordata > Lepidosauria > Squamata > Phrynosomatidae > Phrynosoma > Phrynosoma platyrhinos. The sequence continues at coordinate 261,864,960 of CM034706.1, read as the reverse complement.
TGACAATCTCAGTTTACTTAGCTTGATTTCTGAGGAACACTCAGGACTAATTTGCAATAGACTCATTTAGTTGTCTTTTTGGCAGTCCAGAGTACTCTCAGAACTGTCCTTCAGCGTCTCATCTCAAATGAGTGGATTATCTTCCTATCAACTTTCTTCACTGTTCAGCTTTCACAACCATACATAGAAGTTGGAGATACAAAGTCATGGGCAGTCATGACTTTAGTATTCAATTATATATCTCTACACATCAAGATTTTGTCTAGTTCCTTCATAGCTGCCCTTCTAAGTCCTAACCTTCTGATTTCTTGAGCTTGATTTCTCCTTTTAAGCCACTGTGTGCATTATTCGTAATTTAGAATCTGGAACTTGTGATGGAAACAAGTGTGTGTTTTAACAATTACCCACCACTTCCAGCATTTTTCATGGGGCCAGTCAGCCCGAAGTAAACAAAGAAAAGCCACTGAAACCCTATTTCCAACCAGGAAGTGTGCTATTGTTCAAGAACAGGCAGGAGTTCCTCTTGATTAAGTCCTCAGACTGGAACTCAGTCCAAAATGCTAATCGAACTCAGTCCAAAAATGCTGGATTTCTATCAGATGGTGTTTTTTATTTAAATTTGCACCCATTGGAAGTCATTGTGAAAGACTCAAAGGACCAGGCACATAGAAGTGAAGTGGCCAAGATCTCATCTGCTATGTAAACATGTGCATGTACTTATTCTGCAAGATTTTATTTCTTTTAACATATCAATAGATGATGGAAAATTTGGGGTTTTTTTTAATTATCCATTTAAAATAATTGTATCTCACCCTTCCCCTTCAAAGAGATCAAGAAGCATACGTGTGAAATACAATGTCTGGAATTCAGTTATGGATGTGTAACCTATAGTTATGCCTATGTAACTGATTCCTATTCATGGTCCCTATGTATTTAGAATCATGGCGCTATTGCCACAATCATAAAAGTCCCCCAATTCTGTTTATTGGACAATAGCTTCTACAAGCAATGGAGGCCTGTTCTCCTTTCAGCTAGGGTGCAGTATACTAATGTTTCCACTTTCCCTCCTGCCAGCAATCTCTGGTGCAAGGAAGATTTGTGACAGGGTCCTGGTTCTGATTGTCCCACCTGAAATCACTGGAAATAGGGAGTGGAAACATCAGTATGCTGCACCTCAAATGACGGGGAAAAAGACCTCCATTGCTCACAGCAGCTACTGACTGACTGCACAAACTGTAATATATGTGTGCATAAATATTCTGTGTATATGCTCAAAAGGAGCCAGCTGTGGTATAGTGTTTTGAGTGTCAGACTAGGACTCTGGAGAGCAGGGTTCGAATCCCCACTTGGTTGTGGAAACCCACTGGGTGATCTTGGGCAAGTCACATGCTCTCAGCTTCAGAGAAGGGTACAGGCAAAACCCTTTGTGAACAGATATTGCCAAGAAAAACCTGTGACAGAGTCACCATACGTCAGAAATGACTTGAAGGCACACAACAACAATAAATGTTCTGTACATAAAAACTGTTTCCTGTGCAAAACAACTTTGAATTTTGTGCAGAATAAGTCCCAAAGTGCAAAGATTTTCATCAGGCCATGATTCTTCTTAACAGGGTTTCTTGACACCATTTTTCCCCATTTTTTAAAAAATGATTGGCCCTCACACCCTGTGCAATGCCACATGCCTGCACTACAGCATGCTAACACCAAACAGAACTGTGATATTTCCTAAGGAACAGCCAGTAGAAAGCCTGTCAGCATCAGCTGAAGATTCAAATAGTAGGGCACACACACCAAAATGTCCTAATTCAGAGTGGTTGCCATGCAAGAAATATGAAACAGCTCTTAAGAGAGTCACTTAAGCTTTGGCTCTCTGAAAACAGGTAATCTCACCTAAGCAAAGAGAGATGCTACCATTGTAAATAGAAGCAAGTCAGTCTATATGCACTGTTGCCCTCAGTTGCTCAGTTTTATATTACTTCTCTTGGCCACTGTGTGGTTCCAGAGAGCTGTCTACATTTTACCTGTGAAACAGGTAAAGAGTGTTCATGAGTATACACAGACACACTCCTACCCATGTTTTGGTTTTGCTGACAGCCTTCAAAACCTACCCATTGAGGTTACAAGTGTGTCTGAAGCTGATCTCGGGGCAAAAACTAGGCTTGTAGTGTTAAACTGACCCTTAAATTCCTTTTCCACTCAGATTTAATGTCCAGAATTGTGTATCAGCTACGTATTAAAGTTAGCTAAACTCACTGATTATTATACATACTTACATGACTCCAGTTTGCCCCAGAACACACTATGAAATCTGTTGTTTACAGCCACATTCTCCCATACAACTGCATCTTCTCAGTCAGAACAGAAAAGACAGACTCAAAACTCCTGGAGTTTACAACAGGCGTTTTTCAAGCTAGAATATCCATTGAAGGAGGTGAAGAGACAAAGAAGACAAGATTAGTTTGTTGCTGTTTTTGTTGTGTGCCTAGCAGTCGCTTCCAACCCTAAGGCGAACTTATCATAGGATTTTCTTGGCAAGTTTCTTCAGAGGGCATTTGCCATTGCCATCCTTTGAGGCTGAGAGAGTGTGCCTTGCCCAAGGTCACCCAGTGAGGGTTTTATGCTCAAGAGGGGAATCAAACCCTGATCTCCAGAGTTGTAGTCCAATGCTCAAACCACTACACAACACTGGCATCTACTACATGACAAACTGAAAGCACAAAATGACAAAACATTCATAGCTGCCATCTGCAGTCCCCAGTTGAGACCACTTAATCGCTTCATCAACAAACTACAACAATTATCAAGAATAATACAGCCCTCTCATATGCTCTGGGAGGCAGGACTTTATTGGATTACAGACAGATTCTAAATCTTAAATAACTATTCACTAACAATAGAATACGTAATATAAAGGTAAAGGTATTCTCCATTGACAAGGTTGTCAAGTCGTGACCGATTGTAGGGGGCAGTGCTCATCTCCATTACTAAGCTGAAGAGCCAGCTTTGTCAGAGACTACTCTGTGATCATGGAGCCAGCATAATTGCACAGAACACTGTTTACCCTCCCTCCAAAGTGGTACCTATCTATCTACTTGCATTTGCATGCTTTGCTAGGTTGGCAGAAGCTGGGACTAGTGACAGGAGCTCACCTCATCATGCAGCACCCGGGCCTCAAACTGCCAACCTGCAGATCTTTCAATCAACAGAGTAGGCGTCTTAACCACTTGAGCCACTGCATCCCATAGATCAGGGACCGGCAATCTATGGCCCAGGGGGCCGGTTAAGGCCCCAGGCCCCAGACTTACCAGTCCAGGCTGAAGGTTGTCGCTGCCGCCGCGTGCCACCATCGGGGCACGTTTTCGGCCGCGTTCACTGCGATCACCATTTTGGAAGTCAAAATGGTGGTCATGACATGTTTGCGCATGCACAGTACTCTTGCGCATGTGCAAACGTGCCGCGGTTGCAATTTGGACTTCCAAAATGGCAGCCGCGACATGCGGCGTGGCAGCTGCGGGCGCGGGTGCTACGATGGTGGCTGCAGCAGCTGCGTGCACGTGGGGGCGCGTGAGGCAGAGAAGGGTGCGTGCACATGCGTGCGTGCGTACACAGCCGAGACCTGGGCTACGGGGGCCCGGCCCAGGTCTCAAAAAGGTTGCCTGTTCCTGCCATAGATGCATGGATAGCAATAAAAGGATGAGACTTTGCAACAAACTCAGTTGCCAGCTGTGTCCCCACATCTACTCTATGAGCAATATTATTGTTGTTAACTGCCCTTGAGTCGATCTTGACTCATGGAAGCCCTATGGATGAACATCTCCAAGACCATTTGTCCTCCACTGCTCTGCTAAATTCTTGCAACCCCTTAATACCCATGCCCTCCTTTATAGAATCCATCCATCTAACATGTGGCCTTCCTCTCTTCCTACTTCCCTCCACCTTCCCCAGCATTACTCTTTTTTCCATAGAGTCCTTTCTTCTCATGATGTGTCCAAAGTCTCAGTTTGGTCATTTTGGCTTCCAAGGAGGTTTCCAGTTTTGGGACCCATTTGCTTGTCCTTTTGGGTGTCCATGGGATCCTCAGCACTCTTCTCCAGCACCACCTCAAATGTATTGATTTTCTTTCTATCATCTTTCTTAACTGTCCAGTCTCACATCCATACATAGTAATAGGGAATACAATGGCTTGTATGATTCTGACTTTTGGGCTCAGTTGTTTATCTTTGCATTTTAGAATTGTTTCTAGTTCTTTCATAGCCACCTTCCCATTCTTAATCTTCTTCTGAT
>CM034706.1:261827351-261852704 GCA_020142125.1 Phrynosoma platyrhinos | reverse complement strand
CTTGTGGTCTCTTCCAACTCTATGATTCTATGATTCTATGATTTTTATTTCTCTCTCTTTTTCTTTTGCCAAAGATACAAAACTGCAAGTAGATTGCATCTCTCCAGCTGTTACTAAACAATCAACATAAATCAGCGAAGACCAGCTTCCTTGATAAATTGTTTATTAGTAATTTTATAAAACGTTTTGTATATTTTATTCATCCCATCCTTTTATCATCAAATCTCATGGTGGCAAACAAGTAAAGCAATAGAAACAATTTAGACATCCCAACTGAAACCAATAAATAATTTAATCTAGATAATAACTTATTAAACAATTCAGTTATAATTAACTTCATGATATACATGACTAAGTGTGAAAATGAATTCAAAAAGCAATGATACAATAATTAACAAGCATAAAAGGAGAAAATGAGTGTCAGCACCAGCAAGACTTGGGACTTTATCACACATCCTTCCCAGTTCTTGCATGATTGTGTTAATGAAAGGAAATGTATACAGTGAATCCTCCACATTCACTGGGTCTGGGGTGCAGGACCACTATGAAAGTGGAAAAACTGCAAATAAAAAAACCTTTTAACCTGAGATATCTCTCTAGGAATCTCTAGTTCCTCCAGAGCAACTCTGTGGTCAACATCTGGCAGAAATTGTCCATAGAATCATGCTGGAGGACCTACAAATGCCTAGAGAACTGTTTTGTCTAGGAATCTCTAGTCCCTCCAGTGTAACTGTATGGACAACATCTGGCAGGATTGCACTGGATGATCTAGAATTTCTACAGAGAAAGTATTAATCAAATGCATGAATAATCAAATCCACAAAAGTCAAATGTGGAAGGCTGACTGTATATGCTGGTTTGGGAATATTCCCTATGGCGTGTCCTTTCATTAGTGCAACTGGGCTGTTGCTGGTCCCACATGTTCTCTTCCACCTTCATTGGGCCTTTGCAGACTGCCAGAAATAGTGCAAATTGAGTCCACTTTAACTGCCCTGACTCAGTGCTAGGGAATCATGGGGACTGTAGTTTATTGTGGCACCAGAGCTCTCTGACAGAGAAGGCTCAATGTCTCAGAAAAAATACAATTCCCGTGATTCCCTAGCACTGAGCCAGGGCAGTTAAAGGGGACTCAATTTGCACTATTTCTAGCAGTCTGCAAAATCCTGCCCTATGCCCTACTCAGTACAATTCTGGAGGTGTGTTAAAGCAGTTTAGCAACAACAAAAATTTTAAAGTAAATAAAACAAAATAAAAAAGCTATTCTGGAAAAGCAAAAGGGAGAAGACACTGACACCATGTGACCATGCAATCCTGGAACTATCACAGAAGTAATTTACTGCACCTGAGGATCAATGCTATTGTTATACCAGTGCTATTGGGAGCGTATTGATGGGTGTTTCCTGTCAGTGGGAAGGCGTGGACTAACCACACCTGGAGGACAAGGCAGCAATGAGAGGGAAATGGCCTTGTGTGATAGGTATCACGAAAGGTGCTATTATGCAACTTTAATTGTGGTTTAAAGGCTGCATGTGTTAAATTCCTTGGTCACACAAAAGAACTAAAACCAATTCACTAAAGATTTTTTAAAATGCCAGGCATCATATTAAAATTAGGTTAATATAAGTTTCAAAAAGCTAGACTATACAAATGTCTTAGCCTGGTTGTGTGTGTGTTGTGTGCCTTTAAGTCATTTCTAACTTATGATAAACCTATCATGGGTTTGTTTGTTTTTTGGGGGGTAGAGAAAATTTTGTTCAGAGGAGGTTTACCATTGCCTTCCCCTTGACTTCCCGAAGGTCACATGGTGGATCTTGGCAAACCTATCATGGGGTTTTCTTGGCAAAATTTGTTTAGAGGAGCTTTGCCATTGTATTCCCCTTGACTTCCCGAAGATCACATGGTGGATCTTAGCCTGGTACCAAATGGACTGAGACTTTTTCTGCAGTGAGCTCCTTTTGTGAGATGTTTTGGGTTTGTTTGTTTGTTTGCAAAATTTGTTCAGGGGAGGTTTGCCATTGCCTTCCCATTACTGGGCAGAAGCTCACTTGTCACCAGTCTAATATCCTTAGCCTGGTACCAAAAGGATATTAGACTGATGGCAAGAGAGCTTCTCTCCAGATAGCATCTCACAAAGGGCCATCACTGCAGAAAAGTCCCACTCTTGTATTTGCCCCCTCTGGACTTTATACAAGACACTCAGAGAGTCCTCCACCCCAATGATTCCAGAGTATGGATAGATATATGTCATTTCACATATGAAAACTGGGACATGTGTTGGCCAAGCAACATCAGAATGTGGTCAGAATGGCAGCAGTTATTAAGAAAGAAGAGTACAGCATGCTTTCACCTGAATCTACTGAAAAGGGCATGATTCCATCCTTTCCACTCCTCTCATCCCAGCTGAATTAATTGAGTTTTGCACTTTGAAATACTTTTGCACTTTGAACTCAAGTTTGCAGCAACTGGGGTAAGGTAAGGATATAGGGAGAAAGTGGAAGGAGAAGAGAGAAACTGGGACATTTTAAAAGCAGTCAAAAATGGGGTGACAAAAGTTTAACCGAGAAAGTTGGAGGGGATGATATATGGGGACAGTTGTTTCTTGAGGATATCATTTCTCTTGCACTGTTAACTTTAAGAACTGAATCCTATTTCCTGCTGAAAAAAAATCACAGAATTCCTCCCACACTACTTAACCAAAAATGTCCTCTCCCCCACCCAGTTACCCCTCTCCCATTACTACTGATCCTCTGTTCACTTCACAGGGCAAATGTCACTTAAATACCCACACAGCAAATCTGCAATAATGTATACTTCCTTCCTAACCTTTTGAACATACATAGAGCAAATGTATCCACTTGAAAGAAAGCTCTTTAATCAGTAAAGAGCCTGGATTAGAAAAGAAAGCAAGAGCCTAGAGGGGAAAAGAAAACAGGGCAAGGAAGAAGGTGGAAAAACCACTTTCTGCATTCTGGCCTACAGCCAAGGTGCCTCCAGCTAAATCTGAATGAACCTGCATTTCACTTTTCAAGAGAAAGGCTACTGCACTGGTCTCTTAAAAGAACAAAAAGTTATTCATAAGGAGTTGTATGAGGCTCAATGAATCCTATACCACACTGTCTTGGAAGCTGCATAAGAGACTTTTTTCAAAAATGTGAACTGAAATGTCAGGGTCTGGAACGCAAAAGAAGAGCCTCAGATATTTCCTTTCCCAGTTCAAAATGATAGATTAAGCAGAAGACTCAACTATTCTTATGCAGTCCTTCCCCATCTTTTTGCTCCTTGCCACACCTGCTAGGAAGCAAGCCTAGGGCCCTGCAAGAGTGTTTCCTTGTTGATGATGTGCTGGGTTTAATTCAAGGAACCTGCACTGCTGGGATGGATTTTTTTTTCTACTTAAGTGCACACTGTCCTCAGAGCATCCCATTCAAGATTTGTGAGCCAATTTTGAAGAAAGAGAAATTTCAGATCCACACTTCTGGATTTTCATTGCTTTAACCAATATGCCCACTTTTATCTTCAGCTGTTGTGCAATTAGATAATTTTAGATTCTGATCCAACCATGGAGAGGCTCTTTAAATGGTAATATATCCTACATTTATTTCAAAGTCTGGTAAACCAGCTGGCTATGTTGGGAAACCTGCCTCCTCTTTCTGTCAAGATGGGGACATGGACTTTGGCCCCTAAGCTCCTACCTCAACTAAACTTTGGTATAAGTCTGTGACCTTTATGTGCTAAAGTAAGGGTGGTCAACTGTGGAAGACTGGGAGCTGCATCAACTCTCCAGGAGATGTTAGAGGGCTGCATGCTTATGCCACCAAATACCCTTTATGGGACATGGGGGTCCTTTTAGGGTCCCTTGAAGGCATCTGGGGACATTTTGAACCAAAATTGCAAATTTTCATTTTGATCCCAAGGACTCCAAATGTGGTGGAAATGCCCTTTGCCACTTGGGGATCCAGGGAGGTACATATGGCCTATGAGTCAGACTTCGCCTATCCCTATGCTAAAGTATGATGAAGAATGTAAGGATCTGAATAGGAAGCAACATTTAGATTACTACATTTAAGCTTTGAGTTACTTTCCGTGTTAAATGTGGCTTAATATGGAATGCTCCCCCGTCCCCTTCCACAACTCTTACTTTGCAGCCAAGATTAAGAATGAATTGGGACATGACCAGATCGTCTGTATGCTTTTAAATGGAAGAAGTTGTTTATTCACTCTGGGACAGATAAAGTCATGAATCCTCCCACTTCATTCCCATTCAGATGGCTTCTGTGTTTGAACTGAACTGGCACACGCTTATAGACCATAACTTCAAGGCTGCCAATAATATCATTTGGCCCTAATCTCCAGCCATCTCTGTTGTTGCTTGAGAAAGATTGTAATAAGGGACATAACAAGAGACTAGACATGACTACTGTTTAGTTATCTGGATTCCAGCCTACTTTGTACTGCACAGTTCCCATGTCTTAAATCCAGTTTGCACATTATAATTTCCACAGTGGTTCTTGCAAATCATTCTCATGTCCAAATATGTATGAATATCAAAGGCATGATTGTTTCGAAGATGTGACTTCCTCTCTGACCAGAACTTGCAAATCTTGGGGGGGGGGGTTGGACTACAGCTCCCCCATTTGCCATCCAGCCATGCTGCCCAGGGGATTCTGGGAGCAGGAATCTAAAAACCTCACTTTTCTAAGCTTCCTAACTAACCTGTTGTCAATAAGCCTTAAAGTTGTTTGACCTTACAATAATCTCTATGAGCTGAATCCAGCATTACTCCTTCTAGATGTGATGAGCATTTTAATTTTAATTAATAGGATTTGTTAGCCATCTTTTCCCTATGTCCCATTGGTTTCAAAGGATCTACCCTAAGTAAAAAAAAAGCCAGAGTGGTGTAGTGGTTTCAGCATTGGACTATAACTTGGGAGACCAGGCTTTGAATTTGCACTCAGTCATGGAAACCCACTGGGTGACCCTGGGCAAGTCACACTCTCTCAGATTCAGAGCAAAGCAATGATCCTCTGAACAAATCTTGCAAAGAAAACTCCATGAGGGGTTCACCTTAGGGTCACCATAACTCAAAGTATGGAGAAACGAAGTGGTTTCTAATTAGTCAGGCAAGGCTGTATTTTTGTCACCCTATTTGTTTAATTTGTATGCCAAAAATGGATTGGAAGAGTGAAAACTGGAGGAAGGAACATCAGTAGTCTATTATATGTAGATGACACCATACTACTAGTGGAAAAATCCAAAGACCTGGAATGATTATTGAAGAAAGCCAAGGAAGAAAATGCAAAGGCGGGTCTATGGTTGAACAGACAAGGAAGGCATCAAAATAGTTCAAAATTTTTCAAATCTTAGCTCAATCATTAATCAGAATGGAGACTGCAGTCATAAAATCAGAAGGAGATTTGGACTTGGAAGGGCAGCTGTTAAGAAAGTATATAAGATTCTCAAATGTAAAGCTGTATCACTGAATATAAAAATTAGGATGGTAAGCTGTTATACTTCCCATCTCTATGTATGGTTGTGAATGCTGGATAGTGAAGAAAGAGAATTGTGCAGAATGCCATGGACTGCTAAGAAAACAAATAAATGGGTTCTAGAGCAAATTAACCTAGTATTTCCCCAATAAACCAGGATAATGAAGCAGAGGCTGTTGTTCTTTGACTATATAATGGTAAGACAGAGCTCACTAGAAAAGATGACAATGCTTGGTAATGTGGAGGGCAGTAAATAACCAATAGTGAGAAAAGCCAGGAGTTGCAATCTAACAAAATCTGGAAGGGTACACCCCATCCCATTCTAATGTGTGATGTGCTGCGATGGGCATTGAAGGCAATGTCCTCTAGAAATTAAAATGGGGTGAGGTCAGTATTAAGAGGGGGTGAAGGGTGAAATACTACATCCTTGGTAACTGTAGAGTCAGAATAGATGGGACTGCAGGAAAATATGAAAGATACTTCTTTATTGTATATAAATATATTTCCATTTTATTTTTTAAAAAATTATCCTACTCTTTTATCATGATCTCTGGGTGGCAAACTGACAAAACAGTATAGACAATTTAAACAATATCCACTTAAAAGCAATTAATTTCAACAAGATAAAAACCTGTTGAATTCACGTGAAAGAGAGTTATTAAAAACCTAATCAAGTTTTTACAAACTATATACATGCTTAAAACTAAATCAGTCTGCAAAGGTTCTAATTAAAGCTACCCACCTTTACCTGCTCCTTGTTGTAATTTTGCAGAACTCTGTGAATGAACCTTTCAAATGGAGTGCATCCATTTTCAACTATTTCCTGCGTATGAGACCTTTGTAGTCCTTCAGCCAATATACTGGTGTTGACCAATGTAATGAAGCATTTAACATCATCAGCCTTTCCTCATCAGTCATACCTACTAGGCTACAACATCCCTCATCTCCAGCCAGCCTGATACCTTGTGTGGTGAGGACTATGGGAGTTGTAGTACATGACACTATGAGAGCATCAGGTTAGGAGAGAATGGACTATCTGATGATCCTGTGATGAGGCTTCCAGTGGTGATCCAGTGCTGATCTCACAAATTTCTGTTAGTTATGTAGGTGTCTAATTGATTCAGAATTTGTTTCTTTTGATTGTTAAATGCAAGGTTTAGGAAATTTACTTTTTAAGACAGCAACTCCCAGACACTTGCATATTATGGGAGGTTCAGTTTTTACAATAGCCTGAACATCTACAGTGATCAATATGGGTTTCGTCTAGACATGCCAGTTGTCTGAGGGGATAGCTTCCTGCCTAAATTGTCAACCATTCTTAAAAATGCACATAACCTAATCTTCAAACAGGCCCCAAAGGCAACTAGTCAGACTGGTTGTTAAGTGGATCAAAGCAAGTCTGCTTAGAGGAGATCCTTAAAACATTTCCTTCTCAAATTCTGGGAGGAGACTTTCCCTGTACAGATCTATTATTGTGCTCTTTTGGTATTATTCTGTCAGTGTATCCTCTACAACAGTCACCTCCCTGTTTTAATGCACTGGGAGATTCAGTGGCAATGGTGGGGCCGTTCCAATATATTTTGCAGCCCGAGGATCCAATTCCTCATACAGAATTCAGTATCACTGCCTTGGCCATTGAATCTTACTCCAACACTGACACAGTGTCCCATAGCATGAGCAGACTTAGGAGGGGACTCATCCAACTCTGCTTGGAGCATGTGTTTTGGGTAAACACTTGCAATGTTCCATCACACTTGAGATATTAGCAGGCTAGTTTAGGGGGTGCAGGACAAAGTGTATGGCAACCACAGCTCGGCCACCCAGAAGAGAAGCATTGTTCGCTTTTGTTTTATCCATTGATTTTACTGTCTTTGGGTTTGACTTATATTGTAAACTGCCTAGGATCCCACATTGGGAGAAGAGAAGGATAATAAATAAATACATGTTGATATTGTTGTTGTTGAGTGCCTTCAAGTCGATTCTCCAAATTATGGTGACCCTACAGCAACCCTATCATGAGCTTTCTTGGCAAAAATTGTCCAAAGACGGTTTGTCATTACTTTCCTCTGAGACTGAAAAAGTGTCCCCCAAAGTCACGCAGAGAGCAAAGATTTGAATACTGGTTCAACACCCAAGAGAGCCAGTGTGGTGGAGTGGTTTGACCATTGGGCTAGAAGTCTGGAGACCAGGGTTTGAATCCCCACTAGACCATGGAAGCCCATTGGGTGACCTTGGGTGGGTCACACACTCTCAGCCTCAAAAAAAACCCACAATAGGTTTGCCCTAGAGTCACAAAAAGTCAGAAACAACTTGAAGGTACACAGCAACAACAACATTCAAACCATCGCTCCATGCTGGCTGTCTTAAATAAAATACATTCATAGACAAGTACATTGGATTGCCACTGCTGTTTTCCCAGTGGCTACTGCTTGAGGCAGTTGCCTCCCTGTGTCTCTTAACAGGGCTGGCCTATCTTTGGTGATGTCATCAACTCGACATCAATGATGTCACAAAGAGATTGTTGATGACACTCCGACATGTCACAGAGAGGGGGAGGAGGAAAAGGAACTTCGAAAAAGAAAAATCAGAAGCAAACATTGTGGTAAAAGGGTGAAGTTGAGGAAGAGGCTGAGAAACGGTACCCTGAGGGAAAAGGCATGTTAGCAGAGGAGGGTGGCTTCTAAGGATGGAGCATTTCAGAAATGAAGCATTAAAGGACTTCAGGGATGAAGCATTTCAGGAAGGGTGGGTAGAAGAACCAGCCAGCCCTAGGCTAAAGGGCAACAGATCCAAAGAAACAAGGGACTTAAGGCAGAGAGTGAAGCAAAAAGAAGAGTGTCAATGGGAGTGATTGTGATCACCTGCATCTCCATTGCCTTTAGCCATGTTTTCTTACTGAGCCATATTCCTGAGGTATATGGTTGCAGTAATAAAACATGGCTAAAAGTAATGGAGATGCAGGTGATCACAATCACTCCCATTGACACTCTTCCTTTTGCCTTCTCAGTTATTCTGTGATGCTCAGCTTTCTCCTTCACTCCTTGCCTTCAGCTTCCTGTTTAGCCTACAAGCCCCATCATTTGTATCAGTTCCCCAAACTACAATTGTAGTTTAATCTACAGTTCCCATCATCCTCACTCAGCATGGCCAATAGTAAGCGATTGTGGGGATGTACAGTTCTGAAGAAGGGTATAGATGAGTTGGAGCAGACTCAGAGAAGGACAACGAGGATGATAAGAGGTATAGAGACCAAAACATATGAGGAAAGGTTGAAAGAGCTGGGCATGTTTAGCCTGGTGAAGAGAAGACGGAGAAGGTGGCATGATTGCCCTCTTTAAAAAATTCAAGGGCTAGCACAGAGAGAAGTGGGCAGGCCAATTCTCTGCTGTCCCAGAGGGTAAGACCAGGTCTAATGGTTTGAAGTTACAGAAGAGTAGATTTTAGCTGAACATTAGAAGTAACTTCTTGACCATAATAGCAGTTCGGCAATGGAACCAATTGCCCAGAGATGTGATAGTGTCTCCTTCTCTGGATGTCTTTGAAAAGAGGCTGGAGGTCTACCTGGTGGGGATGCTCTACCTGGAAATTGTGCATTCAAGAGGGGCATGGGAGTTAGACTCAATAGTCCATGAGGCCTCTTCCATACCATGATTCACACTATGGCAGCATCCACACTGCAGAAATAATCCAGTCTGATACCACTTCAACTGCCCTGGCTCAATGCTATGAAATTCTGGGAACTAGACTTTTGTGAGACATTTATCCTTCTCTGTCAGAGAACTGTGGTGTCACTACAAATTACAATTCCCACAATTCCATAACAATGAGCCATGGCAATTAAAGTGGCATTGAACTGGTTTATTTCTGCAGTGCGGATGGAGCCCATGTCAACCAAAATAATATACCGTACTATTTTTCTTATAGGCAGCTGTGCTTGAAAAAAAAAAGTCAGTGTGGTGTAATGGTTTGAGTACTGGACTAGGCCTCTGGGAGACCAGGGTTTGAATCCCTGCTTGGCCATGGAAACCCATTGGGTTACCTTGGGCAAGTCACACTCTCTCAGCCTCAGAGGAAAGGAAAGGCAAACTTCCTCTTAACAAATCTTGCCAAGAAAACCCAGCTCTGTGATTCTATTACTCTACAACCCTATCACATGGGGTGTGTTGGGGGGGGGGGGAGGCACTAATCTAGGATATTTTGTATATTGATACATAGAGAAGGAAACCTGAACAGAGAGAATGAGAAATGACAGGCTTGCAGGGGAGTGATTTCAGAGCAGAAATATGTGGCTGAACCTCCCTCTTTGCCTCCAAGGCAAAGAATGTGCCATCCCTGAAAAGGCATGTCATTTATCAGTTCCTCCTGCCAAAGGCTCTGGAGGAGGTATGTTTGCTTGACATCAGGGCTCTTCTTCCGAGGACTCAGGAGAGAAAGGAAAACCATCACCAAGGCATATGCAATCTTTACAGTGGTTAATTTATCATTCATGTATTTATTTCATATTCCACCTTTCTTTCAGTATGGGACCCAAGGCAGCTGCCACAAAATAGATTAAAATGAAATAACAGCTAAAAACCAATCATAATAGTAAAAAAAAAAGTTTAGAAACATTTAATTGCTTTTGTTAATTGTTAATAACTATCTTGTTAGAGAGCCAGAGTTGTGTAGTGGTTTGTGTGTTGGACTATGATTCTGGAGAACAGGGTTCGAATCCCGACTTGGCTATGGAAAACCACTGGGTGACCTTTGGCATTTCACACTCTCTTAGCCTCAGAGGAAGGCAGTGGCAAGCCCCTTCTGAAGAAACTGGCCAAGAAAACCCCAGGATAGGTTCGCCTTAGGATCACTGTAAGTCAGAAACTACTTGAAGGCACACAACAACATCCTATTAGAAACAGTACTAATTTAGAACATTTTTAAAGCAGGCAAAATATAACACCATGAATAAAAGTACAGTAAAAAGATAAAAGTTAGAATCATACAAGCCGTTTTATTCCCTATTACCATGTATGGATGCGGAGCTGGACATTTAAGAAAGATGATAGGAAGAAAATCAATGCATTTGAGGTGTGGTGCTGGAAGAGAGTGCTAAGGATCCCATGGACAGCCAAAAGGACAAACAAATGGGTCCTAGAGCAGATCAAACTGGAAACCTCCCTGGAAACCAAGATGACCAAACTGAGGCTGTCATGTTTTGGACACATCATGAGGACTCTTTGGAAAAAACAATAATGCTGGGGAAGGTGGAGGGAAGTAGGAAGAGAGGAAGGCCACATGCCAGATGAATGGACTCTATTAAGGAGGTCATGGGTATGAGTTTACAGGAATTAAGGAGAGCAGTGGAGGACAGAGGTTCTTTGAGTTGTCTCATCCATAAGGTTGCCATGAGTCGAGATCGACCCAAGGGAAGTTAACAACAACAATGAAAGCGCACACATACATTAAAAGCCCCTTCCACAACAACTATTTAATTGCCAAAATCAGGGGTAGGAAACCTTTCCCCTTTAAGGGCCGAGGGACTTCAGCTCCCAGAAGCCTCAGCCATGTTGGCCAATAGTTCCATGTTGGCCAATAGCTCCTGGGATTCTGGGAGCTGAAGTCCCTCGGCCCTTAAAGGGGAAAGGTGGCCTACCCCTGGCCAAAATCTTATCTAAATAATAATTTAAAAATCTGCCTGATGATGGAAAGAATGTGGAGAGGTGGTCAAGGAAGGGAATTCCACAGCCTGGGAGCAGCCACTCAGATGGCCTTCACGTGTGTCCTCAGTAAACAATGCTGTGAGTATGATGGGAGTGAAAGCCCACCCCAAACATCTCAAATCTCGGACACGGTTATAAAGGAAGGCTGTGTGTGTGTTAACCTGGCACAATCTTGGTGGCTGCTCACAGGATGTGGAACTCTCTGCCACAAGAGACCCTCCCTGACCTCCTTCCACCAGCAGAGAAATACCTTTTCATTTAATCAAAGTGGCAATGTGGAAAAGCTTTTAATGAAGTGCATGTGCTGCCTTGTTAATTAATTGTTCTTGTCATGGTTTCAAATAATGTTACACTGTTTATAGTATTCATGCTTTCATGTGGCTTCTTAGTCAAATGTTCTTTAACTTTTTTACTACTAATTTTTAATTCCTATACCATGCTTTAAGTCATGGGTAAGCTGTCTTGGGTCCCATTTGGGAGAAGGGCAGGATATACATTTAATTCATGAATGGATTGATTAAATCATGCAGCTTAACATGCCCTCCACCCATTGTTAAACCTTTCTTTTTTAGTTCAGCGTTAGATGCATCAGTTCTCCTTCATCCTTTGATGGTTTTGTTATACACAGCAAGACCTTAAACGGGGTAGGCAATCTTTCCCCTTTAAGGGCCGAGGGACTTCAGCTCCCAGAAGCCTCAGCCATGTTGGCCAATAGTCCCATGTTGGCCAATAGCTCCTGGGATTGTGGGAGCTGAAGTCCTTCGGCCCTTAAAGGGGAAAGGTTGCCTACCCCTTCCTTAGAAGTACACCTGGTGGGGCAGTATACTGAAAAGGACTGTCATGGCTACTAGGCGAGCGAGAAAGGGTATCGTCCCCTTTCTCACTCACCCAGTAGCTGTGCCAGGCCCCCAATAGGCTATCTGGAGGCCACAGCTCTATTTCCCTCAACAATGGAGAGGAAAAGGCAGCTGCTCAGGTGGTGGTGCAGTGCCTTCCATTCAGAGTCCAGTGTGGCTACTAGGTGAGCAGCCACACTGGACCCTGAATAGGCACTTTGGTGGCTGTAGCACACACACACCCAGCAGTAGTTTGGGTGGCTGGCTGGGGAGGGGGTTGAGACAAGCAAGGCATAGGGTTAGAGGGAGGACAGTCTACCCCTCTCCCCATACTGGTTGCACCAACCACAGCAACACCACTGACTATGGCAATGGAGCCCTATCATTGTTGGTATACCTGATGATGCCTATCCTTTCAGCCTGGCACTTCCAAGATGCTGGAGATCAGGGCACAGAGAAATTACTGTGTATACTCATGTATCCATCTAGGAATTTTAGTAAAAAAAAAATTAGTCAAAAAATAAACCCCCCAAAAAATAAAACCCAAAAGCCTGGATCGACTCATCCATGGGTCAATGTAAGTACTGTACTTGAACAAACAGCCAGAATTTTGTACATGCTTTGGCATTGTTTTTCTTTGCTTCATCCTTTGCATCCTTTGTTACGTGCCCCTAAGCTTTACCCTTAATTTACCCACATGTCTTATCAAAATCCTTAGTTTTGACCCCCAAATCTACCCTTGACTTACACATGAGATTGACTAATATTCGAGTATATATGGTATATCTGTAGTGTTCTCCCAATCATGAGGCACATTGAGAACAGACAACTGGAGAGATGCCTTAGGGTCCTGCCACAAATATTTTTCTGAAGGCATCCTATCAACAGGGGAGCATTGCAGACATCATTCCCTGGCACCCCAATCTGTAGAAGATCAGCAACAGTTTGGTCAGGGCATGCACAGGCTGAAAAGGTAGAGTTTGGGCATCAGGTTCAGTCATTAATGACTATAAACATGAATCACTTAAAATGAGATTTTAAATCCATTTTATGATCTTGTAACTGATGAACATGATGTTTGCTATCATTGTTATCAGCAATGTCTTACTTTGGTATGTGTGGGGGCGGGGGGGACAACAGGATGTAACAAAGTTACATTTCAAAAGTAACTTAGCTTGTTGGAATAAAATCACCTGCTTGGTGCTTTGACAGGAAGTTACTTTTTAAAAAATGCTTTTAAAGGGCAATTTTTGAGGCATTTTTACTAGACTTTTCAAGTTTTATGGCATTTTCTCATCAATCCTAATGTGGTTTCCTTCCCCCATAATAAATGTGATAATTGCATTTAAAAAAAAAAAAGGCAAGTAGTTCCTTTTAAAAAATTGGAATAAGACATAGCAACACTAGAATGAGTAATGGGAACCAATTCCATTTTTAAAGTAACTTTCCAAGCTCTGTAGCTGGTCAGGCATGAAAATGCATAAAAGTTACTGTCAGCTGCCCATGACTGATAGGAACAGCCTGAGATCAGGATTTGCACTCTGAATGCATGCAAAATAGTGATAAGGAAGTTATGTGGATGCAACAGAAGAGCCATTCTGTTGGTTAAGATAAGCAGAGTTTCTGCATGAACAATTCCCAGTACCCCTGATTCTAATCCCTTGCCCTAAAGCCTGGTTATAAATATGATGGATGGAATGTAAACTCCATAAAGATTAGTAAAAGCCAAAGAGAGTGGAAAAATATGGATCCTGCTAAAAACTGAAGAGTTTTTCTGCATTCCTAAGGAAAATTCCATTGCTGCTTCTTTCTTCATATCCCTAGTGGGTTGCCAGTCCCCAGTTTAAAAGGCTGGTTTTAACTACTATAGCACTCAAAGGTTAAGGTTCTATGGACTAATTGTATATTAAATTATTATTTTCTATCCAGTGACTAGATATATGGGGTCAGCACAAATTCAGAGTGGGTTAGTTGGGTAGTTTAATCTTAATTATCATATTCGGGGCATATTCTTTAAATGGCAATGTATTAAATGTAATAAACTAGCCTTGGTTTGTTTAAGGATCTTCTCCATTCTGCTGTGTGAGGTCTGGATTTCTGCCTCAAAGTCTAATATAGGTCTAATCTACACTGAAGAAATAATGTAGTTTGACACTGCTTTAACTCCCATGGCTCAGTGCCATGAAACCCTGGGATCTGTAGCTCTCTGACAGAGAAGACTGCATATCTCACAAAACTACAAGTCACAGAATTCCATAGCATTGAGCCATGGCAGTTAAAACAATGTCAAACTGCATTAATTCTGCAGTGCAGATTAGATCAGAGTCTGAATACTCACATGAGACATTACTTCAGGTATTCATAAAAGTCTCCCATTTTAAAAGCTATATATTTGGCCCTTAGTACCCATGGATTCGTTTTCCATGGATTCAATCATCCATAGTTTGAAAATATTTAAAATATATATGCACATTCCAAAAAGCACACCTTGATTTTGCTATTTTATATAAGGGACCCCATCTTACTTTGTTGTTTTGTACCTTCAAGTCATTTCCGACTTATGGTGAACCTCATGGGGTTTTCTCTGCAAAATTTGTTCAGAAGAGGTTTGCTATTGCCTTCCCCAAGGCTGAGAGAAGGTGACTTGCCGAAGATCACCCAGTGGGTTTCATGGCTGAGCTGGGAATCGAACCCCAGGCTCCAGAGTCCTAGTCCAACATTTAATCCACTATGCCTGGCTGGCTCTTACCATCTTACTATCCTGCTATATATAATAGGAGTTGAGCATCCATGGATTTTGGTATCCATGGGGGGTGGGGATCCTGGAACCAAACTCCAGTGGATACCAAGGACCCATTGTATCTCCCTGTAAAAGAGGGAGCTGAATCATGCAGCAGTTTTAATAGAACATATTTAATAGAATAATTGTTAGACATTAAAAAGTCGGGGACGGGGGGTAGGTCATTAACAGGCAGAGTATTAAATGAAGAGAGTCCATTCTCCCATGCCTAACAAATGGAACTTTGTGGACAGCGATGTACTCATGGATTCCTTTCCTGTAGATTAATAACTGGACAGATTCATAACAAGACACATGATCCATTAGATAGCCAGGCCCTACAGTACTTAGGTCTGTACGTGTTGAAATCAACACCTTGAATTGTGTTTGGAAAACAACTGACAACCAGTGCATATCTTTCAATATTGGTGTAATATCACAAGGGTGGGAATCATGCAGTGCTTCAGATGTTGGCTGGCAGCTCTTACCAGCATAGCCAACAGTAAGATAGGCTGGGATTTGCAGTCCAGTGACATCTGGAGGGGCACATGATTCCCGTGCATTAAATAAGAACTGAAATGACAGCTGACCAGACGTATTCACTGGTCAGCCTTTTAGAACAGAAACCAGAATGCTTTTAGTAGTCCCAATCATGGGTGTCAATAGGGGTATGTGAGGAGTTCAGATCGCACCAGGTAACACTCTAAAAGGGGTGTCACTACTGTTCGTCAAATATTTGCCTTTTGGCAAAAATTGGCTGTGGCGTTTGCCTGTCTCCCTTTAAAATGCTGGAGCTCAGTGGAAGAGATGGTGTGAGTGGAGTGAGACTTAGAAGAAGAGAGAGAGGCTTCAGATTTAATTTTTTTTAATTCTTAAAAAAGGTTATTTAAAAACATATCTTACCAATTCACTTTAACCACATGAAACTGTGTACATGTAAATACATTTAGGCTGTGTGTATGATATTGTAATTTAAAGGTATAATTTAAATTTTACTAGCTGTTTATGTCACAATTATTGCCATTACATTAAGTGATATATAGGAATTATGATTTATGATTCATATTAGTAGAAATAAACTTTACTAAGGATTCTGTATGGTGTGATATGGGAGGAGATCAATAGGGGTAAGAGTGACACCATGAGTTATCACACTGGGTGACACAAACCCTAGTGACACCATTGGTCTCTGTTAGAGATAGACTCATTGAATCGTCTGATGAATGGTAAGCCAGTACTTAGGTAAAACTCATTGATTCAGTGTGTTTACTCTAGTTGAATAATAGAATCATAGAATCAGAGTTGGAAGAGACCACAAGGGCCATCCAGTCTAACCCCCTGCCATGCAGGAACTCAAAATCAAAGTTTCCCCCCACAGTTGGATTCAGACCAGACAGGACAAGCTTAATATAGAGACAGTCTGTGAATCTGAGCCTTGCTCAGGAAGAAAATGTCATGTATTGCAAAACCTTGGCTGATGTGATGCCCAAAGAATTAAAACTCAGCGTTTTTGCTTCTTTAGTGTACTGTCAGCAATGCATTCACTTCAATCTTATCAGTTGACCACCCAAGACCCTTCTGTTCCATTTAAGAACTCTCCAAGAATGTAAACTGTACATCCTAAATTCTATTTAAAACCACTGCTTTAAAAGGCAATTTGATATATGTGGGAATTTCAAACGTTTGCAAAACCAGAGCTTGTTCCTATCACACATTTTGTTTGTCGGGTGGAGGGAGGAAGCATAGGTTTGGCAAATTCCTTAACCTTATGGAAAAACACAACACTGTCACCTTTAAGGGTATCTTTATAATCAGCAAACTATTTGTTTGCTGAATTAGCATTCAATGTATTTTCTGATACTGGTATTTTCATCTAAGATTTATGGTAGGACAAAATGGAGAAGATAGAGATCAGTGACTGATATACTCAAAGTCTAAGTCTTGATCTAAGAATAAGGTTAATCCCAATCTATTCAAATTACTGTTCAAAACCCGTTAACTGAAGGAGTTAGTTTAGATCAGGAGTGGGGAAGCATGTGGCCTTTCAGATGTTTTGGACTGCAGCTCCCACCATCCCTAAGCAGTGTAAGCAATAGATAATTCTGTGAGTTGCAATCCAGCAACATTTGGAAGCTCTATGAATTCTACTTCTGCTTTAGAATCAGGTGAAAAGAGAATTGTATTAGAAGTAAAATGGAAATATGTATGCACAACAAGACAAAACAGCATCTTCAAGTATGATTTGCATGAAAAATCATTGCAATGTTTTAGATCAATGGTACCTTACTCCAGAAAAAATAAAGAGCATAATTGGAGTTCTTGAAATAGTAGTGTCAGAACCCATTGGTGCTCAAAACCTATGGCTCTTTTGCACCACACAATTATAGCACTATGATTCTATTTTAATTGCTATACCTGCATTCTGTGGAAACCTGCGGTGCATAGTCTGGCGAGGCACAGAAGCTGTCTGGCTGAGAATTCCAGCTACTCCTCTCCAAACTACAAATCCCAAAACTCTATAGGATGGGACCATAGCAGTTAAAGTGGAATCCTAATGCTATATTTGTGTACTGTGAAAGGGCCCTTGGAATCATAAGCTCTGGAGGCCCAATGAGACTGAAGTCTGCAGCATCTCCTTGGCCGGTAAAATGATTTTAGATTTTCAAAAGGGTTGATTTTACTAAGGTGACATGGGGCCCACTTAGGCAGAAAGAATTCAAAAAAGCATCTTGTTTAGGCTGTGACTTTACTTGGGCAACAACAGTATTCTTTGCTCATGTGTTTTCTGGGTTGACTCATGGCTTGATTCTTTGGCCCAAAGAGCCAGGAGTCAGTGGGCAACTCAAACATTTGACACCTGCCTACCACACTCTTCTCACTAGAAAGTGGTGTCTTCACCCCAACTACTTCAGAATTTTAGTTTAAGTCCCCCCCCCAACTATTAACAGTGTATAATTGGCTGTGATTCCTTTTTTCCCTACTGCAGAGGTTTTGTGTTGAACTGCAGCATATTCAATTTGTTTAAACAACGTTATAACAGCTGTGGTCTTAGAATGGAAATCTTCAGTGAGTCAAATTAACAGACAATGGTGTATTTCACAATTAGTTGATATAATGATACATGCTCAGAAAAATCCAGTGAGAATAAAGATTATTCCTTAATTACTATTTTTCTTTCTATCAACGAACTAGGAAATTCTGTTAAAAAATAACATCCAGATTGCTCCAGCTGGTAAAATCTTGTCTATTTGCAAATTTACTGATATGGATGAGTAGTGCTGGTAAATTTGTGCATTAGTGTTTTAGATCAGGTTCAAGTTCCCAAAAGGGAAAAAGTGTCTGTTAGGTTTTGTCAACATAAAAATGTCAGTGATCCCAGCTCCGCTTGCCTTTTATGTTCTTTCCAGGTTTCGGGTCCAAGAGATTTAGTAGTGCCAAGCTGGAACTGATTAAATTCCATTGTGTGTATTTCATGCTTATGTTGAAACTCAAGGTACAAATGTCAGTTGGCCTGTACTCCCACTGAAGCCTCCTTCACTACTAACTTTAGGGAGGGAACAAATCCACAACAGAGAAGCAGCAAATTTTTTAAAAATGGTGTCTAGAACTTACCAAACAAATTGTCGCCTTCAGCATATCTTCCAACACTTCTCAGATTAAAACTGGGACACATATAGCCAAGCAACATCAGAGTGTGCTCAGAATGGCAAAAGATACAGAGAGAGAGATATATAAATTTTATTGAAATTTTCCACACAGAATAAAGTTACAACTGATTAAAACTAAAAAAAGCAAAAGGAACAGAGAGAAAGGAATGAGATAGAAGATAGAAAAACAGAAAGTATCAGAAGAAAAGAGAACAGAACTAATGAAATATAGATAGAGCAATAACACATAGAAAATGTTTTAAAACTTTTGACTTTCTCATCGATGGTAATAAATGCTTAATATAAATATATCTCATCCTATAACCTCTAAAGGCAAGTCTACACTTACTGTAAAATCCATATCAGCCCCATGTTTTCCACATTCACAGCAACCCTGGGCTAGTTTACACTATTACTAAGGACATCAAGGCAAATCATAGCAAATTTGGATTAAGCTGCCATACAGTCCCTCATTCTGAGGTTGCTTCGTAGTAAAATGGCAGTGCACAAACCAGTTTCCCTTAATCATTTTTAGTTGCACTTCTGCAAATAGGTCAAAACCTTGGACGTTATCACACGTGGGCCAGAAAGCGAAAATAAAGTGGAAATGAGGCATTCCGAAAATAAATGGGAAATAAACCTTAATTCCGCAAACGTCATTACCTTAATTGCGAATTTACAGTAAGTGCATTTAACGTCCACACACAAGCGAAAAAAGCCTGTAAATGTACTAGAAATGAGCTTCTTGCACATGCGCAGATAGAGGAATGCTCACTGGAACCATGGCAACAGCAGGGAAATGCTCCCAAATGCACATTTGGTTATCACATTACAGTAAATGCAAAATTACCTTAATTGCGCATTTGCATTTCCTCCAAACAACCGAATTTCAAAAGATCTCAGTTAACACAAGTTTCTGTCCACTTTCTGTCCAGTTTCTGTGTGATGTTGTGTGAAAACACGGGGCACTAATCCAGTTTCTGTTTGGGTTTTGTGTGGATTAACCAGCAGATTTGCCCCCGTGTGATAACGTCCCTTGTTTGGTCAGATTGCCACCAAGGGGTTATTCAGATGGTGTAACCAATCCAAGATGAATCTGAGTTGAATCTCCATTGTTTACATGTATCCGAATGCACCTGATTACATTTGTGGGAAGGCAACCAAAAACCCCACTTAATCTAGGATAATCAATATCGAGTTTTCTCCTGAGTTGGTTTTTTTAAAGATCCACATTGTCAGTAGTGTGAATAACTGATGCAAATAGACCCGGGATAAAACTTTGCATGCCTTGAGCATGTTCCGAATGCATTCGTATAGTGAACTTCATCTTTATTTGAATGTTTGCACATGTGAGCAATGGAAGTTGCAAAGATCTCAATCAATGTGGTTCCATAGGGTGAATAACAAATAATGTAGACAACCTCTTCATCATAATCTTCTTTGAATACTTCACTCAATTCAGTCTCATGAGTCTAGCCATCTGGCATGCAGTCTCCCTCTCCGTCTACTGCCTTCCATATTTCCTAGTATCATTGTCTTTTCTAATGTTTCATTTCTTCTCATGATGTGGCCAAAGTATGACAGCCTTAATTTAAAGATATAGCTGTGTTAGTCTGTAGAATCAGTATCAGTATCTTGTAGAATCTTTGAGACTAACTAATAGAAAAGTTGGCACCATGAGCTTTCATAGACCTATGTCTACTTCCTCAGATGCATGTGAGGAAGTAGACTTTAGTCTATGAAAGGTCATGCTGCCAACTTCTTTCTTTCATTAGTCTCAAAGTGTTACATGATCTCTCTACATACAGCGTCAATTCAGTCATCTTGATTTTCAGCAAAATTTCTGTCCTGATTTCTAGAACCCATTTGTTTGTCATCTTGGTTGTCCACGGTATCCTCCTCAGCACTCTTCTCCAACACCACATCTCAAATGAGTTGATTTTCTTTCTGTCTTCTTTCACTGTCCAGCTCTCACATACAAAGATGTAAATCCCCAGCAGTATTCCAGCCAATATAAATATAAATATATAAAATAAATTGCACCCTGCAGGGATCCAATACTTTGGACAGATGTTCCTATTGGTGTGGATCAGAAATAGCTCTACCCTTGTGGCCTTTTTCTGAAGAGCAATTAAAATTCTACTTATTTGGATAGCTTTTGGCTGTTGACCTTCTCAGTGGAGTGCTTGGTTTATTTGATGGCTGATGCATTTTTATGAGCTTGTAGCTTTTAATGTTTTATGTTTGATTGCCATTTTAAAATGCTTTATTATGTTTATGTATACAGTTTTGAGCATGGAGGGAAGTATCTAAACAGTTTAAGTAAATAAATATACTTCATTTATTCCAGTCATCTGTGCTCTTCATCATGCAGCCTTTGCAAAGAAGTCTCTTTAGTAAGCACTGTCTTGGTTTGTTATATAACCAGGACAGATTGGCAGAGCAATTCCATACATCATTGAGGTAGGCAGTGTTTTGGACAACCCATTGCTATATTAGTGGAACATCTGCTGATTTCAAACTTCACCCAGTACTGGAGATGAGAAGAAGGGACAAGACTCAGAAAATCTCAGAGTTCCAGAGAAGTAGTATGAATAGCACATATCCACAGGATACCCGGAAGCACTGCCACCTGACCCATGAGGGTCCAAAGGAATTGTGCCCATTGAGGGTTGCCAGGCTGGGAGTATATCAGGCCCTGCATTTTCATGACTAGTGTTATAACTACAGAAAGGGTATCAGCTCTCCCAAATAAGAATCATGCTACCCCAAAATACATTTTCCTACAGACCCCTACTTTCTAGCATTTCAGTAACTTAAGACCTCACTTGAACATTTAGAAATACACTTCTAAATAATGAAAGAGACTGACTTAGTGGTTGTCTTTAAAGAGAGGTTGGATGGTAATTTTTCTAGAAAGTTTAGTTTGTACTCCTGAATGGCCGGGGATTGAACTAGGTAGCCTTTGAGGCCCCTTCCAACTCTATGATTGTCTGATTTTGTCCTTCCTTATCAGTCCTTTATTTTACATAGAAAATACCCTTAAGCTTGATGAATATTGCCAGATGATATTGGACACCAATTGTCTCAACAGCTCCAGCCAAAAAGACAAGTTACCTAGCCCTGTTTAATTCACCATATTTGAAAGATGGCAAAGATTCACTTTTAGAAGATTGTAGCTTTAACTATCTTTTATTAAATTCAGATTTCATTTCCAAGAAGCTTAATTTTTATAACAGATCTGTTACTATTACAGGAAATAATATACAGGTTGAAAACCCCTTATCCAGAATTCTGAAATTTGAAATATTCCAAAAAACAAAATTTCTTCCATGGGTGGTTGAGATAGTGGCACTTTTGCTTTCGGATGGTTCAGTGTACACGGACTTACTGTCATGCACAAAATTATTAAAAATATTGTCTAAAATTACTTTCAAGCTATGTGTATAAAATATGTATGAAACATAAATGAATTTTATGTTTAGACTTGGGTCCCATCTCCAAGATATTTCATTATGTACATACATGAAAATACAGGTATTCCAAAATGCAATAAATAAATAAAGTCCAAAATCCAAAACACTTCTCAACCCAAGCATTTTGGATAATGGAGATGCAACTTGTATCACACACTGTATACACATCGACACCCCATTGCTTGTTCCTTACCATGCACATAAATTGAGATTGGTGGCATGCTGAACCTGTTCCTATTTGGAAGTGTTTATACACAGCCCTGCAAATGAAGCATCACATTCCTGAGCTGAAAAATGGGTGAGAAGGTAATAGCTGGAAGCAATAATCGCCCACATCTGTCAGGAAGCTCATCAGGCATTCCTCAAATGAGAACTGTAACTGGAGATGAGGGCAAGAGATTTCCCTCCTTAGATTGACCTCTGGATAAGGAAACCAAGGCAAGATGAAATGTCTTCTTGATCTGAGTGTCTCCCTCTCAGGCATCCCAGAAATGCAATCTCTGTACATTTTTACTCTTGCCAGGGTCCTTTGAGGTAATGAGAATAGGCACTTGCTTCATGTACATCATTTTAGAATAGCAGAGGGACATAGGATACTCTAGACAACCAAAAAGACAACTAAAAGGGGTTGCAGACTGCCAGAAATAGTGCACATTAAATTGAGGCACTGCCCTGGCTCAGTGCTAGGGAATCATGGGAATTGCATATTTTTCTGAGACATTGAGCCTTCTCTGTCAGAGAGCTCTGGTGCCACAATAAACTACAGTTCCCATCATTCCCTAACCCTAACCCTAACCCTAAAAGTGGACTCAATTTGCACTATTTCTGGCAGTCTGCAACCCCCCCTAAATGGGTGTCAGAACAAATCAAGCCGGAACTCCCCATAGAAGCCAAAATTACTAAAGACTTTAACACGCTAGTCTGCTGTCCTGCCATAATCAAGCTAATTTACGAATGGAAACATACCAGTTTGGCATCATTTTTCATCATGCTTTCCCCCACAATAGCACTTTGGTGATCCATGGCTATGTGAACTGTTTTCCACATGTTCAAACTCCACCATCCAGGAGGAAGTGGGGAACAAGTGATCGGGGCTGCCAATTGCTTCCCAAAGCTGACTGCTGCATGAATGTGCACACAGCAGCCTGCTTCAGTAAGCTGTTGGCAACTGCAGTCACTGCCAGGGGAAGGGGAAGATGGGGAGAGGAGCAGAATCAGGCCCACACACACTATGTGACTGCCTGAGAAGTGGGACTGCAGCAGGAGGACCCTATCGCACAAAGGTGGTAATGGAATAACAGTGAGATTGAAAGCCTATTGACAAGTTTTAGCTGTCAATGGGCAGCAGCACGATGGACACAATATCATGTGATAAGGACCAGCCAAAGTTGCTTTTATACAGTTAAAATTCCTTCTGTGATAAAATCCTACACTGAACCTATTGCACTTTGGTCATATCATGATATGACATGATTGGCTGGGAAAGACAATAATGCTGAGAAAAGTGGAAGGTGGTAGGAAAAGATGAGGACTGTTTTACAGGTGGATTGATGGAATCAAGGATGGCACAGCACTGAGTCTGCAAGACCTAAGCAGGGCTCTTGATGAACATGGCTCATCATGAATTGAAGGCAATATGGTGACATATAACAACTATGGAATTGTATCACAGCAGGAAACTCAGTTTCACACCATGCCAAGGATATCAGGATGTTAATGGAAAATATCATATCGTATCATATCAGGATGTTAATGGAAAAGAAGAAGACTCTTGCTTTTTTCCAGATCATGTTATGGGTATCCCATACTGAGCTATTTTTGATGTTTCTGGAATGTACAAGGGGTACAGAGGAGACCAAGCAGATGACCTTGCTTTCATTTTGTATGGTGTCAGTGTTTGGTGTGTGTGTGTGTGTTTTCATTGCATTCTGTCACCAAAGCTGAGAGGCTTGTAAGATGTTCTGGGAACCAGCTTTTTCTTTCTCCAGGCAATGGTTAATTGGTAGTAACCAGAATTCAAAAGTGTATGCAGTTTCTAAACCCAGTGCTAGAAGCTCAGTTTTTGGCACTAGAGGTTTCTTAGGCATATGGCTGTTTGTAACCCTGATGTAGTTGAAGGCTTTTGTGCCAGTGGACTAGTAAATCCATTCTGGGTTTTAGTCAGAACTTAAAAGGACTATCCAGAGTGTTGGATCTTCTTCAGCAGCCATTCAGTTGTCCAAACTTCTTAAAGAAATAGGTCACTTGACTGACATCATATCCTCCGATTATCCTGATTAGAACGGACAGTCCTGATTCATCTTCTGTTGTCTCACTTTTCAGCTGTTATTAAAATGTTTCTCTATTCAACTCCCACAGTCCTCCTTTGAACCCAGCCTACTTCCATGGCTGCAAACTGAATTCAAAGTGAAAAAGTAGTTTGTGCTGATTAATTTAGCAGCAGAGAGAAGACAGTAGGGAGAAGAATCTTGCTCTTCCCTGTTGACTCAGGTAAAAACAAACTGCTGCAGCCTGTCCTAGCTTGTTAGTTTTTCCTCATTAATAATTTTTGTCATCTTGACTACACTCTGATGTTGCTTGGCCACACAGGTTCTGATTTTCATCTTTGAAATGTTGGAGAGTATGCATCATTTATGATGAAGTGACCATAGGGTAGAAATCTTGGAGAGTATGCATCATTTATGATGAAAACTGACCGTAGGGTAGAGCATATGGTTTGAATGCAAAACCAGCTTGAAACCCCAACAGTGGTGATGGCTTCTGTCTCGGGGAAGCACTGAACCCGGTATAGTTTCTACTCAATACCTTAAAGACCTATCCAAGGGTTGGAACCTATTTAGCTGATATCACTCAGCATCCCAGATCATTCCATGAAAGTTTGGATTAAAACCCAGAAGAAATTAACCACTCCACTAACATGGAAACCAGCAGCTGCTATTAAATGTAAATTATTGCTGCACAATATTGGCTGAGGTTGGGAATAGACATGAGAATGAACTAGGATTTCTCAAAGAAAACCCTTGCATCAAGTTCCTTTTGCCTCCCACATGATCAGTAGCTTTAAAAAAAAAAACACTTGGAATTGATGTCTTAGGCAGGATATGCATTGCAGTAATAATCCAGTTTGACACCACTTTATCTGTCATGGCTCTGGGGATTATAGTTTGTTGAGGCACCAATGTGGAGTCAGCCTTAGAAGTAAAGTATTTACTTGTAATGAGAGGCTGACATCGTTTTAGTGACTTACAAAGGTTTACGTAAGTCCAACTAACTCCTGTATAACTCACTTTTTTGAACATTGCAGAGCTAAAATTCTCTACCAATATCATCCTCCAGAACCTCCAGAAGACCAATTTGTTGTTGTTAACTGCCCTTGAGTCAATCTAGACCAGTGGTAGGCAACCTTTTTGAGCCGGGGGCCGGGTTGCTG
>CM034706.1:261787905-261804750 GCA_020142125.1 Phrynosoma platyrhinos | reverse complement strand
GCGAGAGGGGGTTAAGCGAAGGCCGCCCAGGAGGGCTGGGAAAGCGGCCAGAGCGGGCGGCCCCGAAGACAATGGCCCGAATCAGAGCATGAATAATCCCCGCCGGGGCTCCTCCTTCCCTGCCTGCGATCCCTCCCTTTGGGGGCAGCCGCTGTCCGAGGAAAAAGAGACGCAGGAGGAGGAGGAGAGCTTGCAAAAGCCCCAGAGACTCCCCCCGCGGCCGCAGAGGCGAGCAAGCAGCCCCGGTTGCGCTCCCGGCTCCTTCTTCCCCATTGCCGCCGCTTCCTCTTCCCTCTCTCCCGCTGCCCCCTCTGCCTCCCGGGCCATGGATTTTGGGGGGAAGCTGGAGCACCCTTTCCTCTAGAGACCCCCCCGGGTCGCTTCCTTCCTGGCCCCAGCGATCCCCCGCTCTTCCCTCCCACTCCCAGCCTTCGGGATCCTGCCTGCCTGCCTGCCTTTCTCTCCGCATCCCTGGCGATGGCGAGGGGGCTCCTCCTGCCTCTGCCTCTGCTCCTGCTCCTGCTGCCTTCCAGCTCCGAGGGGCAGCCGGTCTCCTTCCATCCGGACGTCAACGGACACAGTCTGCACCCGCCGTACTTCAACCTGGCCGAGGGCACCCAGATCTCAGCTTCGGCAACCTGTGGCCAGGAGGAATCCGGGCCCCAAAGCCAAGCCCCCAGGCCAGTGGAGGACTTGTACTGCAAGCTGGTCGGAGGGCCGCTGGCCGGAGCAGAGCCCAACCAGACCATCCAGGTATATAGATAGATCGAGCTTTCTCTCCTTGCATTCCGTTTGCAGGCCGCCTTTCTCCCAGGAGGGGCCCAAGGCGGCTCGCAGGTTTCATACTCCTCCATACACTGCATTAAGATTTCATATCAAAGTTAACAGTATTTCCCAGTCAGCCCTCCTTGTTGGCGTCGTCGGAGCAAGGATGCTTATTTCTGTTCTTGGAGCACCGTTGAGGCTAATGGAAAGAAAGAAGTTGGCAGCACGAGCCTTCCCAGGCTTCAGTCTACTTCCTCAGATGCATTTAAAGGAGTCTGAAGTCTAGGAAATCTCATGCTGCCAACTACTTTCTTTCAGTTAGACTCAAAGGTGGTACAAGATCTCTCTACGTCAGGGGTAGACAACCTTTCCCCTTTAAGGCCGAGGGACTTCAGCTCCCAGAAGCCTCAGCCATGTTGGCCAATAGTCCCATGTTGGCCAATAGCTCCTGGGATTCTGGGAGCTGAAGTCCCTCGGCCCTTAAAGGGGAAAGGTTGCCTACCCCTGCTCTACGTACTGATTCTACAGACCAATCTTTGAATTCTGTTTCTCTTGTTGTGTGCCTCCAAGTCGTTTCTGATTTATGGCGACCCTATCACAGGGTTTTCTTGGCATGTTTCCATGGCCAGCCTCTGAGGCTGAGAGAGTGTGACTTGACCAAGCTCACTCAGTGAGTTTCCATGGCTCAGCTGGGATCCGAACCCTGGTCTCCAGAGCCATAGTCCAGCACTCAAACCACTACACCATGCTACCTATCCAGCCTTCTTGTTATTGTGGCAAGGATACCTATTTTTGTTGTTATTGTTGTGTGTCTTCAAGTCGTTTCCGACTTATGGCAACCCTATCACAGGTTTTTCTTGGCAAGTTTCTTCAGAGGGGTTTGCAATTGGCAAGGCTGAGATAGCGTGACTAGCCCAAAGTCATCCTGAGCCAGGATTCAAACCCTTGTCTCGAGAGTCATAGTCCAGCACTCAAAGGACTATATACCATGCTATCTATTCCCCACCCTAATTTTTCTGGGTTTCTGACCAGGTATGTTAAGGTGTTGGCTCAGCCATGGAAACCCACTAGGTGACCTTGGACAGGTCACATACTCTCAGCCTCAGAGGAGGGCAATGGCTAACCTCCTCTGAACAATCTTGCTAAGAAAACCCCATGATTGGTTTGCCTTAGAGTCGCCATAAGTTGGAAACAACATGAAGGCACACAACAACAACAAATGTCAAGGTGATCCATTTTTCCTCCTCGAACTGACAGTCAGGTTGAGAATAGCAAAGGATCAGCAAAGGATTGGTCTGTATCAAAATGTAGTGAGAAGCAGAAGGAATACAAAATAACTGCGCCCCATCTTAAAATAGAAAGGTGAGACTGCTGTTTAGAGTAGGTTTTGTTGTTGTGTGCCTTCAAGTCTTTTCCAACTTATGGCAACCCTACGGTGGACTTATCACAGGGTTTTCTTGGCAGGTTTCTTCGGAGGGGGTTTGCCATGACCATCCTCTGAGGCTGAGAGAGTGTGACTTGCCCAAGGTCACCCAGCAGGTTTACATGGCTAAACTGGGATTCGAACGCTGGTCTCCAGTCTCCTAGTCCAACGCTCAAACCACTACATCACACTCTGTTGTTGTAGCCAGAGATGTGTCTGTATCAAAAGGTATTGAGAAGCGGAAGGGATAAATAACTGCATCCCATCTTGAAACAGAAAGGTGACACTGCTGTTTAATATAAGTTCCCTGTTTATGAAAAAAGCTCCATTACTCTTCTCAAAAATTTGCTTTAGAAGTGCAGAGCCAACATGTGCCTGAGTGTGCAAATCGGCACAGAAACACACACAGGCAAGACTCTTTCTTTCAGTGCTTTTAGGTGTCTGTCCTATTAGCTGAGAATAATTCATAAGTTCCAAATAAACTTGGAAATAACACATACAAGCGGAGAGGATGGCTGTGGATAAAAATAAGTTGAAAGAGGTGGCTGACAGGGGGGATTCTGAGAGTTGTAGTTGTTGTTGTGTGCCTTCAAGTTGTTTCCAACCCTAAGACTATCATGAAATTTTCTTGGCAAGTTTCTTCAAAAGTGTACAATAACTTCCAAAATCCATAAAACAGTGAATGCTTGCAACATACATTTTGTGCATTTTGAATGGCCAATAAAGGTATCACTGTTTTGTGGATTTTGGATGTTACTGTACTTTGCTACATGGCCAACACTGCTACCGCTGGATATGTTTTCTTCAGAAGGGGTTTGCCGTTGCCATCCTCTGAGGCTGAGAGAGTGTGGCTTGCCCAAGGTTTCTGTGGTCAAGCCAGCATTTGAACCTTGGTCTCCAGAGACATAGTCCGCTGCACAAAGCACTACACCACCTTGGTTTTCATGAGGCCCCTGGCTCTCACTTCTTTTGCATCATCAACATCATCATCGTTCACAAAATATATCCATATTGGCTATATAGTCAAGGACAATAACATCCCAGATCAGTGCAACAATAATACCTTTATGGGGCCAACCAATATGCACAAAATACATGAAAGTATTTTGTGGGTTTGGGATGTTTGTTGTTCACAGTGTGCCTCTTTGTACCATCAACCATGCATCTCTACACCAGATAAAGGCTGATTATCATCATGTATTTTCTTTCCAGGGCATAACTCCAGCCTCTATTGATCACAGTGGGATTTGCTCCTGCAGTGCGAAAAATCATTCAGTTTGACACAGCTTTCACTGGTATGGAATCTTGGGATTTGTAGCTTGTTGCAGGACCAGATCTCTCTGACAGAGAAGGCTAAATATTTCACAAAACTACAAATTCCAGAATTCCATAGCATGGAACCATGGCAGTTAAAGCGGTGTCAAACTGCATTACTTCTGCAGTGCAGATGAGACCTGAGTTAACACAAAGATAATGGGGCTGTTAATGAGTTAAAACAGGCATGTTCTCTGGTCTTTAAAACTTTAAAAGAATCAGATCTTTGTTTTCTTCTCCAACTCCAGTGTGTGTTCAAGTTGCTTGTCAACTTTTATGGTGATCCCATTAATTTCATAGGGTTTTCTTAGGCAAGACATCCTCAGAGGTGGTTTTCCCAGTTCCTTGATGCCTTGCATTCTCTACCTCTCTCAACTTGTTTTTTTTGTTTAAAATCCACTGCCACCTCCTCCTTCTCCTTATGTGTTATCTCCAAGTTTATTTGTCGCTGGTGAATTATTCTCAGCTAATGGGACAGACACCTCAAAGCTTTGAAAGGAAGTGTCTTGCATGTGTGTGTTTGTGCCTGTTTGCACACTTGGGCACATGTTTGCTCTGCATTTATAAAGCAAACTTTTGAGAAGAGTAACTAAGCTTTATTTTTTTAAAAGCAACTTTGACTAAACAGCAGAGTTGCTTTTCTATTTTAAGATGGGATGCAGTTACCTATTCCTTCCGCCTCTCAATATATTTTGGTACAGACAACTCTCTTGCTAAGCTGGCTATCTCAACTGACTGTTGTTGTTGTTGTTGTTGTTGTTGTTGTTCCGGACTTATGGCGACCCTAAGGTGACCCTATCATGGGGTTTTCTTGGCAAGATTTATTCAGAGGAGATTTGCCATTGCCTACTCCTGAAGCTGAGAGCATGTGACTTGCCCTGGACTTGGAGACCAGGTTCACATCCCTGCTCAGCCATGGAAACCCACTGGGTGACCTTGGGCAAGTCACACCCTCTCAGCTTTAGAGTAAGGCAAAGACAACCCCCATCTGAACAAATATTGCCAAGAAAATCCCTTGACAGGTTTGCCTTGGGGTCGCCATAAGTCATAAATGACTTGTAGGCAAACAACAACAGCAACAACATTGATATATTAAATATTAGTATTACTATTAACTAATACCCCTCTCAGGGCCAATAAATTGAAATGAGCCAATTTATTTTTTCCAATCCAGCATATGTAGGACTATGACTCTGGAGACCAGGGTCCAAATCTCTGCTTGGCCATGGAAACCCACTGGGTGATCTTGGGCAAGCCACATTCTCTCAGCATCAGAGGATGGCAATGGCAAACCCTCTCTGAAGAAGCTTGCCAGGAAAACCCTATGATAGGTTTGCCTTAGGATCGCCTTAGGATCAACTTGGAGGCACACAACAACAACAAAGTAGGAAGAAACTTGAGACAACAACAACAATATTGGTATCCTCCTTTCCCTAAATGCTCAAACTCTTCACCCTCTTGAAGCAACAGTGCAAAATGGGCCAGTGTTGTTATCCATTTATTATTTCTGGGGGCCGTGGCACACTGGCTTGACTTAACAGTACCTATTGAAGCAAACCACAAATACTCTAGTTCATTTTCTTAATCTCGAGATCCCTGCTTATAGGGATGCTCATAGAACTTCTTAAGATTTGATTGGTACAAAAGATGGATGGTTTAACCAGCCTTCCAGCAATTGATATTAAATATATATATATTTTGTCTAATAGCTGTCCAAAACACATGCATAAAGGAAAGTCAGCTTTCTAAGAAACTGAGGTAGTATTAATTAGGAAGTATGTATAGCACTAGAGAAGTACTAGTACTACTTTTTCTTGCAGTTTTGATGGTACAAACATAGTTTGACTGGGATGATTCTTAGTATAGTGGGGCCTTGGTATCTGCTGGGATTTGGTTCCAGGACCACCTGTGGATACCAAAATCCATGGATGTTCAAATCCCATTAAATACAATGGATAGTAAAATGGTGTCCCTTATATAAAATAGCAAAATCAAGGTTTGTTTTTGGAATTTATATTTTTTAAAATATTTTCAAGCCATGGATGCTTGAATCCATGGATACAGAGGGATGACTGTACAATAATTTTCATGCATATATATGACAAGATTTGTATTCAGTATACTTCCAAACCATTTCAAATCTGATGTGCAAATCTGAAGACAGACAATAAATATTTTTAAAAGAACTGAAAGCGGTATGATATTGCCATCATTGCTTGTAGGGTAGTACACACCAATGACCTTTGTTCAAGTCAAATGGATGCAGTAATTTTTGGAAGCTTTACAAAAACTGGCAAAACTTGTGGATAGAGATGATAAGGAAGCTGTGTGCCTACCATGTGCAGCTATACATTTGTCATATTGTATTTTTGGAAAACTCTTTCCTTAGCCCCAAGCGCTTTGTGTTGATTTTGAGAAAATAGGTGTGAAGAAGTCCACAAATTGTTTGAAGGAATGTGGGTGGGAGGGAAGGGTGTGTTGAGGATAAACAATTATTACAGGCTTATGTCAAAGTAAATGTTATCTGCTTCAACTGGGACCCACCCGAAAGGCTAAGAATTTGCCAGGAATGTGGATGGTAGAAATCTACTGCTGTTCAAAGTGACTTGTGCTTGGCAAAGCGCTTAACAACAGTGGACATCTGGGACGGAGTTGGGGGGGGACTTGTTGCAAGAGAGAATTTGTTAAGGAGGTAGTTGGGGGAGGAGAGAGTGAGAGCAAGTGGACCTTTCTCTCTCTGAGTCTGAAGCTAGTTGTAAATCCTAGGAGAGCAATTGGAGGAGTAGGAAATCAAATGGAATTTGAAACCTCCCCCAGTGTGAGAAGGAAGCCTAAGACAAACCTGAGCAGCAGGGAATGCTGTGGTTTCTGTTGGGTTTGGAAGAACTTAAGATCCCAATTCACCTGCATGGAGGGTTAAGGCTTATTCATACATTAACAATCAAAGAAACTTGACACCAGCAAGTGAAAAGTTAAGGATCCAAGCAAAAATCAGTTGGTTTTACAGTTGGATTTGGATGTAGCTTTGCATCATAGCTCTTATGCAGGCCATTTGCCTGTTTGCAAGTAGAGCAAATCTTTACAAAGATGAAGGAAGGCACAGGCACTTGGCATTTTTCAAGACCTTCACATATTAAACTGTAGTGGCTGTGCAGAGCTGTGCCACTATAAAGCTCCTGTGATTATGAATCCTGATCAAGTCAGGATCCAGAGCAGATGAGTGGCTGCATAGGGTAATTCTGAATTAGCCATGGCTTACTTGCTTGGAATTATTATTATGATTTAATTCACTTATATCCCACCTTTCCCCCAACATTGGGATTCACTTAACAATTTAGGGGGGATGCAGACGGGTGGCCGGGGGCCACCCTGGGAAGCGGAGGATTGGGGCCGAGGCTGCCCCATGCCTTGGCCCCAATCCTCCCTTCTGCCGGCCCTTAAAGGAGCGCTAAAATGTCAGTCCTTCCAGAGCCAGCAGAAGGGACTCCTCAAGAGCCGCCATGCAGCTCTTCTGGGGCTCTTCTGGCACAGCGTGTGCCGACCCCTGATTTACAATATAAGTGCAAATCATGGTTTATGGTTTTGATAAACTAGCAAATGAGTTTGCTTCAATACTGTAAAGGAAGCAGACCATCACTGCATTAGAAAGAAGGAATGGAAATATACGCATGAATCTGAATGTACATCCACATTCTTGTGTGAAAGATTTGATCCTCCCCAGAGAGGGATGTGCGCATGGGAATACTGACTCCAGTTTTAAAAGTAATTATCTCTGCTGTGAATGTTATCAGATTAGGGCTGGTCCATACTTTCTCAGGATGTTTTTGTCTATAGCAGCATGGGAGAGTATTAGCACAGTTGGTCCTCCACATTTGCAGCTTTGACCTTTGTGGCTTTCATTGTTCTCAGATTTGATTAATGTGTTCTCTCTAAGAATCTCTAGGTCCTCCAGTACAACTCTATGGCAAACTTTTGCCAGAAGTTCCACTAGAGGACCTAGAGATGCCTAGAGATAACACTTCTCTATGCATTTAGGGTCCTCCAGCACAATTCTGTGGTCACCCTTTGGCGGATGTTGACTGTAGAGTTGTTCTGGAGGACCTAGAGATTCCTTGAGAGGTTGTCTCTCAGGTTAAAATTTTTTTTTTTTAAATTCATGATTTTCCCACTTTCACAGGGGCCCTGCATTCCTAACCCTAGCAAATGTAGAGGACCCACTGTAAAAGCAGTTCACAAGAGAGTTCTGAAATATCCTCATTCACTGAATATGATACTCCATTGGTGGGAACATGGAAAGTGTATTGCAGTATGTAAAGAAGGAGGGTTGAACAATATAAAAGCAAGAGAAACCTTCCATAATACCCCCAGAGAGAGGTTGCTTATGATATCCTTGGAATTTTTGACTTCTTTAACTGGCTTTTGGAGTACTTCAGGACTTCCTACAGAGAGGGGAGATTGTGCCCCAACCATTTGTGCTAGATTCCACTGTTGCATTTGTGACAGATGTGTGTTATAGTATACTGTTTGTACAGTGACAGCAAAATGTGGTTTGGAAAGGAAATAACCAGAAAGAAGCATCTTCTAGTTCACCAACAGCCAACAGCTTTGTTTAGAACACTGAACTCTGGAATTCGGTTGGTTTTTATGACAATTTTGCTTTCTTCAAAGAGAAGTGAGAAAATAATGTGTCTGTCTACCATTGTTTACAGATTAATACAGGTATCTGTAAACAAAAAAATTGCAGGTTTCCCCCCCCCCTCCTGTATAGTTTTTAATACCTTGCCTGATGAAGAAGCCAGTGGAGCTTCAAGAGCTTGCAACATGTATATTGTGCATTTTGATTGTCCCAATGAAGGCATCACTGTTTGGTGGATTTCTGATGTTACTAGGTATTCCTCAGTTAATGAAGTAGATGTGTCCTGGTGCATTACTTCTTCAACAGAAAATTTAGTACCAGAGGCAGGAGTAACATAGAAAGAACAGGGATAGGATTCTGTAAAGCTTCCCCTCAAAAAAAAAAGAAGAAAGTGAGAGCAGTTCAATGTAGATCTGATGAGGCAGGCTTATTTTCTGTCTCCTTTTCTTTCTGTTTTGCTGATCACACATGCTCGGTAAGGAATGCTGGATGCAGCTGCTGTTTACCTTGTCTCTTTTAGGTAGTCACAAACAGCTACAACAAGATCTTCCTAAGTAGAATCCCATTCTTTCCATGCTCAAGCTTTATTGCATTGCTTACTGCGGATGCACTACTGCAATTGGACAAAAAAGTCTGTGTTTCTTCTGCTCTCTTTCAGCATCCTCCTACTTAGCACCATCCTACTATTTAAGAAACTTCCGCTAGGCAGAGGACTAGGAGGAAAAGATGGTTTGGTATGCATAAAAAGATTTTGCAAAAGGAGTTCTTTGTCAGACCTTTTGTTAATTGAGGCATGCATGTATTGCATTTGAAAACATCTAGATGGAATATTGCTAGATGGAAAAGAGAAAACCTTTTGGAGAAGAGAGATACTTCTTTTTTATTTCATTTAAGGCCCCAAACAGATGGCCAAATGAAGCGGCTTCGGGCCAATTTGGAGATGTGCTGTTTAAATGATGCATGTGTCCTAAGAGGCTGGAAGCCACACCAAAGCTGTGCTCTAGTCCTAAGGACCAGAGCATGGCTTTGGCACAGCTTCTGGCCTCTTAGGATGCATGTGTTGTTTAAGCAGCACACCCCCAAAGCAGCCCGAAGCCACTTCATTTGGCCCATCTGTTCTTCCCCAATGTCTGCTTAGGTTAGGCTTTATTCCAGGCAGCTTTGAACCCATAGGGAAGGGCAAGGTTTTGTTTCCTTTTCCTTACCAGTGATTCCCAAACTTTGGTCCTCTAGGTGTTTTGGACTTCAGCTACCAGAAGCCCTAGCTAGCTTGACCAACAATCAAGCCTTCTGGGAGCTGAAGTTCAAACATCTGGAAGACCAAAGTTTGGAAAACACTGCCCTAGACTATTGAAAGATTTTGGATTGCACAGTAAATGTCTCAGAGGTGACTTTGTGCCAGCTGGTTTGTCTTCTGTTAACACCAAAGTATTTAGATTTTCAAGTTCAGCTGCTGACAGCGTGTTTTTGCATTTTAGATAGAGAGCTGTATTAGGATGCAGTGTTGTCAATCAGTTTTATCTAACAATGTTAAGTTCTTACCTGTGAATGTTTGTGGAGCCATACATTTGTTAATTCTAAGTTAAAACAATCCTCTCTCTTTTTTATCAAATGCTACATGTGAGGCATCAGGTCTAGCTTCATGTATCATTTTAGTGGTTTCCCATCTTCTAATGCTAATTTTGGAAGCCAGATAACCTGTATTATCATGTGCCAACCCTCATCTACTGATAAAAAAAATGAAGAGAAACATTATATGTTGTGCTCTAGTATCAGGCACTAAGCCTGATCTTAGTGAGTGACTGTGGCACAATGACAAGAGCCTGATCCTGTTCTGATCCTGTTCCATTTTTGCTGAAGTATGTGATTTGTAGAGGACTGGTGTCTGACCTGATTTCTGCAGAGCTAGTATATAAGAAAAACATTGCTTATTGCCAGTGCTATTTAGTTAAAGTATTGAGGAATATATAAACAAGAGCACTAAAGTATTTTGCTGTGCTGTTTCAGAGAAGCTACAAACATGATAGGTGTTTGAAGCATGAGAAGTGTTTGAAACATGATGGTGAAAAAGGACCCAGGTGCCTTATACGCTGAGTTTGGCTTAAATGTTGATTTTGCTGGTAACCCAATTGCATGTGTACAGAAGAACATTGGACCCCACACAGAATAGGTTGTGTGAATTGGCCTACACACCCAATCAATTTACCAACACAGTCATCGTTTTTAAAGTTTCAGCCAAGATCTTTGAGGCTGGATTTTCCAAAGAGCTTCTATCTCTGTTGTTTTAGTGTGCTGAGCTTTTCTAAGGGTCTAGCCTCGGGTGAAATGGAGAAGCAACTGGAAGTTCAACATTCCTGAAAACCAGTCTTTTATTCTGGGTCTAAAGAGGGACAGATAATCCTTGAAAATGTAGCTTTGGAGTTTGTAATTTAATTTTGGGAAAGACTGTACTTTTGCCAGCCTGATGCTTTAAGTAAGGGTAGCTGATCTGTTTCTTTTGTTTCAGTCCAAGTTGAACTAAGTAAATGAATCCAACAAATAGATGAATAAGCCACCCATCTGAAAGCTTATGACCAGTGTTAATACCCTATTGTCATTTTCTGATCCTATTTCCATACCTGTATAGCTGTGTATATATACCTGAACCTTGTGTATTATACTCCATCTTATATCTGAGAAAGTGGATGATAATCCATGAAAACCTATGCCAAAATAAATCAGAGACATGGCACAATAGTCTTTTTTAAGCTGAGAAGAGTAACATGGGTGCCGTTTTGAAAATTTAATCCAATATAGCATTTTTTTGTTTTGTTTTACAAAGACAGAGCCTTTATTGGATATTACAGAAGTGAATTATTCTGAACAGATCTTTGTTACATGTGAAAGGCAATGGGCATATCTGAATGCTCCCATAAGCCAGATATATTTTATAATTAATTCTGGTTGAGATATAATGAATTCTTGTTGAGGCTGGAGCAAGCTTGTTTTGTGCTGCTCCAGAAAATAGAACCCGGAGCAATGGACCCAAACTATAGGAGAAGAGATTCCACCTCAACATTAGGAAGAACCTCCTGACAGTAAGAGCTCTTTGACAGTGGAACACACTCCTTTGGATTATGATGGAGTCTCCTTCTTTGGAAGTTTTTTAACAGTGGCTGTCTGTTGGGGGTGTTTTGATACTGTGTTCCTGAATGGCAGGGGGTTAGACTGGATGACCCTTGTGGCCTCTTTCAACTCTATGATTCTATGGTTTATGTAGGACAAGGTAGGTTGGTGATGCTTACAACAGAAGTAGCAAAACAAACCAGAGAACTTCAATCTGTAACTTGCTTATGATGATGTTCTAGTCTACTCATGATAAACAAAGTCCAGGGTTTGTTTAGCTGCTGCCACCCAAAGTCTGCAGAAGATACTTTTTGGATTATGGGCAAGTCTACATGAGTCAATTACGCTGTTTCCCCCCTGCCTTCACTGCAGCCTGTCTACATGACATAGAGCCAAAGCTCTGATTCAAGTATGGTCTGCCTTCATGAGGGAAGGCCAGTTATGCACTTAATCTACTCTATCCCTGGCGAAATCAGAGTTTAAAAACTCACTTATTGATGATGTTCCTGGAATTTTGTGCTGAGAGTAACACAGCTGCCATTTTGAAAATTTAATCCAATATGCCATTTTGGATTTTACACTAAAATCCTCAGCACTCTGCAGCAATGGGTGGGTCCCACCACTGCTGATGTGAGTTGCTCCTTCTCAGGTCCGAACGAGGTGCCCAGCCATGTGATCAATGCTAAGCACCTTGCTTCTGACCGCAGAGAGAATGACTCATGCCAATGATGCCAGTGCCGGACAAAAACAGCAGGATGTTGCATAGATAGTGCCTGGTGTTGCTCCAGAGTCCCAGGGAGTTCTGAGGCCAGAATACTCCAGGAGCAGCCTTACATGCCCTACAACTCCCAGAAACTCCCATCCTGTTTGGCCATTGCCTTTGATGGTTGGCATTTATAGTCTTCTCCAAGTACTGGTAACATTTCAAAATTATGCTTATGTTTACAGTTGGAGTGATTTGGCAGTATGCACCAGGAGACTGCCTTGTCTCTGATCAAAGTCAGAATTCTGACTTATATTTGCACCTGAACATGGCTCGTTTGTTTGCTATCAAACAATTGTTTGCTATCAAACAGAGATGCTGTTTTTCCCCACAATACCTAATTTACTTCCAGCTGCATCAAATCTGCATTAGACATTACAGCAAAGCATATCAGTTCTCTTGGCAACTCTTGTTAACTTTCTTGACAGGCCTGATTCATGTCCTTGCAAGTGCAATCTCATTTATGTGGCCTTTTCTGAGATCCTTCCAGCAACTTCCAATTAAATGAACTTTTGTTTTATAGACTCTGAGCTGAATTGTGATTGTGATCCCCCTTCCTGTTCTTTTGTATAGCTTTGATATTGAACCCTCTTTGATCTGTATCTGACTTTGTAGGTGGGTTTCTCTGGCCAATCTGAAAGGTGTAGTTAAACTCTTTTGTGGCTAATGGTGGGCAACACCTAAAAGAAAAAGAAAAAGGGGGGGAAAGGAGAGAGAAAAGGTGAGAAGGCTTTAGTTGAAAGGTCACCAATTTCAGTTCATTCTCTTTAGGGTTTTCAACACTCTTTTAGTGACTAAAATTGGTGACTGGGACGGAGGTGTAGAACAAAGGAGAGAGGAAATACTCAGTTCCAATAGTCTGAAACAACAATAATGAATTCCTCAATCTATGTTTCTAAAGGTCTTCACATTTCACAAATTGAGATTGCTTTAGCCTTTTCACCTGCTCAATCTCATATGTATCATTCACCAACAAAATGTAGCCATAGATTGGAGGATTTGGAGGTAGGGGCCCTGGCAGTCTCTAACTAAAGAGAACATGGCCAACTGTTAAGTGTTCCTTTCATGTTGATTTTAATTGTGGCAAAGTTTTCTTTTCTTTTTTTCTTTATCATCTTTTCCATTGAGTCATGTCATTTCATGGTATGTCCAAAGTACAATAGCTTCAGATGAGTTATTTTTGGCTTCTACTCAAGAGTTTGTTTCATTTGCGCTACAGTCCATTTATTTGTAATCCCTCTTTTTTTTTTTTTTTACAACAATGGTATCTGTAGTACTTGAGCCACATGCATCTTTATTGTGAAGGTCCTGCATTCTGTGTCCTCGGTAATGAAGTTATGATGAGAGAGAATAGTTTGATTATTTTAATTTCTTATTCTTATTTCTTCCTTAATAATTTAGTAACTGGATCCCCAGAGGCTTCTCCTTTTGAGAACACATTTCTGCAATTTAATTCGATTAAGAATTTTAACTCAATCAGTTGTTCTTGGTGCTTTTGCACTCTTACATATGTCACACTGTTCTGTTTGCTTACAGGATGATTTAGCTAAAAAAAAAAAATTGAACTAGGAATACACACAGCCCTCCACATTCACTGTGGTTAGGGATGGAGGATCCCCTGAATGTGGAAAAGCCACAAATGAAAAACAACAACACTGTGAGAAGATCTCCCTAGTAATCTCTAGGTCCTCCAGCGCAACTCAATGGCTAACATCCACTGGACGTTGACCACAGAACTGTGCAGGAGGACCTATAAATGCCCATAGAAGTGTTTTCTCCAGGAATCTCTAGGTCCACCACCACAACTTCTGGCAAAAGTTGGACATAGAGTCATGCTGGAGGGGAACAAGAGTTTCCTAGATAGAACATATTAATAAAATCCATGGATGATCAAATCTGCAAAAGTCAAAGCTGCATATGTGGAGGGCTGAGTGTGTTTAGCACAGTTGACTCCTGGCTAAAGGGCAGTTGGGATACTGACTTATCATTGCCACCTGATGACCCATAAAAGTACTCTGAACATTGGAGAAAGACAACAACTGGAAGTGCACAATCATAAACACATTTTGTATGTTAAAACAGCAGCAGTAGTGATACAAGCAGTGTAGGGGATTACCAGTGGAATTTTGTTTTTAACTGGGATTTCCTGACACTCTCTCTTCATGATGTGGGAACTAGTCATTTTTATTATTTGCTATTTCCTTGTCACACTCATTAGTATCCTGATGAATCTCTTCTAAATAATGTATGTTTCATTGATATGTCTTTATTCACTGTTTCAGAATGCCTTTATACTAGTCCATCATCTCTTGTGCAAAATAATAATAATAATGATGTGGTGTAGTCAGTAGTATTTAGATACATCAGACAGTAATGGGAAGGAAAGAAATTTTAAAACTTTACTGAACAGTTTCCTAGGGTATGCTTTGCTTTCTTACAGCTTTATATTACACTTTGTAGAGTCTTAAACAACCCCTTTGCTTTAAATGGGAGAAAGGATTAGATTTGTAATTCCTTGAAAGGAAGGTCTTCCATTCCAACCTGCTACCTTATCTCAGTTTGTTCTGGTAGCAAAGGTATTAAATTCCTTAATCCTTTTTGTAACTTCCTTGTCTTTCTTTACCATTTCAATAGTTCTTTCAGCTTTTTTGCAAGCCCTTCTACTTCTCCCATCTCTTTCTGGGGAACACCTATTATTATTTAACTCATTGTTGTAATGTTTGCAGTTTCCTTAGACCTACATGATTGATTTATTTGATGTGTCTTGTCAGGATTTAAACAAGATTTAATCATTTATTTGTAAGAGTTCATCTTTCTCTTGCCTATAGGAAACCAGGCATTATACCTGCATCCTAACATGTCCCAAACAGGCAGACAACCTGTAGAGTTAACATTTTCTAATCTGGTAGAGAAGCATATTTTAACAATGAGAGCAAAAATTAACTTCTGCTCCTTTGCAAGCTACCAAAGAGAAAGGGCAGTGTTATTATCTGCATGCTAATTTATTTAAATGGATGAAATATAAAATTGCTCTTTGCTTATGATATGGGCTAAGGTAAAATAATGCTGGATAGAAGGGAAACAGATGCCATTAATCCATACGGTGGCCCATGTTGACTTGGAAGGCCATTTTCTGGAGGCAGGAGACTAGATACCAAGGAAACTATTATTGAATCAGCCTGGGAAGACTGAGGTCTGATCTGCACTGCAGA
This sequence comes from Phrynosoma platyrhinos, assembly GCA_020142125.1. Lineage (NCBI taxonomy): Eukaryota > Metazoa > Chordata > Lepidosauria > Squamata > Phrynosomatidae > Phrynosoma > Phrynosoma platyrhinos. The sequence continues at coordinate 261,789,532 of CM034706.1, read as the reverse complement.
AATAATGCAGTTTAACACTGCTTTAACTGCTTTCGCTCAATGCTATGGAATACTGGGGTTTGTAGTTCTGTGTGATATTTAGCCTTCTTTGTCAGAGAGCTCTGGTGCCACAACAAACTACAAATCCCAAGATTCCATAGCATGGAGCCATGGCAGTTAAAGTGGTGTCAAACTGCATTATTTCTGCAGTGCAGATTCGATTTGAGTGTTTGATGTACTTTAAAAATGTCACAGATGGCTTCCTTTGACAGATAATAGAAAATATATATAGGACATTTGATCGTATTATAGCAAAGCTCAAAACTGTGCATTTGGTTTGGGATTTTTCATTTGTTGATGTAGCTTTTAGGCCTGGAGTCTAGAAAGACCACAGTGTTGAACATAAATGGGAGTGTGGAGTCATTTTCTGTTCACTCTTCTTCCTTCATGATTTTTATGGTAGCACCTTTCGAGTGTGACCATGTGATGGTTCGGAGATTAGGTCCAGAACACACTGCAGAAATAATCCAGTTTGAGACTGCTTTAACTGCCCTGGCTCAGTGCTAGGGAATTCTGGGATCTATAGTTTTGTGAGACATTTAGCCTTCTCTGTCAGAGAGCTCTGGCGCCACAAGAAACTACATTTCCCAGTATTCCCTAACACTGAGCCGGAGCACTTAAAGAGGTCTTAAACTGGATGATTTTTGCAGTGTGTTTTGGACCATAATTTGTTAGTCTGGAATATTGGTATGCAGAGAGATTTTGTAGCACCTTTGAGATTAACTGTGCAAAAGAAATTGTAGCATAAGCTGTTGTAGACTCAAGTCTACTTCCTCAGCTGTAGATCGAGTGATGCATGTCTCTTTCTGCATAGAGAGGTGACTGATGCTAGATTTCATCTCTCTTAGGAACCTAACAAGAATCCTCCTGGATCAGAACTAAAGTCCGTCTGATCCATATGTCTCTGGGAAGACCATAAAAAAGGCATCAATGCAATAGCGTCTACCGGTTGCTTCCCACTAAATAGTATACAGTGGCAGACTTCCTTTGGAAAATTGGGATTTTCTATAAGCACCATGACTCACAGAGCTCTCCTCCACTTTTGGCTCACTTCTCAGTCTGATAGCCATAAGGCTTATTTCATCCTAAAGGGATGTAAGGAACTGGGTGAAAACACTTAAGTGGGTGCTTTGCAACTGGCTCCTTTTCTTCAGGAAACTGTGAGGAAGCAGTTATGCTCTCCCATGTTGGATATTTTCACCATAAGTGGTGATAGGTAGAACATTAATATGTGGCAAAAGTCTGTTCCTATCATTGGCATAGATATTGGAAGGCCTAAATATCCAAGGCATTTGGTTTGGTTTGCTTTTAAATTACTTTACACAAATAATTTAATGACATTTTTTAACATGACAGTTTGTTTAACTGTGTTTTAACTTATTATCAAGTTTTAAGAAGCTTTTTATTTATTTTAGCATTTTGTAAGCCACCTTGGGTCCCACATCAAGAGAAAGGAAGATGTGGAATCAATCAATCAGTCAGCAATCCCTTCTGACCTTGGGTAGTAGCTGGATTGGGGACTGCCAAAGAATACCCGATGCTGTAGGCCAGGGGTAGGCAACCTTTTTGAGCCAGGGGCCGGGTTGCT
>CM034706.1:261768936-261787805 GCA_020142125.1 Phrynosoma platyrhinos | reverse complement strand
CACCTTTGCTTTCTGATGATTCAGTGTACACAAACTTTGTTTCATGCAATAAATTGTTAAAAATATTGTATAAAAGTACCTCCAGCCTCTGTGTATAAGAAGTGTTGTTGTTGTTGTTATTGTTATTGTGTTCCTTCAAATTGTTTCTGACTTATGGCAACCCTAACAACTTTTGGTTTTGAATTTCTGTGGACAGCAAGCCAGGAGGGACAATGGTGCGCACAGGAGCACATCACCATTATATCCAATGGGGCTTGAATATCTGCGATATTTCCCATTTGTGAGGTGTGTGTCCAGAATGGATCCCCCATGAACAGGGAGGGACAACTGTATTATAGTGTCATCTGCATATCTTAGGTTGTCAATATTCCTTCCTCCTAATTTTACTAAACCTTCTTCTGCAGGGGTCCCCAAACTATGGCCCGCGGGCTGTACCCGGCCTGTCAAGGCCTCCTTACCGGCCCGTGGCTGGTCCTGCCGCCGCCACCACTGCTCGCACGTGCCGCCGCACACCATTTTGTCATCCAAAATGGCGTCCGGAGTCGTGCGCATGTGCTTGGTGTCGTGCGCGCATGTGCACGACTCAAGCACCATTTTGGAAGACAATGGCGCTGGAGTAGTGTGCATGCGCATGCGATGCAAGGCACCATTTTGTATTCCAAACTGGCATCTGGAGTCGTGCGCATGCGCCTGGCGTTGCGCGTGCATGTGCATGACTCGGGTGCCATTTTGTTTTCCAAAATGGTGCCTGGAGTCGTGTGCATGCGCGCGCGACACCAGGCACAGGCGCACGACTCCGGACGCCATTTTGGAAGACAAAATGGTGTGCGGCTGCGCATGCGAGCGGCGGCAGGACCGGGGGCCAGCGAACCGGCCCCCAGATCAAAAAGTTTGGGGACCCCTGTTCTTCTGTGTCCAAGCCTGCTTTGCTTACAGTATGTTCTGCATATAAGTTGAACAAGTAGGGTGATAAGATGCAACCTTGTTTGACCTCTTCGCCAATTTCGGAACCATTCTGTTTCTCCGTGTTCTGTTCTGACAGTAGCCTCTTGTCCTGAGTATACATTCCTCTTTAGGAACATCAGATGAGGAATCTACTCATCAGGACAGTGGGCCCCTGGTATCTACTGGGTTCCAGGTGGATACCAAAATCTGTAGATGCTCAAGTCCCATTCAGTACTATAACCTAGTCAAATGGTGTCCCTTATATAAAATAGCAAAAATCTAGGTTTGCTTTTTGGAATTTATGTATTTTGGAATATTTTCAAGCAATGGGTAGTTGAATCTGTGGATAAAGAATCCATGGATATGGAGGGCTGACTGTATTAGAAAACCCTATGAAATTCATGGTGTCATCATAAATCAGCAGGCGGCTTGAAAGTGCATGTGTACACACACAGACACATGCACACAGAGTGAGGAATGGGTTGTAGACTTCATGTTATTCTGGAATGAATTGCTTCTGTTCTTTCTAGCAATACCTCAGCCCTGTGCATCACTATCTCACAGACAGAAAACAGCCGTTCTAACTGGTTCCAGCCCTTTCCTTTGTACTTCTCTGTCTGACATGCTTCTGTCTCCAGTCAAGTTAATTAAAAGGTGGGCATGTTCAAGACATCTAGCATTGCACAATTGCCAGCGCATGTTTTTTGTCCCATAAGACTGAGAAGAATGTAGGGGATTCTCGGCTTCCTTTCTGCTTAAAATCTAGTCTGGTTCCCATAAATATGTGCAGATGTTGATGGACACTTTCTACTGTCTTGTGCGATTTTTCTCTTTGAAAGTTTTGGGAACTAAGGGGGGTTGCAGACTGCCAGAAATAGTACAAATTGAGTCCACTTTTAGGGTTAGGGTTAGTGCTTGGGAGTCATGGGAATTGTTTTTTTTCTGGGACATTGAACCTTCTCTGTCAGAAAGTTTTGGTGCCACAATAAAATACAGTTCCCATGATTCCCTAACCCTAACCATAACCCTAAAAGTGGACTCAATTTGCACTATTTCTGGAAGTCTGCAACCCCCCTAAGGCCTGCAGAAATAATCCAGTTTGACAGCACTAACAGCCATGGCTCAATGCTATGGAATTCTGGGAACTGTAGTTTTAAATCTGTTGTTTTAAACTTTTGTACAACAAACTACAGTTCCCAGAATCCCATAGCACTGAGCCATGGCTGCTAAAGTGCTGTCAACCCTGATTATTTTAGCAGTGTGGATGCCACCTGAAAGAACAGGAATGCCTCCTTTCATTTAGTCCATGCATTTTTATTTGTGAACCAACCTTAGAAACAATAGTTTCCCAGCTCTTTGTTTACCGGCAGGCAAAGACCCTTTTATTCGAGCAGGCTTTTAATGTGTAATTTTAAACTTTTGTATGCTTTTTCAGTGATTCTAAACTGTTTTAATGCAGAATGACCAGATGTCCTAACCACAAAGGAGGACCATAGGCTGCACAATGTAGGACATTCAAGAAAAATGTAGGCCATTATAAAGTAAAAGCTCAAAACACTCGTCTAAATATAAATTTATGCTTCTTAGGCAGGCTCCAAATGGAGGATATTTTGGAGTTCCTCCTGAACAGGAGGCTGAAATGTAGGACATATACTGGAAAAGGAGGATGTCTGGTCACTCTGGTTTTGATGTCATGATTTTTTTAAATTGCCTTTAAAATGCTATTATTAGGTTCTTCTCTTTTTTTTAAAAAAAAGAATGGGCTGAGGTGTTACATTGTTTTAAATTTTTAAAAACATTTTAACCTTTTTGACTTTTATTCTGTTAATATATATATATATATATATATATATATATATATATATATATAAACATTAAAACATTAATTATCTTTTTTGTATGCTTTTAACTGTACTTTAATATTGTAAGCCACCCTGAGTCCCAGTTTTGGAAAAGGGTGGGATGATGATAATAATAATAATAATAATAATAATAGATGCTCTCTGTGAGCCATCTTGGGTTACACTTTGGGCGAAAGGCGGCGGCGGTGTATAAATGAAATGAATAAATAATAGTTTAGTAATTTATCTGTAAGTGGGTTTTAAAAGCCCTGTTTATATGTGTATCATTGTGGGATGTTTTAAGATGGTCTTATTGGAGCAAAGAGGACTGAGAAATCTATGGTGGTTGCGTGTTTTTTTGTTATTTAACTTGGTTTCATTTCATGTACAACAAAAACCTTGTCGGCTAGGCCTGGGGCACTGCTGCCGTCACCATAGCAACCACCAGCAGGCCAAAATGGAGTTGCCTGTCCAGTCTGTTCCTAAAGCGTTCCTAAGGCCAGCAACGCTCTTAGCGAATGGTTTCTCTACCGAGACACTACTTTTGAACTCGAGATTTACTTTTTTTCTTTCTTTTTTTAATTTTATTTATACACATACAATAGGTACACGTACAATAAAAATATACAGACAAAATACCAAAAAAAAAATAACAACACATTACACATTAACATAAAACAAAATTAAAAGACTTCCATTTAGCCACTTATCAGCCATATTTTTTCTTTTCATATATCTTATAGCTTATCTGATAAAGACTCAAAAATTTTCTATATAGTTGCCTAGCTTATTATTATAAGCTCATCTTTTTATATATTATATACATCATATTATATATTCCTTTTCCCTTTCTTATATTACCTTAATATCTTCCATACAACCATCTTACTGCTTCATATTGCTGATTTCATTACAATGTTATATACATATCCTTATTTCTAACTTGTATATTTAATTATGTGTCGTATATAATATACTATATATCACATATATTTGAATCTTCTTTTTCAATCCTCATTCCTTTAATATAGAGTCTTCTATTTGGAGATTCGGCCATTTCTGTTTCATATATCTTATCACCTCCCTCCATTCTTCCTGAACTCGAGATTTACTTTTTGAAAACATTTTAAATAAACCAAGAAGATACAGTTGTCCCTCCGCATTTTTGCGGCTTTGACTTTTGCGGATTTGAATATTTGCGGCTCTGATTAATACATTCTCTCTAGGTCCTCCAGCGCAACTCTGCCAGAAGTTGACCATAGAGTTGTGCTGGAGAACCTAGCCGTTCCTAGAGAAAACATTCTCTCTAGGCATTTGTAGGTCCTCCAGCATGATTCTGTGATCATCCTCTCCATCAGACTGCTCCATCTATGACTATGAAAGGATAGCTTCATGAAGACAGGTCTAATTTAACTTTTAAAATTGTTTAATTGTTTTTTAAATGCTTGCAAAAAGCGTGGGATGAGTCCTTCCTGAATCTTCGTTCGCGAAGAAAAGCCAGAGATTTATAATGATAATAATAATAATAATAATAATACATTTTATTTATAGCCCACCTCTCCCTGCGGATCGAGGCAGGTTACAACAAATAGGAATGGCAATAAAATACAATATACAATTACAACCAGATTTCTAAATAATCCCTTACCCCAACCCCGCTCCCAATCATAAAAAGAAAAAGAAGCAAACTAAAAACAATAACAATATAAAATCAATAGCAATATAAAATAATGCTTTTCTATTGTTTTTAAATTGTATTGTTTTCAATTTGTCATGTGCTGCCTTGAGTCTCTATATTGGGGGAAAGGTGGGATATAATATGATGATGACGATGACGATGATGATGATGATGATGATGATGGAGGAAAGGTGGGATATAAGATGATGATGATGATGATGATGATGATGGAGGAAAGGTGGGATATAAGATGATGATGATGATGATGATGATGATGATGATGATTGCTTGGGCTCCACCTGTGTTGTTGCAGCATTGTCAACTGCACCCAGCACTCCTTTTGAACCTTGGTTGCAGGGCTTCTTGACACCTAGAAAATACTGGGGTTTTTTTGTCACCAGATTTTGCAAAGACTTTCACCATCACCTAAATTGTATTAATTTTTTTTTGGCCCACGGTGATAAACAGTCTTTGTCACTTTCTACAAGGTAGTGATGGGCACATATTGGGGAGACGCATCTGCTTGATACTGGTTTTCTGGCTTGTTGTGCAGAAGGGGAAAAAGCTTAGAATAAATTCTGGGAAGTTGGAATACATGCTTTCTGATTCTCTAGAGACAGATATTGAAGAAGAAGGGTGGTTTTGAAGAAGCTGTCCTTGGAAACACAAGAGAGTTGTAGGAGCCTGAGGGCATGTGTGTGGGTGTTGGAGGAGCTATTTTGGGACAAGTTCTGTAAGAAAAAAAGGAGAGAGGACTGGTGTTGTATGATCAGTGGTTGGTCAATGTCTGTTCTCAAACTAGAGTTATTCTCATAAACAAGGAATAATTTGACTATTTGAGCTTTTAGAATAGGCCACAAAGGAAAACAATACTTGTTTCAGTTGTAGGATCAATGCCTAGCTGGGTGGAAAGGACAGATTTCTTTTAAAAAATTGCCAACCCCCAATTTACCCATTCTGCCCTCTTCTCTAGTGATGTGGGTTTTCTGGAAGAAATTAAATAAGAAAAACTCCAGAAATTTTTCCAGTGCCCTGAATAGATTGTGATCTGTGGTAATTGGGAACCTCCAGTTTCCCGTTACCATCTATCTATCACTTATACGACTAGGGCTGCTGCCACACTGCAGAAATAAAGCAGTTTGATAACACTTTATCTGCCATGACTCAGTGCAGTACAATTTTGGGATCTGTAGTTTTGTGAGATATTTAACCTTCCCTGTCAGAATGCTTTGGTGCCCCACTAAGCTACAAATCCCAGGATTCAGTAGCATTGAGCCATGGAAGTTAAAGTGATGTCAAAATGCTTTATTTATGCCATGTGGCACCAACCTTAGAATCCCTTATAGGACATTGTATTGGTATCCATTTGCTGTTACTAAATAATGTTGTGAATTTTTTTTCACAAATCAATATTTTTTTTATATTTTTATAGAAATGTTTTTTGTGTGTGTCTGTGTGTGGGGGGAAAATAATTTGAAAAAATTATTGTAAATTTTTTCTTCTCACTCCACTGTTCTTGCCTTTCTGTGCTTCCCCTTTTGTAATTTTGGGCCAAAGACTATATGTGCAAGGTGCTTCATTTTAATTTAAATAGGTCCCTTGTTACATCTAGACTGGTCCTTGTGCTGGAAGTGCTAAATGTTATCTGTGTTTCGTAACCACTTCTGTTGTTTCGAGCTTAAACGTTTTGTGTTTGTGTTCTTTACTGCAGGGTCAGTACTGTGACATTTGTTCATCAGCAAACAGCAACAAAGCCCACCCTATTACGAATGCTATAGATGGCACTGAACGCTGGTGGCAGAGCCCTCCTCTTTCTCGTAGGCTGGAATTCAACGAAGTCAATGTCACACTCGATCTTGGACAGGTAACAACAGAAAATGGGGTAGAGGAATATAGTGTGTGCACCTTGATTTTAAAATCAAGAGACCAGCAAGCTTATTTATGATCATGTTTAATTTTGTTTTTAGTAAAATTGCAGGACACAATGAATATCACACTGTAGATTTATTGAATGAAATCAATGCACTATCGGCCTGCAAGGTTTTGACAAAAGCATGGATATTACAAGACATAACCATGCACAGCCCTACATTAACAGCATTTTGAAAAAATTGTTCTGATATATACCGGTATTTAAAGATGGTGTATAATTATTGTTGTTGTTATGTGTCTTCAAGTCATTTTTGACTTACGGTGACCCTAAAGTTATCATGGGGTTTTCTGGGGTTGAGAGTCACCAAGGGTCACCCAGTGGGTTTCCATGGCTGAGCAGGGAATCAAACCCTGTGCTCCAGAGTTTATACACTAAGGGCCTCGGCAGACGGCTAATTGCGCTGTCTCCGAGACAGGGAAGAGGAGGAGCAGCCGCACGCTCGGCACCCCTTCCTCCTCCTGAGGTTGCCCTCGGAGCCACCGGCCCTCCGCACAGCCGGCGCTCCGAGGGCAACCTCCCGCCGCAGTGTCCGCACACGCTGCGGCGGATAAGTCAGTGAAAGTGCGCCCCACGCTTTTGGGGCACACTTTCACTGACTTGTGAAAGGAGCGCTGATTTAGCGCTCCTTTCAGGGGCGCCGACGGTGCGCCGCGGTGAGGATGCCTCAGTCCCACGGTGCACCGTCCCACGGCATTCCAGAGCCTCTCATCTGCTTCCCCCCAGGGTACCAGATCCTGTCTGATCCTGGAAAGTAAGCAGTGTCAGCCCTGGTTAGTATTTGGATGGGAGACAGCAAAGGAATACCAGGTGCTGTAGGCTATATTTCAGAGGAAGGAACTGGCAAAACCACCTCTGCATATTCGTTGTCTTACAAAAAAAAAAAAAAACCATGAAATTCATGGGCTTACCATAGGCTGACTTGAAGGCACATGCACACACATATAAACATAACAGAAATCTGTGATATGACTACACTGTTGCAGCTGGGGGGATTCTACATGTTTGACTGGGGAGAAAACAGTGTCTAGAAAAAATGGATGTCAGGGAGAAAACTGTGCTTGAACCCTTCTTGTAACACAAAATGCTGTGGGCCAACAAAGTTTTCTACTTCATTCTGCTATTTGAATAAACTTGAAGGAACTATTAAAAATCAACATGTATTCCATGCAATTAATTGGCATATATCAGTATTAATGGTTGTTGAATTACCCTTTAGGATGGGTTTGGAGCCTCCCCATTGATGTGATTTCAAAGAGTGAAAGACACAAAGTCAATATTGGCTCAGCTTTTGTTGGTGTGATTGTGCAGACATTTGAGCTTTCAGGATCTTTTCTACAGGCAGAATGAATATTCTGAAAGGTGACACTCCACTTAAATACAAAAGAAAGCAAATAACTGTCCTTTGGGTAGTCACTTCAGGATTTTAGAGAGAATTGCTGTTGTTAAATGTTAACAAATCAGCCTTCATGGTGGCTTGTGAGAGGACCAAGTGAAATAATGTTAATGTCAAAATTATATGGTGTCCTCTTACCCTTTTCTCTTTTTTGTTAATCTGTTTTTTGAATCATGGTTGGCAGTGTGAATAAACAGACCTGTTGTATGGTGCAGGTTAATAGAAAACTAAATCCATTTCCTAGTCCCCACTATAGTAGACCTATCTAAGCACAATGAAGTAAATATCAAAACATCTCTGAACACATTAAATTTACTTTTTGCTTCCAAAGTAAATGTGTGGCGACAATGTAGCAGCCTGTACTGGCTGGTGTGCCTGAGGATCCTATTCATCTGGAAAACAGTGCTTGTGGGAAGTCGTATAGCTGATTGTTAATGTTTTCCTGGACATGGGTGAGAATGCTGAAGACAATAAAAAGTCTTTTGGCACCCTAAAGTCTAACAAAGCTATTTTGGCATAATTTTTTTGTGGACAATAGAACGCTTCATCAAATGCATTGTGAATTACTTAGTGACACTGGTGGATTTCTACTTCATATACTTACATTTGGTATCTTCTCTTTTAACAGTTTCTATGGGGATAGCTTTGTTTTAACCTCTGAAAAATAAAATTTGTTAATCTTCTAAGTACCAGAAGACTTTTGTGTTTGCTGCAACAGGCCAGCACATCTTGACCTCTAGAAGCTATCTGTATGGAAATTTTAATGTTGTAAGCCGCCCTGGTTGCTCTGCAGAGGGGCGGGGTATAAATTATTATTATTATTATTATTATTATTATTATTATTATTATTATTATTAGAGACTATTGTCTGAATCCTATTATTAGACTCACCTTGACCAGACCCATTGGATGAATGGGATTTACATAGGTGTTGATTCACCTTCCAACAGTTAGTTCAGTGAGTTTTCTTTAATTGGGATTAAGTAATAGAATTCATGCTAAAATTTCTACACAGCAAGTGAAGAGTTACTGCATAATGAATGTGTGCATTTTATGACAATTGCCATTATCTCTCTTGTGCATTATCTTTCTTGGCCCTGCTGTTTTGGGGGTCCTCTCTGACAGCAGAAATAGCCCCAAAGAAAAATGAGAGAGTGGGTTGTTTTTTTCTTTGCAAGTGGAGAGAATCAATAAGAGAAATAATTTCTAACTGCCTTTATGTATCCTGTGATTGTGGGCTTCTGATTTGAGTTAGCTGTTCAGAAATCCATCTAATTTGAGGACCACCTTTTCATTTCAAAGTGGGTAATTTCATTTTGAAACTCTCTTATTAAAAATTCAAACAAGCTCCAAAACATGAGGGGAACAAAGGCAATTGTTGTGAATGGGGGCAGGGGCTAGGGCTGGGAGCAGTTGATCATCTACTTGGAGAGAGCTTTTCCAGGGCTGAAAAGTCTGACAGTAACATATGCACTATCCTTTCATTTCAAACACACACTGAATTTGTTAGAGGAAGTTGCTGGCAAGAACTGGCCTCTCAGTCCTTGCTGAATAGAACAGGCGGAGGAGGTAGACTGCGCTGCAAAAAGTTTCCCTGCTTGGTATTCAGTGTGTTGTGGAGCATTCAGTTTGGGGTGTGATTGTGATGATGCAGCAGTTAAAGGGCTACAGTCTCTCAGCAGTCTCATGGGGGACAAAACATGCCATCTGGTTGTCTTCCAAAAGGGTTCCAGAACAGTTTCCTAGCTAATGTTAGATGCATTTTTCCAAGAGTTTAGTTTGCATAAATGGACTTGGACTTCTCTTTCTTTTATACTCTGGTTTTCTTTCATATTATTGGAACTGACACCTTTGTGTTCTGCTAGGCTTTGTGGATGCAGGTAATGAATAATGCTGTAGAAACTGTTTCAAAGCCTTGAAGGAATGCAACTCCTGTTCTTGCCCTTCAAAGCTACATGTGTATAGGTAGTTGTCTAAAGAGGTTTGGCTGGTTTTCAGTGCCACAAGGGTGTAGGTCACTAATCCTATCACCTTGTAGTTTAGAAATAATCCAGTTAGTTCATTATTAGTTCATTTATCCATATCAGTACAAAGCCAGTGGAAGGTTGGGAAGGCCCTGCAGGTTTCCTCTTTTTGGGTCAAACTCTCACAGTGGAAAGGAATTACTTTTTGCAACTTTTAAGGAATGTCAGCTGAGATTAGGTTATAAGAATGTGGAAGCTGTGGCTAAGGGAGGACTGAACACCAAAAGTCTATTGTGATAAAATGTTGCCATTATGACAACATAGTAGTTAAGAGAGCATATTTGGAAATTATGGGAGTACCTTGAAAGATGCAGATAATGCCTCTGAAATGATATCTGACAGAAATGGTTTGCTATGTGTATTCCTGCATGGCAGTGGTGTTGCACTGGATGGCCCTTGTGGTCTCTTCCAATTCTATGATTTGATCTCCTAGTTGCCTAGATTTAAATGTGAAATTCCATTATCCTAAGCTTTGTCTCTGAATAGGTCTAGGAAAATGCTGTAACGTCTTTTAGTGATAACTAGATTTTAGTTCCTGCCTAAAGAAGAGCAGATGCTACTGACAAGGAGGAAACAACGTATGCTTCAGAGTGCTGAAAAAAAATGTTTTGCTCCTAATGTTTGGAACATTAGGGTTTAGAGTGTTTTTTCAATATCTATCTCACATATCAAAGTTATAGTCCTATCAAGTTGGTGACTGCTAGGCCTGTTTTACAGATATGTGAAAGAACTTAATTTAAAAGCATTTTCCCCTCTCATGGGATCAAGCAGGTTCATGGCTGGATTCAAGCAATGCCATCCAGACAATATACCTTTCTTGCTGCTTTCAGTAATGTTTATTAACTGCTTCAGTGTGGGAAGGATGGGGGCAGGGGTGCCACAGAGCATGTCAGCTCATATTCTGCTGTCTTGGCTATAGCTATCCAACAAACTGATTTCATGGTACATGTTCCACTTTATATCAAAATATGTAACTGCCGATTGGGGTTAATCTTTTCTGATGCTATTTATTTGATGATATTTTATGGGATTTATTTGCCATTTTGAGAAAGAAAAGTGAGAGTCAGTGTAAAGCAGTTATTGAAAACTGGCCTAAGGGTTTGTTTTACATTTTTGTTGTTGTTACATTAGGCATCTTGATATAAAATGGTGTTTCTTTCTTTCATTATGATGGTATTAGACTCTGTCCTTCAATATATTTGGCTACATTATTTGACACTTTATTAAATGATTTTATTTTACTAATTTATTTACTTATTTATTTCATTTGTATGCTGCCTTTCTCCCAAAGAGGGCCAATTTAAAAATTTAAAAACAATTAAAATAATTATTTTTTCTCTGAAGATGCCAGCCACAGATGCTGGCGAAACGTCAGAAAGAAACTCTTCTAGAACATAGCCACACAGCCTGAAAAACCCACAAAAAACAATTAAAATAATCACATAAAACACTACAAAATAGTCTAAAAGACATACAAAAAATGTAAAAGGTAAATAAAAAAATGGAGAAAGAAGCTGCATTGCTTGCACATTAAAAGCCTGCTTGAACAAGAAGCTCTTTGCTTGCCAATGAAAGCTGGGGGCCTCTTGCAGAAGGGAGCTCCAGAGGGTGGGAGAAGGCTCTCTTTTGTGTCCTCACCAGGCAAGCCTATGATGGTGGCAACCAAGAGAAAGCCTTTCCTGGTAGATCCTAAAACTCTGGCAGGTTTGAATGGGTAGATACAGTCTTTTGGATAGTCTGACTTAAGCCGTACAGGGCTTTATAGGTCATGACCCCATGTTGAACTGTGTCCAGAAATGAACTGGTAGGCAGCAGAGCTGTTTTGACAAGGAAATTATATGCTCCTATAAATGACCCCATTTACCATTCTGGCCATAGCATGGATGGCCCTTGTGGTCTCTTCCAATTCTATGATTCTGTGATTCTATGATTCTATGGATCTGTCGAAGTTTCTGAACAGTTTCCAAAGACAGCCCCACGAAGAGTCCAAACATGTTGTAAACAAGGTGTGTGTCATCATAGCTAGATCTGACGTTTCAAGCAACTGGCGCAGCTGGTGTACTAATTTTAACTGTAAATAAACGCTCTCCTAGCCGCTGCTGAAACCTGGGCATCCAGCCTCAGAGTTGAGTCCAGGAAAACACCTAAGCTGCAAGCCTGAGATTTCAAGGGGAGTATAACCCCATCCAACACAGGCAGAGTCCCTATTCCACAATCTGCTTTTCAACTGAGATCTTATCTGGATTAAGTTTAAATTTGTTTGTCCCCGTCCAGATCATTACTGACAACAGACATCGAATCAGTACAGACAGCTTACTTGGAATCAGATGGTAAAGAGAGGTAAGGTTGGATGTCATCAACATATTGGTGACATCGAATCTCAGAACTCTGGATGACCTCTTCCAGCATTTTATGTAGATGTTAAACAGTATGGGGGACAAAACAGAACCCCGAGGACCCACAAAGGCCAGTGGCCATGTCATTGAACAGGAGTCCCCCATCACCACCTTTGAGTTTGCCCCTTCAAGAAAGACCAGAACTACAGCATAACCATGTTCCCAAGTCCCATTCCAGAGAGTTGGCCCAGAAGGATACTATGGTTGATGATACTGAAAGCTGCTGAGATGTCCATCAGAACCAACAGAGACACACTCCCCCCGTCCAGTTCCCTGTTTAGGTCATCCATAAAGGTGACCAAGCTGCAATCATGTCCATTGTCTTGTCCATTTCCTTGTTCCAAAGATCAGCCAGGGCTTTGATAGGATCACGTGCCAAGGAAAGTCTCCAATAGCCATCAGGAATCCATCTGGATCTAGTAGTTTTCTGGGGAGGACCATCTTAAACTCCCCCCCACACCTGTAGAGTCTCTGCATACCAGTGAATCTAAACCCCACCAGGTAGTGATCAGTTCATGACAATAGAACTAGAGAATGTTCCTCCACACCCACATCACTGTCATACTGCCCAGAACACAACCAGATCCAATATGTTCTGCAGCATGGGTGGCATCGGATATTACTGAGGACAGACCCACAATTGTCGTGGCAGACATGAAAACTAGAGCTGCTCCTCAGAGTAATCTCCACATGGATGTTGAAGTGCCTGCACAACAAGGTGAGGACACCACCACTGAGACCAAACCAGCTAGCTCAGGAAGGGAGACTGTTGAGTAGTGAGGTGGATGGTACACCAGCATAATTCCTATTCTGTTCCTACCTTCAAAAATATACTCTTGAACCTAGCAGACTGTGAGAAAGGGCACCTGGTGAGGGAGATGGAATCCGTCCTATCAGACAATCCACAAGGCATCTGAACACAGCAAATGAATGATGCAACCCCATATGCCTTCTTGAGAACTGTTACTGGTGGTTACCAAAAGCCAGCAAGATGGAGAGACAAGCTATCCCATGGCTTTATTATTACTGCTATAAAAGTCTTACTCTGTCTTCCCATCTGCTTTATCCCAGATAAAGGGAAGGGGTGAATAACAGAGTTTCAGAAAAGTCTGATACAGAGTGCTCCCAGATCATTTAGGTGTTATATTTTAGAATTTAAAACTAGCTATTTGACCCAGACCTACAAATACTTGGAACCTAAATATCATTGGATAGATATGGTTTAAATGTCTCATACTGGCCAGTAGCCTGGTTGCTGTTTTCTGAACTACCTACAATAATAAAGTTAGGAGCTAACAGGCTCACTGTATTCCTAGTATTGCTGGTTCAGGAATTTAGTTCTTAACTTAATTATGACATCCGTAACTGCAATCAGGATTGTTTCTTGCCATTATGATGTCACCACATGTATTTAGCACAGTTGCTGAGATGTCAAATGACCTACAGTCCAGGGGTACATCTACATTAACAGGAAAACCTGGCTTACTTGTGGGTTAGCAATAACAATAGCAGCTTCATTTATATACCGCTTCACACCTGAAAACGTACCTGAAAACTTAGACTTAAGATACTAGGTTAGCTAGCAGAAGACATTACAGTTGTTCCTCCATATATATGGATTCCTTATCCATGGATTCAACCATCCAGGGATTCAGTTGCCATGGTCTGCAGTGTCCACATGCTTGTCCTCTTGATCACTACGCACACCAAGGCAAGTTTGGGAGCACTGGTCACATGGTACTCCTATCTGACTTCAACCTTTGGATAAATCACAATATAAATGGCTATGGCTGTTCTGCTTTTTCCATCCTCCCCCCCCCCCACCCCATGTTTGAAAATGTATGTATTTCTGAACTCATCCCTCTGGCTTTATACCAATGTTGCTATGGAGCACAGTCCATACCTATGTGCAAATATCTGAATTTTCTTTTCAAAACCAGGATAAATCCCCATGTTCCCTCCTCTGGATTAAAGCCTTGAGGCAGTGAAAAGGCCTAAATTTATCCCAAATCATCCTGTATGTTGTTTGGACCACTCATTATGAAAACTAGGTGAGACCATTTTATTTGCCCTGCAATATACACCCTTTTACAAATTTTACAGGTAAGCCAGGTTGATCAAGCTCTTGTACCAGAGAAAGAGGTACAAGGAGGATCCCTTTAACACAATTTTACTGAGAGGTTTCTATTTACCTGAAAACTTAGAAATTTTTAAGATACTAGGTTAGCCAGAAGAAGACATTGGAGTTGGTCCTCCATTTATATAGATTCTTTATCCCTGGATTCAACCATCCAGGGATTGAAAATATTTTAGAAATATATAAATTCCAAAAAGCAAACTTTGATTTTGCCATTTTATATAAGGGATACCAACTTACTATATCTTTGTATTTACTGGAACTTCAGCATACACTGATTTTAGAATCCATGGGGGTTTCTGGAACCAAACCCTAGTGTATACCAAGAGCCCAGTGTTGTTCCCTGTATCCAGCATACTTGGTAACATGCTTTGTTTGATTGGCTATATCAAAATTGCAAGATAATTGAAGAGTGAGGCTTTGAGGCATAGATGTAAGCTTCTGCTTGTTGCTGTTTTTTGTCTTTGAAAAAAGACTCCAGTCTGTGTCTCTTTTATATTCAGCTCTTTGTTTTTGCAAGCTGACACATACTGATGTGTTGCAAATGGAAGTGCCAGTAACTTTCTTTACTTGGTCCTCCTGGGCTAGAGTGTTCTTTTAGAGCAGGGGTAGGTAACCTTTTTGAGCCGGGGGCCGAGTTGCTGTCCCTCAGACAATTGGGGGGCCGAAGCACCAAAAACAAACAAACAAACAAACAAACAAACAAACAAATAAATAAATAATTTTTTTAAAAAATTAATTTTTTTAAAAAAAATATGTATGCACACTCTCTCAGCCCCAGAAGAGCCATGGCAAAACCCCTGTGGAGATTTTGCCAAGAAAACCCCAAGAACAAGTAATAACAACAATAATATCGTCATGGTGGGCGGTGGCAGGGGGTGGCGGCGGCAGGACTGGTCTGGGGCCAGTCCAAAGGCCTTAGGGGGCCGCATCTGGCCCCCAGGCCTTAGGTTGCCTACACCTGTTTTAGAGCCTTTGAAACCTTTACTGAGTTGCTGTTCTGGAATCTGATTTTCTGTCTAAGCAGTTTCAGCTGAAAAATGCTTCAGAGAGCTGCATGACCTTCTCTGTTTTCTACAATAAAATCTACAAAAGAGTGATACCTTTGTTGGCCAACTGAAATACACAAAATCCATCATATGAGATTTCAAAGCTTCACTAGCTTCTTCATGAGACAAAGGTGTTAAAAATCATACAGGAGAACAAAAATGCCAGTGTCAGAGCCATTGTCCTACATGTCTCATATTCTGTTGTCAGTTAAGATGGTCTAGAGAGGAATATCAATGTGGGTGGAGGCCGCTCTCCTTCCTTAGAATGTGGGGATTTTGTTGTATTTTGTTGCATGGCCAACATGGCTACCACTAAATATGTTCTCAGTCTTTTGCATGCATTGGCTTCACTCTCAAACTTCTTGGCCTCTCACTTGTACAGTACTTGCAACAATCCATTCACAGGCTACATTTTCTAGATACGGTAACAATGAAAGAATAAGTCCTTAGGTGCACCCACTAAAGCTTTGAAGGATGACAGTGTGGCCAGGGGAAATAGATGCAGTTGCCCATTCATACTTTAAATGTTCCACTTCAGTTTTGCAATTTAACCCCTTTGTTTGGTGCCAAAACCAGGATAAACCCCCACTATTAGCAAATTTAAGATTATTATGATTCCTTTCTTTAGCAGTTTTCAGTGTACAGAATGCTTGGCAACTGTGGTCTCATTTACCCTCACAAACCACCCTGTGAATGAGGCTGCATTGTTCCTATTTAAAAAGCTGTCCTTTTATTCATACCCTTTCCTGTTGCCTGCCTGTTGTCTTGAGTAGCATTAAAACCACAAATAAAGAAGCTAGGAGAAGTATTGAAATCCTGTCAGTGAATGACAACCTGAAAAAGAGAAAAGTGGTGGGGGGAATAAAAACTGAAGGGGCAGCCCACCCAGCTTGAGTAATGTATATAATAGACTCAGATCATGTAGAGAATGCTTCTAATGAAATAAAGTTTACAGTTCTTTGCTGGGGGAGGTTAAGAAGGAAGCCCTGTTGTAGAATGGGGAGGGACTATGCATTTGGTTATCTTTTGGGGCTATGGGAGAGATTTTAACTTTACTGTAGGAAACAAAAACTGGGGAGCACCCAATAAAATCCACAGAAATGAGATGTCTCAAGATCCTCAATGGATATATAATTTATTAATGAAAAGCCCAATGGAGTTTGACCTGTATATGTTTTCAAAGGCCTTCTTCAATGGCTGTTTGAAATTTAACTGCAGACATTTCTGGAACAGAAACTCCTACCCCATTTACTGGACAAAAATGAAGCTTCACTGGACCCATTTCTGTATCATTAACAAAAAATATAGTCCTAATGTTTAGAAATGTTGACCTTGAAGAAGCAATGGGAAAGATGCCACTTTATGAGCAGAAACATGTAACCTGGTGCCTTACAACGATATATTCATTGTGAGTATTGCATGAAAAGTTAGCAAATTGGCTAGGAAACAATCAGTGGAAATATACAACTATAGAACGGATTTTATTATAGTTAGCTCTGCTCATATCTTTCTTTTTAATGGCTAGGCTAATAAAACATTTGATGTGGTCATAGGTTAAATAGGATTCAATATGATACAGATATTTAATTGGAACTATTTTCAGTAGTTTACACGTGCAGAATTTTGCAGTGTTGACTGCAGAGAATGGATTCCTAAGAATTGTTTCCTTAATAAGAATAATTTTAAAACAATACATATTGGTAAACCTTAGAGTAACAGAAGTGATGGAAAATGGCTGTGCAAATGGTCAAATTTTGCGTTAAATAAAGCTACATGTCCTGTGATATTGACTAGCTGTCTTCATTACCAAAAAAATTCAAATTCCTGAAAGAATTCAGAAAATGAATAATCTTCCAAGTCTGATATACATTTAATTGATCATCATTAATCCTACTCCTATGTAGATATTCTGCTAATTTAGGCTTCTCTTGTGACATAAGTATCTGGGAATCTTTCAGTAAAAAGGATACACAGTGACTGCTCCCTTTCAAGAAGACAATGAAGCTATGGCTATGTTCCCAGTTGGAGAAAACACTGGGATATTTTTAGCTCTGGTATGAGAGGCAGAATGCCATTTGTAGTGTAGAAGAGTTAAGGAAAAAGGTGAAAATGAAGGAGATTTTTCATGTTTTCCCTGCTTTTTACAACGCGGTGCCAAAGAAGACGGAGATTGGAGATAGACTGAGATAAGTGAGCCCCAAATATGATGTAGTAAATGGGTCTTTTTTTCTTTCAACCTGCTTTTGCTTTGGTTTAGTGAATCTGCAAGGGAACAACTTCAGCAAGGGTACACTAATGCTTCTTCAGAGCTGTTGTTCTTTTCTCAAGATGTATATCTGAATTACCTCTCCTAAGCAGGAGGGAGATGCCATGCTGTGCTGCAATAGCAATACTAGCACTTTACATTTCTATACCACTTTATAGTGAATTAAGCACTCTCTAAGCAGTTTACAATGTGTATGATGAGAGGACGAAAGGCTGAGTCAACCTGGAGCCCTGTGGGATCGAACTCACAACATTGTGGTTGCAGTACTGGCTTTTAACCACTGCACCATCAGGGCTCCCTACTGAAGAGCTTGGTGGGTTCACAAAGATATGCTGGTGTTGGTTTCTTGCTCAACATTTTGCATGAAGAGTCAAGAGAAATGCTACTACAGATGGTGAATCATAAATAGTCTTGTTGAAAATTAAAGTGCTCTTAAAGAAGTACCATCAAATTAATAACATTATTCTAATCTTGTTCAGTTTATACTGCCCTAAATTGAATTTACATGAGGAGGCAAAAGCACTTTGTCCCATTTATAATCCTTGTGAGGCATATTACATGGCCTTCTTCCTGGAGAAATAACAACAACAACAAACAAACAAACAACAAACAACAACTACTACTACTTCCTGAGGGTTATAATGTGGACAAAAACTAGCATACCTTTAATCATGTTTGTATGTGCCTTCAAGTTGTTTCTGATTTAAACCCTGGGGTGAACCTATTCCAGGGTTTTCTTGGAAAGATTTGTTCAGAGGGGCTTGCTATTGCCGTTGACTGTGACTTGCCCAAGGACACTGGATGGGTTTTCATGGCTAAGCAATTATTTGAACCCTGGTCTCCCAGAATCCTAGTTTAACACTCAGATAACTATCTATACCATACAGGCTCAACTTTAATCTAGCCTTTTGAAAAATGTTATTCCACATTTTTGGGATCTGTGTGTGTCTCATTGCCTGATTTAGATTTGGGGTCAAAGCAAGGAGGTATCATCTGAGGAAGCAGGCATAACCAAAAAGAAATCAGTACTTCAGTCAATCCCGCCCTGTGACATATCCTAAATTAATGTAAATCAAACCCTCATGTGGTGTGATGGACACATCCTATTGAAATGAAATTTGCCCAAGAATTACAAGGTATACAGATCACAGTTTCAGGATCATTCTAGACCAGGGGCAGGCAACCTTTTTGAGACCTGGGCCGGTCT
>CM034706.1:261753970-261765649 GCA_020142125.1 Phrynosoma platyrhinos | reverse complement strand
TGTGGGGATGGTGGTGTTTGTCCTGTGGTGCAGGCTGGTAGAGAACTAATTTGCTGAAGCTGCTTCAAGTGTAATATTGACTAGTGATATTATAATCCCATAGATCTATCAAAATACCCCTCCTTATCAAAGTTGACCACTCCTGTCTTAGAAGTTCAGTATACAGGAGCAAAACCACTCAATACAGGATCAAAAATATCTCTAGGTCCCTCTTAAATTACAGCTGTACTTTAAGAAAACTAAACATTCCTCACAAGTCTGGTTTATCCCACTATGGATCTGTAGGTCCAAATCTTAGTGAACCATCTTATCATTCTTCCACCATCAGACCCATTGCAATTTTATATTGAGGCCTATTTTTTTTAAATGTCTTTGGAATTTATCACACAGGGGAAATACCATGCAGAAACGGGGTTTTAAATTGGAAAAAAAAACCCACAAAATTTTCAGACGACGTCACTGTTAAAATGGGGTTAACCTGAACGGAAAAGGGGTTAACCCAAACGGAAAGAAACTGCTTCTTTTTACTTTCGAAAAATCCCAAAAGTAAAAAGAAAGCAGTTTTTGACTACTTTCCGTTCAGGTTAACCCCATTTTAACAGCAATGTGTGTGAAAATCTGCCCGCTTTTGCGGGTTCCCCCCACCTTTTAAATCCCGTTTCTGCACGGGATTTGCCACGTATGATAAACTTATTTGTTTAAATACCTGTTTTCCATGTTTTCATAACAGATTCCTGAGGAGAGGATTCTTCTTCCTGCCTTTTTATAAAACTGTAATTGAAAAAAACTGAAGTCTTGTGTTAATTTTCTTAATGATTCAGAAAAAGGTATTAATGATTTTACTGCCTTCTCAATTATCTCTTTCTAAGTTTAACTAAAGCTGAATATACAAATATGACTAAGGAGCCAGCTGTAAAGATGCCTGCTCATAAGGAAGCATGTTAATTTAGGAGAAAGTTGATAAGGTTGGATAGGACATGAGTTTTGTAAAACAACACAGTATGGGGAAAGCAGAGGGGGAAAAAATTACACCACAAATACTAGAATTCATAGAGTCATAGAACTGGAGGAGACCACAAGGGCCATCCAGTCCAGCCTCCTGCCATGCAGGAACACATAGTCAAAGCCAGGGGTAGGCAACCTAAGGCCCGGGGGCCGGATACGGCCCAGCAAGGCCTTTGGACCGGCCCCAAACCGGTCCTGCCGACGCCGCCCCCACCGCCGACGCCATCACTCTCCAAGGCAGCATGTTAGACTGTCAAAACAGTTCTTACCTTCAGGAAGTTCTTCCTAATGTTTAGGTGAAATCTCTTTTCCTGTAGCTTGACTCTATTGCTCCGTGTCCTGATCTCTAGAGCAACAGAAAACAAACTTGCTCCATAATTTGAGGCTGCCCAATGAAACTGCCCAATGACAGAAGATAGTTCTGTAAACAATTCACAATTTATTTATGAAATCTGCTGCCACAAAAGAAAAGGAAGTACTTCTCCACATACTGCATTAATTTAATTGTGGAATTCAGTGACACAAGATATAGTAAGCCTGCAAAGATGACTAGCTTGAACATAGATTAGAGAAATTCATGAAAGTTAGGGTCATCGGTGGATCCTAGTGGGGTTAGCTGTGTGTCTTCTCCTGTAACAAAGAACATATGTCTCTGTGGATTGATTGCTGTGATATATGAGGTGAAAGTTGCAATTGTATTCATGCATTCATGATACTGTATGGGCAGAATGATGGACAAAAAAAAATGTGATCTGATTCATCATGTCTCTTATTATGTTCTTATTTCCTTAAAGATGTAGTTAGGAACACTAGCTTAGCTAACGTTCAGAGCGCTTTCATGGAAGAGAGATCTTATCTGTGGTAACTTGCCACAGTGCCTCCATCTTTAGTTGTTGTTGTTGTGCGCCTTCATTTCCGACTTATGGTGACCCTAAGGGAGACCTATCATGGGTTTTTTTGGCAAGATTTGTTCAGAGGAGGTTTGCCATTGCCTTCCCCTGAGGCTGAGAGCATGTGACTTGCCCAAGGTCACCTATTGGGTCGCCATGACCAAACTGGGAATCAATCCCTGGTTTCCAGAGTCATAGTCCAACACTAAAACCACTATGCCACACTGGCTCTCACTGATTTGTTTGATGAGGAACAAACACAAGAGAAGACAATTACTTTCACCTCCTGCTAGTGGGCTTACCAGAGGGATCTGTTAGACCAGGGGTCGGCAAGTTCCCCTTACCAGGGGCCGGGCTGGGGATCCCCTGGTCTTCCATGGGCCGATAGTGGTGGTGGGAAATGGCAGCATATGCACACTTGCTCGCGCATGCACAATATTTCCCGAGTACTGCGCATGTACTCGTGAGCGAGTCGCGGCCGCCATTTTGGAAAACAAAATGGCAGCTGTGACTCGCTCGCACATGTGCAGGAGTACTGCGCATGCACAAACAAGTCACGGCTGCCATTTTGGAAAACAATGCAGGGTTCAGCGAGGGCCGGTCCAAAGGCCTTGGGGGGGCCGGACCCAGCCCACGGGCCATAGGTTGCCAACCCCTGTGTTAGACTGTTAGACTCACAGAATCATAGAATTGGAAGAGATCATAAGGGCCTTCCAGTCCACCCCCCTTGCCATACAGGACAACATAATCAAAGCACTCCCATCAGATGGCTACCCAGCCTCTGCTTAAAAGTCTCCTAAGAAGCAAACTCTACCACTCTCCAAGGCAGCGTGATCCACTGTTGAACAGCTCTTATTGTCAGGAAGTTCTTGCTAATGTTGAAGTGGAATCTCTTTTCCTGTAGTTTGCATCCATTGCACCATGCACTCTGGAGCAGCAGAAACCAAGCTTGCTCCATCAATATGACATCCCTTCAAATATTTAAAAATGGCTATCATGTCACCCCTTAACCTTTTCTTCTCTAGGCTAGACATACCCAGCTTCCTAAGCTGCTTCTCATAGGGCAGTGATGGTGAACCTTTTCGAGACCAAGTGCCCAAACTGCAACCCCAAACCCACTTATTTATTGCAAAGTGCCACACCCTTCTGGTTTTCTAGTAATGAACTCTGGTGAACTGGTGCTGGGATGACAGAGGGCTCTGAGTGCCACCTCTGACGTGTGCCATAGGTTCGCCACCACTGTCATGGGGCATGGTTTCCAGACCTTTCACCATTTTGGTTGCCTTCTACTGGACATCCCTTTTGAATTGTGGTGACCAGAATTGGACACAGCATTCCAGATGAGGTCTGACCAAAGCAGAACAGAGTGGTACTATTCTTTTGTGGACTGAATGAACCTTTGGTGTGTCTTTTCTTTTCTTTTCTTTTTTGTGGAAGAAAAGCTCATAATTTTTTTTAAAAATCTTTCCAATTTATTTTCCTTCTTTTAAAAACAAATCAGTGACAGTTGAATAGACCCCAGACTGCACCTGGGAGTTCTTGTTAAGTATGGTTTCTGCTTCACTCCACATTTTCCTGCAGGCTTACCACTTTTGTTATGTACACTTGGATTCTTCAAAGATTAGGATAAAGGCAGGTGAACTCTTTCCAGAGCAAGGTCTGACTTGCCAGAAAAGCTGGGAATTTCAGAGGGTTTGCTCTAAAATCAATAGTAAGCCACATGTTACTTCTCCTGTTGTGTCTCTGGGACTTGTCTGGTTGTTGTGGGCAACCAGATTGTTGTGTATGGTAATAATTGGATGCTTTTTGTCTGTCTGAAAAGGATTCAGTCTAGCAAACATGTCCCCTTTTAGCCATTATCACTAGCATCATGAAGGCCTGGGCTTTCAAAGTTGGAGGACAGTTGCTGTAGTAAAAGACAGAGTGAAGCTAAAAAAAACAAACAAGGAACACTTTGTGAACATTTTTGCAGGTATCTCAGTTATACTACCCTCCCTTTTTCTTAATTGTATGTATTTTAATTAAAGGGTATGAAACAGATTGCGGGGGGGGGATGTTGGAGAAGAGGGCATGTGTTCCTGTTGCTAAGAAAACAATGTCTCTGGGTCTTTATACTGGGATCTAGTAATGGAATGCAAATTAAGAGGAAGGACTTCTGGTGCTATGTTAGTTTCAGTGGAATGCACATCTGCCCTAAATTTATTTTTGTTTGTTTGTTTGTTTGTTTGTTTTTATCCCACCTTTCTCCCAAAGTTGGACCCAAGGCAGCTAACTACATATATAAAACACATTAAAACAACTATTAAAATACTACAATTAAAACTGTAAAAATATAAACATTATAAATATAAAATTTGAAACAGATTTAAAAGTAATAATAATCTAAAACTAATCTCCCCATCACTTTGCCGCAGCAAAGTGGACAAGAGATGGAGAAGTGCCTGCTAAAGACTGAAAGTATGTGTCATTGTTTTTTCATGGACACCTTCTTGCACTGTGACTGTGAGCCTCCATAGCACACACAAAAAAGCTTCATAGAAATTCACAATAGTATTAGTTAGTGAGCCAGTGTGGTTTAGTGGTTTGAGTATTGGACTACAACTCTGGAAACCAGAGTTGAATCCCTGCTCAGCCATGGAAACCTTGGGCAAGTCACACTCTCTCAGCCTCAGGGGAAAGCAATGGCAATCCTCCTCTGAATACATCTTGCCAAGAAATCTCTATGATAGGTTTACCTTAGAGTCTTCATAAGTCAGAAATGACTTGAACGCACATAGCAGCAGCAACAACAACAATAGTAGTGAAATCTGGTCTGGTCTTCTCCTGTAGCAAACTAGTGTTCCTCCAAAGTGGAGTCAAGGCAGTCACAAGATTAAATAACAAAGTTATCATTTTGGATGTTGGGAAAAAATTAGGAAGATTATTATATTAAAACAACAACTGGTAATTTTAAAAGCACATCAAATAAAAGCAGGACAGCACCCCACCTGTTTAAACACCATCCTTGGCCTTTCAGATGTCAAAAGCCTATCTGATTTAAAAGTCTTTCCCAATGGAAGGACAACAGGACAAGGGCCAGCCTAACTTTCTTTGGAAGGAATGCTGCTGAGGAAACTCAAATCTACGAAAACTAATGCTACCACCTTCTTTCTTTCAGTTAATCTCAAAGGAAAGGTCTACAAGATCTCTTTGCATACTGATTTTCCGGACTAACATGGCTATGTCTTTGAATTCCTTTGGAAGGGAGTTACACAGTCTAGAAGAAATCACTTTGAAGGATCTGTTGCATATCCCCCAAATGTGCTTATGAGAATGATGGGACTGAGAGAAAGGCCTCTCCTGAAGATCTCAGAGTCAGGCTCGGCTCATATGGGAGAATATGATCCTTTAGGTAACCTAAATCCAAGCCTTATAGAGTGGTATAACTCACAACCAGTACCTTGGAATGGACTGGTAGTCAGTGAAGCTGTAACAACAAGGGACTTGTGTGCTCCTTGTAACCAGTCCCAGTTGACATTCTGGCTGCTGCATTTTGGACCCCCTAAGTTTCCAGAGAGCCAGTATGGTGAGCCACTATAGTGTAGTGATTTGAAAAAGTCATATAATCATAGAGTCGGAAGAGACCTCAAGGGCCATTAAGTCCAACCCCCTGCCATGCACGAACACAGAATCAAAGCACTGCCCACAATCAAAGCATCCCCTCCAGCCTCTGTTTAAAAACCTCCAAACTCTCTCAGCCTTAGAAGAAGGCAGTGACAAATCCCCTCTGAATAAATCCTGCCGAGGAAGCCCTTTGGTGGGGTTTAGACTATTCAGTCACCTTGAAGGCACATAACAACAACAGACAGAAAGTTTCCAAATACTTACCAAATGTCATCCCATGTAGAATGTGTTAACATAATCCAAATACTTTAAAAATATTTATGGTATGTGAAGAAACAGACATATGTTTCTTTGCAATCCTGCTTTTAGTATTTGCAACCTTTTGGAAATCCACACGAAAACAGAATCATGCTGAGTAGCAAGTCATCACAAAAATCCCAGTTGAAAAGGAAATTTGAATTTTGGTCAACAGTATGTAAGAGTTGACTGTGAGGTCATTTATTATTGTCTTTACAACATCATCTGCAAAATCAGAAGAGTCTGGAATGTTACTTTTCAAAAAGACCCAAGTTCCTTTATTCACTGTTCTCATCATCCAACAGGTTGTTATTTATTATTCTTTATTTTATTAAAATATTTATATCATATCATATATCAGAATCCTAGGGTAGCATACACATAAATTTAGTTTAAAGAATTTAAAACAATTTAAGCAAGAAAGAATAATTTAAACAATGTAAAAACATATTAAACAATTTGACAAGTTGAAACATTTTAAAACCATGCAAATTTACAATCCAAATGTATATTTGGATGAAATCAGGTCTCCCCAAAGGCTTTAAAATAAAAGGCTATGGTTTAACTTGGCAGCGAAGCCATCAAAGGAGATCCTCTCCTACATATTAAGCCTTGTGATAGAATAATGTGGCATCCCATACCTTAATAGCCATGGAGCTCAGCAGGAATCCCCCAGTGCCACTCTGGCACTGGTCTTATAGAAAGGAGCAGAATCAGCATAACACGTCTTGTACTCCCATTCTGCAGAGCTGGTCCAGCAAGGTACCTGATCAAAGCTGGTGAGATCCAGGAGAATCAGCAGGATAATATTCCCCTTATCTTTCACCAACAGTAGGTTGTTGGTCAGGACAACTCAAACTGTTTCATAAAGGGGGGAAGCAGACGAGGGCGTCCGGGATGCCGCGGGACTGTGCGCCGCAGGACTGCGGCATCCGCACCGCGGCACACCGTCGGCACCTCTGAAAGGAGCACTAAATCAGCGCTTCTTTCAGAAGTCAGTGAAAGTGCTCCCTAAAAGCGTAGGGCGCACTTTCACTGACTTATCCGCCGCAGCGTGTGCAGACGCTGCGGTGGGAGGTTGCCCTCGGAGCTCCGGCCGTGCGGAGGGCCAGCAGCTCTGAGGGCAACCTCGGGAGGAGGAAGGGGCGCCGATCGTGTGGCTGCCCCTCCTCTTCCCTGCCTCCAAAACGGCCCAATTAGCCGTCTGCCGAGGCCCTAACGCAACTTGGCCTGAAACCAGATTTTTATGGGTCAAATGAAATTGTTTTCTCCAAGAACATCTGCAATTGTGCAACCACTACATACTCAAACATCTTGGCCCAAAAGGTGAAATTAGCAATTGGATGGTCGTTCTTGTATATGTGTGTATCCATAGAGATCCTCTTCAGGTGAGAGCACACTATAGCTTCCCATACAGCAGGCATTTCCCTTGATAGAGTGAAGCATTTACAAACTGAACCTGGATGTTTGCATATGTGATGCTGATTGTTCAAAAAGTTACACAGCAGATGCTTGGCTTTAAATAAACAAGGCTGATAAGGAGCCCTGGTGGCAGAGTGGTTAAGTGCCAGTGCTGCAGCCCCAACATTGTGAGTTCTATCCTGAGGGGCTCCAAGGTCGACTCAGCCTTCCATTCTTTTGAAGGTTGGTAAAATGAGTACTCAGCTTGTTGGGGGCAAATTGGCTTACACATTGTAAATTGCTTAGAGACTGCTTAGTTCAGTATGAAGCAGTATAGAAATGTAAATGCTATTGCTAAATGCTATTGATATTTTTCAGTGCTAAGCAGGAAATGTACATTTTGGAAAGCGATGTATTAGCCTACATCTCTTGTTTATAGAAATGACCCAGAACAAACAATATTTGATACATGTTTTTCCCTCTAGCACATTTTCAGCAGAAGCAGCAGTGTATGCCATCTTCAGTGGCATTTTCAGTCGGCATGATCTTTGACCATTCATGCTCTAAGGCTAGAATGATTAATAACGGTCGGGAAAAGTTGCTCAAATTGAACAACTAATCTGCTTTCTGATCCTAGGGGCTGTTAACTGTTCCATGTATCTTAAGCGTGACAAGGTTCTGTGTGTATCCACATTAGACTAAGGGAACATGATGGCCAGCACTGTAGTGTGCTTGCAGAGGAGCCATAACTCACTGGTGGACACATGCTTCTCAAGTGGAAAGTCTCTGGTTCAGTTTCTGGAATTTACACAACATTTTGGATCAGAGCTTCAGGATTAAGTAGTTTGTGACGAAGAAGGTCTCTGCTGACACTTTGGAGTGTTGATACCAAACAGAGTACTAGAGTACATTAGGTTAGATGGACTAAAGATGTGAGTCAGCGTTAGGCATAATGGTAGCTAGGAACTTGAGAATATGTTTTTTAGATGGTGAGAGGGAGCAGGAAAGCCTGGTGGTCTTGACTGGAGAGGCGTAGCTGAGTGGTTAGAAGCTATAGATTGACAGTTGAGTGTGTGGAGTTCTGTGGCTGGGGAGTTAGCTTTATAATTTCATATTCCTGGGACATGCTTTAAAATTTCTCTTCTTTTTGCTTTGAACTAAGAATATTATACCCAGTTTCTCTTTGCATCTTTTAATACTCTGCTGCAAAGTTTTTATACAGGTATAAGATAGGTCTGTGCAGCATCTGTCTGAAAGCAGCCCAACAGTCGCAAGTACCTTGACCCCACCAAGTGCTTGCTGTTTGCTGTCTGCCTAGGAATTCAGAAACATGGCTGTGTGGTCCTTAGAGGATGGCCGATGGGCTGTTGCTTGATTAACTGGCAAATAGTGCAGACAAATAGACCAATAGTCCAGATTTGTCATGGGACAAAGTTGGTTGATAAGACAATGGGCTTTGGGCCTGCCAACTGAGAGTTATTGTTATGCATCCTTAGTAGGCTACTTTTTTGTATTTCCTTACAATTCAGATCAGAGCCAGGTAAAGTTAACATTTTGGATCAGAGCTTCAGGAATCCATCAACCAGGTTGGTAACATAGGCCTCCCTGTCAAGAGGCCTACACATAAAGATTGTGTTAGATTCTGGAAAGATAAAAGTCTGTTCATTTCAATATATTCAGAACCATAATAACATTCTTCATATGTTCAGCATACAAAATTGGGGTTTCCTAAGCACACAGTGTGGTTTGTTGCTGGCACTGAGTTCATCTAGTCCTGCCAGAATGGTTCATCTGTGCCAAGCATTTTAGGTTTCAGATGAATATGTAGCAATATTGAGGATTGTTTTTCTGGTGAGGGGAAAAAGCTTGTTCTTTCAAAGTCTTTGTACGTTGTCTATAGTTGTAAGCACAGACTCAAGACTGCAAACACAGACCAGTGTTCTGGCTTCATCATTGCTTCACTGTTGTCGCTACAAACTGTTTGCTGAAGCTGCAGCTTAATCCTCCTTCAGTCCCTCACAAAGACTGCATCTACCCAGGCTCAGTGAAAACTCAGGTCCTGGCCAGCTTCCAGCCTGGCCTTTCAAGGCTTTGTGTAACTGAATGCATTGCCAGCCAACCTGGGTTTGAAATTCTTCTGAAAACACACTACAAACATTTGTTTGCCTTTGTCCACACTGCATATTCTGTGCAGTAGTCAGCAAGCAGTAGGCTTAATTATGATCTGTGGTTCCTTTGATTTTGAAATCTTGAAGAGAATGGATCAAGCTGGTACCATATATTGCTTCATCTTCAACATTACTTCAACAATACTTTAATAGTGGCTGCTGGTGGCAAAGATCTTTTAAATACTTATTTTCTAGGGCAGGAACAGATGAAAGGTAGATCTCTGGGTTACTTGTAATAGATCTGCAAAGCTTTTTGACTCCAAATAAAGTGTGTGTGTTTTGACGGGGGGGGGGGGATTGTCAACCATGGCCTTTGTTAGTTACTTGTCTTCCAACATCAGTGTTGCACATCCATAAAATATGAGTATTAACTG
This sequence comes from Phrynosoma platyrhinos, assembly GCA_020142125.1. Taxonomy (NCBI): domain Eukaryota; kingdom Metazoa; phylum Chordata; class Lepidosauria; order Squamata; family Phrynosomatidae; genus Phrynosoma; species Phrynosoma platyrhinos. The sequence goes on along the minus strand of CM034706.1, from coordinate 261,755,911 downwards.
ATTGAGATGCTGTGTGATGTAGTAGTTTGAACTCTGGGCTACAACACTGTGCAGAAATCTGCTCTGCCCATGTGGAGGAATCTTATATATAAAGGATGCTGGATCCTGTACCCTATATTGTGGTGTAGTGGTTGAACATTGGACTATGACTCTGGACAACAGAGTTCGAATCCCTGCTCAGCCCACTGGGTGACCTTGGGCAAGCCATACACTCTCAGCCTCAGAGGAAGCCAAAGGCAAATTCATTCTGAACAAATCTAGCTAAGAAAACCCTGTGTTAGGTTCATTTTAGGGTTGCCTTATATAGAAAACAACTTGAAGGCACACATCAACAATAATTAATAGCTTATCAGCACATTTCTGTGCCAAATTTAAAGTTTAAATCCCTGACCTGTAGTAACTGAGATACAGATTATTGTTTGTATATGTAGTATATCCCTAAATGTCGGGTTTTTCAGTGGCAGTAGAAAATTGGCTCTACCTTCAAGTACCTGACTCTGGTTGTTTGATCTTGGGTTTCTAATACCTCTCTCACTGTACAGCTCACTCATGCTCTGTAATGCTTAATTTTCTTCAAAGTTTCTATCCCATCTTTCCATTTCAACTACAGAGTGTTCAATATGGATAATTTAATGGTTTAAAATAAATCAAATTCTAGCAATAAAACTATATTGAAACACAACAGCTGCAATACTATAACAGAAGGTACTTTCCAAAGGAGGGTCGCTAGTATTACCAAATGGATGCTAATAAGTGATTGTTATCTATCCCTCATCAACTTTTTTTCTGGTAGAAAACAAGCTGGATGAAACCATGAAAAACATTAGCAGATTATAAGTGAAAGATGATATCAGGACTTTCTATACATTTCTGTGAAGAAAGGCATTACACACTAAAAGCCTTGTCTAGAAGTAGTTTGAAAGCATCTTTTCTCTTGTTCTTACTTATCCCACTAATGTATCCATCTAGAGCCCTGGTGATGCAGTGCCTGAACTGCAATCCATGAGGTTGTGAGTTTGATCCCAGTGGCTCCAGGATCCACTCAGCCTTCCATCCTTCTGTAAGTCACTTAAAAAGAGTACCCAGTTTGTTGGGGCAATTAGCTTACACATTGTAAACCACTTAGGGAGTGCTTATTTCACTGATAAGTGGTATAGAAATGTACTTGCTATTGGTATTGCTGTAGAGCAGGTAGGTAGGTAGAATCTAGGTAGAAAATTTTGTTCTGGAAACTTGCAGTAGAATTGGATAAAGTCTGCTGAAGGCTCTGCAGAAGGAACACTCTAACAATCTTCTCTGTGTTCAAGCCAAACCTTGACCCAACCTTCTATTCTGGGACCCATAATTATGTAGTGGTAGTGGTAGTGTTCCAATCCACCTGTACTCAGAGTTATGACCTAGAGACATGAGTTATTCAGGTGAAAATAATCTAGGTAGAATCCAAGTTGAATCTTTATTATTCACATGCATTTTGAATGCATCCGATTAAGTTGGGGGGCTGACAAAAGCCCCACTTAATCTGGTATAATTGATATAAGATATAATTATATAACACTAATTACTGATAAAACCTCCATCCTGAATCGATGGGCTGAACATTTTCAAAGTCTCTTCAATGCCAACCGAGTAGTCCAAGGCTCAGCTATCCAACGTATGGTACAAAAACCGATGAAAAGCGAACTGGACATAGCTCCCACTTTGGAACAGACCCTTAAGGCCATACAGCAGTTGAAAAACGGCAAGGCAGCTGGAATTGATGGAATCCCACCTGAAGTTTGGAAACACGGAGGTCATGTACTCCATGCTAAATTCCACAAACTCCTTGTGAGTTGCTGGGAAAAAGGGGAACTGCCATCAGATCTCCGAGCTGCAGTCATCATCACCCTGTACAAGAAAAATGAGCAAAATCCGATTGCTCAAACTATCGAGGTATAACACTGC
>CM034706.1:261737975-261753870 GCA_020142125.1 Phrynosoma platyrhinos | reverse complement strand
GAGAAGTCACGCTGAACAAGTCTCGAAGAGAAATGACAATGCAGAAAGGATCACAATCTGGAAACATCACCCAAGGAGATCTTCTGCTGTGCTTTCTGCAACCGGACTTGTTTATCTCGGATTGGCCTTTTTAGTCATCAGCGCGCTTGCAAAAAGCGTGGGATGAGTCCTTCCTGAATCTTCGCTTGCGAAGAAAAGCCAGAGAGAGAGAGAGAGAGAGAGAAGGTATTTTTTCCTAAAAGATTCACATCATTGGCTATGTGAATAACTAATGTGAATAGACCTGAGATAAACAAGGATAAAACTCAGCATGCCTTGAACGTGCTTTGAATACATTCACATCATTGACTCCATCTTTATTTGAGTGCTGGCACATGTAAACAACAGAACTTGCAGAGGTGCAAGGAAATGCAGCTCCATAGTGTGAACAACAAAACTGGAATGTGTGAGATTATTGGCATTGTTATGCTTTAAAAAAAGACATTTGAATAATCCCAAGTGTATCTTGTCTTGCATTTCTGAAGTGTATTCAATTCAATTCTTTATTATGGCCATTTGGCCAGCACAAATTAAAATAAAATAGATAAATAAAAAAATAAATAAAAACACATCTTAGTTGTATACAATAAGTTCTTAGAACAACATACCAGTAACTACAGACAAATCACGTATGTACATGGAAGTTTTCTAAAGACCGTGATAGGCTGACCTTTTTGAACTCTTGTTTTAAAAATTGATCCAAAATTTGTAAAGAAATGTGCTTTAGAATTACCATAGAAACAGCCCCAAAATGCATAAGCTGTTTGCTTCCTTTTAATAAAGAAATTAATAGATTGTGTTGAAAAGCTAAGAGACCTTTAAGGGCACATTTAATACCAGAATTAAATGTTGTTGGCATAACATCCTACCAAGAGTAGCAGCTGAAATGCCTGGTTACAAATCTTTCCCATACATTGCCACAAATAGCAGTGCTTTGTTTTAGCAAAATAGCAAAATAATGTCCAGCATTTGAATCGCTGGTTTGGAATAATATTTGGTAATATTTTAAGGTTGTGGGCTGGTAGTGATAAGCTGATCTATACATATGGATACATTTTTAGATGTGATCAGGCAGGAAGGGTTGGGAGAAGGATATAAGGCACTATTTTAACAATGGAAAACCAGGATAAATAACCTCATTTATGTAGATGTATGAAAATTGCTTTGGATGAGGGATAAATGTCATTTGTAGCTTAGGCTATTAGTCAGCTTGTGAGGGTGAGGCCATTGTTTTAAGCAGGCTTGTATTCTGAATCTAACATAATAATACAAAGTGGAAAGGCTCACAGGCAAGACAATCTGTATAAAATCTTCAAATATATATTTGCTGTTGTGTGTCTTCAAATCATTTCTGGCTTATGATGACACTCAGGTGACTATCACAGGATTTTCTTGGCAAGATTTTTTCAGAAGGGGTTTGCCCCCTTGTTCATTTTGTTGTTGTTGTTGCCCTTTAACTATATATTTAAACTATATATTCAAATGCTGCATTTAAGTAGCAAGATATTTAAAATAAAGTTCTATAACTACAGCATGACAGAGGCAACATGGACAAATTATGTAGGTAGTATAGTAGGGAGCAGCTCCTTACGATAAATTGAATCTTGATAAATCAGTGGCTTTCTTCTAGAGTCCTTTTTCAAGATATTAGATTTCTTCAACTTGTGGTACATACACAGGGCAGACCCTGTCCTCACCCCTCCTTCCCTGGAGCTAACAAAGAGGCACTTCCATTATTTGTTCAGCAAGCAGCTTTTGAAATTCCGATCACCACCTAGTTTATCAGATGAGAAGTCTGATAAGGAAATGAACTCAGCCATTGCTTCCCCCATCCCCTCTCTATTAAATGACACATTTCCCCCCCCCTTCTTCTAGAAGCCGCACCTTTCCTCCAGGCTTAGCTTTGTTCTTTCTGAAGGAATCTCTTTATCTGGGTTGAGTCCAAGGGGCTGGTTAGGGAGATGACAAAAGCAGCAGCCATCCTGTTAGCTTGGGGCATTTTAGCTATAGGTGTGAACAACACAGAATAAATGTTGCTGGTGATGCTATGGAAATTCTTCATGAGATGGAGCAAATCTTTCATGTAGAACTGTTTGACGTGCCAAGATGCTCTGCACGGAGCAGTAATGCATGGTAAAGCAGGATATACATTTATTAAACTTTAAAGAATGCATTGCAACAGCTGCAGCCTAGAAATATTGAAAATAACAGGGCTCAGATACCAAATACTGTATTATAAGCGTTCTAAGAAACATTAATTCAGAATGAAAACACATCCAGATATCCCCCCCCTGCCCACCCTCATCCTGACTTATAGGTCCATGAGGGAAAAGAAAAGCATCCCTCATCCTCCTGTGCTGTATTTTCACAAAATTAAGTACCACTGTATTTAGACGGCCTTACGCAGAGCATTTATAGTATAGCTTGAATAGAAAAGCAGGGGCAGCCTTCTTGTCCATGAAATAAAATCTATATTGGGTCAGTACTTTTATTAAAACAACAACAACAACAACAACCAGAGCACAAAAATATGCGGATATATTTTTGTGCCCTTTTTGGTTGGCCTAATAAAAGTATTGCCTAATATGGTTTTTAAGGCTTGTAAGCAACTGTCTCTTCCTATACTTGGCAGAGTAATAGCTAGACTGATATATGCCACAGCTAAATATTCCTGTCTCTGCCCTTCTCTCAGTTCTACTCTTCCTAATTTTGGCTTTTAAACCACACCCTAACTCAACAGTGGGCAACAGAGAATTACAAGTTTATTAGTTGCAACATACCAAATCTAATTTGACAGTCTGATAAGGAATTTGGGTTTCCAACGTTTGCAGCTGGGGTATCTTTTTTAGTCTGTGATTTATATGTGGTTCTGATCACAGGGTCATTTTGTCTTTGGCAAAGTCCACAACTACTTTCTGTTGTGGTATTGCATCATGCTATGCATACATGGTTTGCTGTTAAAAGTGATTGAAACAATGTCAATCAGCCCTCAATCTCATCAGCCCTCTAAGAAGAAGAATAAGCCACATCTGGATTCATATCTTTTCTGCAGGGAGTGCTTGGTTAGGCAGCCAATCCTTCTTTGCTTTGAATTCATGGCTGGAGCAGCTGTGTATTTCGGTTGGTAATTATGGGTAGATGAAAGCCTGTTGTTTTATGCTTCTTGGTAAGCAGCAGTCAAGTGACAATGATAATAACCTAAAGGCATGCTTTGGGATCCTTGGGGACCAAATGCTTAGGCTGGAATCCTCCTCCCTCAGCCTATGAGGTTGTCCACACGGTCCAAATAAAATGTTCTTCCCCTCTCTTCAGTGGGGAATCTGGACATTGCAGGCCCAGTCCCCACTCCTGGTACAAACAGTTTGGATGATGTCTGGCCAGTTCAGCACCAGACCTGCTGTATACTCCCTTTAAAACAGTTTTGTAAAAAAAAAAAATTCAAAAGCAGCAGCAGCTCACTTGACTCACTGACAGAATAGTAGATTGCCAAGGAGAGGTGTGGAGTCACTCCATGATCAATTCTCTTTGTATGCACGAATATGGTGTAACTAGGATTGTGAAACTAAGATTACTATCTGTCAGTACATCCTAAATGTGCTTCATTGAAATGGATAAGATCTTGCTTAACACTCATAATTTAAACTTTTCTGGATGAGTCCCCCACTCTCTTCCAACTTCTCTGGCCAAAAATATTTGGTTCTAACAGAGTTCTATATTGTGTAGGGCATCCTGAATAAAGCACATGGACGAGATGTTTGCTACTTTGCTTAACTTGTGTTATTGGTGGTAGAATTTAACATAAGAAGCTGGCATGATCAAATCAAAGGACTATAAGCACTTTTGATTGATGGGTAAGTTGTCCTGAGACACAATATCGCATTTACTCACTTTATGAAGGCATTTGACCTTCCTTTTGAGGCAGCTTTCAACAAACCAATTAAAACTCCAGCTAAAGACCACCCATTGCCTAAATGTAGAACCATTGCTACAAAGAGCTGAAGGGAATGATGCTGTTACCCCAGGTAGCATATCAGTTTCATGTGCAGTGATGGAAAGGTAGTTCTGAAGCTGTTCTCTGCCTTGTTTGACTCTCAACTTTACAGAACCTGAGCCCTTCTCTTTTGACAGGTATTTTTGCTTGAGGCTGTGAATGTGGGACTGTAAGCTGAGTAGTTGGGGGTGAAGTTGGGAAGCCACAGTCTGGCAGAGCTGCTATTGAAAACATCCAGAAAAAATATTATCTTTCCATTACACCAGAGTCATTCTGCAGTGAGGAAGCAGCTATCAATTTCATACAATTTAGCTGGTTACCCATTGATACTTGTTTTGTTTTGTTGTTTGTTTTTGGCAGGAAATGGAGTTTGCAATAGAAGTGAGCTTTCATTGGGTAAAGATTCTTTGTAGTCAAACTATTTTAAGTCCGTATTCCATTTTTCTCTTCCAAGGAGATATAAAGCAACTGACAGTATTTTAAAAAAACAGTTACTATTAACAGTGTCAAAGTAAGAACCAAATAGCTGCTTTGGGCCTCATATTGAGCAAAAGATGGGCTAAACATCAAATAAATGAATAAATAAGCAAGTTAGAATAATATTAGCATAAAAAAGATTAATACTAATAATGGATTAAACACAGTAACAATGAAGGGTTGGCTTTTTAACCTGTACCCTTCTTTGAGTACAATTTATGACAAGCAATCTGGTTAATAAAACATTCTTTAAAAGCCTGTTTGAATTGAACATGGATTGTGATCTCCTGTGGGGGAGACATAAAGTTACAGGAAAGCTGCCAGCAGGTTGCTAACCCCCTCAGTCTCTACTTTCCATATGTAAAAAGGGAATTTTAACGATCTATTTTGCAGGACTGTTATAGGGGGGGATGCAGACGGGCAGCCATGGGCCGCCCTGAGAAGTGGAGGATTGGGGCCGAGGCTGCCCCTTGCCTCGGCCCCAATCCTTCCTTCTGCCGGCCCTGAAAGGAGCACTAAAATGCTGGTCCTTCCAGAGCCAGCAGAAGGGATGCATCAAGAGCCACTGCTCAGCTCTTCTGTGCCTCTTCCGGTGCAGCGCGTGAAGACACTGCGCTGGGAGGACGTATTCGGGGCACGCACCATGTGTAACGGTACGCGCCCTGATGACGTCCTCAGGAGGGGTTGAAGTGGCTGCCGTGCAGCTGCCCCTCCCCTTCCATGCCTCTGCAGACAGAGCTTTACACCTGCAGAGGCCCATAGCTGATACAGGGATGTAAAGTACACATACACATAGCGGCCACAAAATATTTCTTTGTTGCTATTTGAAGCAATAGCTTTAAAGGGGTTCTCCTAGCAATGAGACAGACCTGCTGCCATGGCATGGTAGTGCTAGGCATCCAGAATCATGGAAGGGGTGGTAATCTGAAACCCATCCCTCTTCTAGTTTTGTGGCATTCAGTGCGCCCAGATATACATTCTATATATGCAAGGGAGGTTATTCTTTGGGAGGAACTACATGTAGTTCTGCCACTCATTCAGATATTTTTTTCTCCATTCCCCCCCCCCCCATTTTTCCATTTTACAGCAAGATTTTAGTGCAAACAGTATCTGGAAGGGTGAATTGCAAGCAGGGTTATTCTTTGTCTTTGTGGTATATTTATGATGAAAACTGCCTTCCACCTGCTTTTATTCCCTACTGGAAACTGTTCAAATACTTGTCACTTTTCTCAGCAAACTTTAAAAGCTGCTCTAGAAAATAAATGACTTACCTATTTCAGACAAACAGTACAAGGGAAATGGCTCAAATGCTCATTCTCCTCCCCATTCTTACACTGACTACAGCCTCATTTGCTATGGCCTAATGAACAAGATGAGAACCAGCATGGCGTAGTAGTTTGAGCACTGCCCTAGGACTCTGGAGAGCTCAAATCCCTGTTTAACCATGCAAACCCACTGGATAACCTTAGGCAAGTCACATTCTCTCAGCCTCAAGAGAAGAAAAGGGCAAACCCGCTCAGAACAAATCTAGCCAAGAAAACCCCATGATAGGTTTGCCTTAGTTGCTATCATTTTAGGATTGCAATAAGTTGGAAATGACGTGAAGGTAAGACAACAACAACAATGAACAAAGGTAACTAATTTAAAAGAGGATCACTGAAATTATGAGTTACTTGCCTTCAAGGAAATGGATAGGAATTTTTTTTTTTTAAAAAAAATCATGGGATGGAGTGAATAGCATGCAAGAGCTGGAGCAGATGGATTGGCAGGCCTGTGTGTCACTACGAATCATTTTTATAAAAGCAGCCTGATTTATAATATTGGTTTATTTCAGAGCTTGGAAATGTGATTGGATTCAAAAATACTCCAGCCAGCTTGTCCACTGGTCATGCGGGCTGGTGGTTTCTGGCAGTGGCGTCCCTAGGGTTGGTGTTACCCATGCAGTAGCTCATGGTGTCACCCCCCCCCATTGACTTCTTCCCATTTCAGTAATTACCTCAGTAATGCTTTTTTGCACTAATGTTACTTGTCAACCCAATTCCCATATACCACTGAATGTAATGCTAATAGTTGTGACATAAACAACTAGTAGAATTAAAATTATTCCTTCAAATTACAATATCATATATGTATTATCTAAGTGTACAGGTATCCCTTCCCATTTGCGGACTTGGAGTGTGAGGTATCACTCGTTCACAGACAGCAAGTGGATAGGGACAAAATGGTGTGCATCCCATTTTAACCAATGGGGACTTCAATATTTTTCAATATTTGCATTTCTCTGGATTCGCAGGGGGGCGGAATGGATCATCCGTGAATTGGGAGGGGCACCTGTATTTACATATACATAGTGAATATTGGGTTAAAATGTAATGTTTTTAAAGAAAATTTAAAGAGAATATTTTTTTAAAAAAATCAAAAATTTTAATTAAAAAATAAAATTTTGAAATTAGAAATTTTAATTTAAAAAAAATTCTGGGCATCTCCTTTCTTCTCCCACTGAGCTTCACCCCACTCCCACCATCTTTTAAAGCATTTTAAAGAGACACAGGCAAATGCCACAAAGTTTCTTCCAAAATATAGATGTTTGAGCAGCAGTGGTATCACCACCCCCCTTAGGGTGTCACCTGGTGCAATCTGCACCCCCCCCACAACCCCTAGTGTCACCACTGGTTTCTGGGAATTTTGCTCCAAAAGTAACTTTTGCAAGGTCTGATTTATTTAGACAGGTTTTGAACACATAACAGAGAGACAGGTCTGTAGTTTATTCCTTGTGACTTTAAGGGCTAGATACTTTTTGCTACCTTTTTGTTTAAAGGAAAGTCATATTGTAAGGGGTAAAACCCACTGGGTGCCCTTGAGCAAGTCACAGGCTCTCAGCTTTAGAGGATGACAATGGCAAACCCACTCTGAAAAAAAAAATTGCCAAGAAAACCTGCCATAAGGGCCTAAGCAGACGACTAAAACAGTCGTCTTGGAGGCCTGGAAGAGGAGGAGCCACTGCACGCGCGGCGCTCCTTCCTGTTCCTGAGGTCGCCCTGAGCGCTTCCGGGCCACCGGACGGCCGGCGCGTTCAGAGCGACCTCCCTCCGCAGCGACCGGACGCGCTGCGGAGGATAAGTCAGAGAAAGTGCGCCCGCCGCTTTTAGGGCGCACTTTTTCTGACTTATGAAAGGAGCGCCAATTTGGCGCTCCTTTCAGGGTCGCTCCAGGAGCGCCGCGGTGTGGCTTCCATGGCCCCGCGGCGCTCCGGACCAGGGCGCTCCAAACGCCCTGGTCTGCATCCCCCCATAAGTCACCATAGGTCTGCCTTAGGTTCACCATAAGTCAAAAATGACTTGGAGTCACACAAGAACAAGAAAATGGCTTCTGAGGCCAAAGAGTTTGAAGCTATGAAACCCTAAAATTCCTGAGTTTCTGTTCACAGCATAGGACTCTTAATGTGTGAAGTGGTCTCTCCAGCCTGCTTTAATGATAGAGTTAATGCTCTGGAATGCTTGGCAGTTGGGCTTGCCAGTGCAGGTCACAAGGTGAGGTTCACTTTGCAGCACTGGTGGTCGCAGGTTTCTTTGTTGTGAAATGAGGCCAGCTGTTCCAAACCTGCTCCATTTTTTAATCCACTAAGCACACACTGTACATCCATAGCAAGCTTTTGACTGTAGTCCGCTTTTCTTATGTTGAAGGGTAATAAATCCCCTTGAGGAGGGACCAGAGCAGGTTGTTGAACATTCTGGATCAAATGAGTCAGTTTGAATCATAGTGATGCAAAAGGCAAGAGAAGTTTGTTTGCCAGTTTTTTAAATAACTCACTTTCCTCCCCAAACTGCATATCCTCTACCTGTCTTGATTTGACAGGGATAGCCCCAATTAATCTCTGTTTTACTTTTTCAGCTGCTTTTAAAGTGTCCCAGTTTTTCTTTCCTCCTCCTATTTTTCACTTTTGTCCCCACCTTACTTCAACCACTGCAAACTGAGTTCAAAATACAAAATTAGTTTGCACCCAGTTGACTCTAGTGGGGGAGAATCATAGAATCATAGAGTTGGAAGAGACCACAAGGGCCATCCAGTCCAACCCCCTGCCATGCAGGAACTCCCAATCAAAGCATCCCTGACAGATGGCCATCCAGCCTCTGCTTAAAGACCTCCAAGGAAGGAGACTCCACTACTCTTCGAGGGAGTGGAGAGTAGTGGAGTGGAGGGATCTTGCCCTTCCCTGGAGGCTCAGGCAAAAGTGAACTGCTGCAGCCTCTTCTAGCTCTTGCGCTCTTGCTTACTAATGACTTTTGCCAACATGATGACACTTTCATGATGGTCATATATATCCTGGTTTTCATCTGTGAAATGTTGAAGGGCATGAAACTGGAAACAGTTCACAGCAAGATTAAACAAAACCAGGACCAAATAAAAACAGAAAAAGTCATGAATATTAAAACAGGTTTAAACAAATTATAGTATTAGAACATCACTGAATTTAAAGCACATGATAAAAACACCAATACCCATCCATCCATTAAAAGCTCCTTTATTCAACTGTTAGGCAAGTATCCCAAAGCCCATCCGAATGAAAAGGTCTTCTGTGTATTTTAAAAAAGACTTTCTACCTCCCCTTGCTCATACTTGTGAAAAACTTGAAGAGATTTCCCCCTTGCTTCCTTTCCCTGGTTGACTGACATTCCCAGTGTCCATGCTGCAGGGCATCTGTGTTGTTTTGCACAGCCTGTGCTGCTGGACAGGAAGTAAGTGGAATAACTGTTAGATATAAGATTACTGATCAGACAAGGGATGACAGCTGCATAGGGTTGAAATGACTGTATAAACTCAGTTCTCTGTGCATCTGAGAATATCTTTGTAAAAAGAATCTTCCAATGTTAAAAATGGGTCAGACACTTCATCCAGAATTACGCATGTTCTGATTAAACCTTTGGGCAGATATGGCTGGAAACAGCTACATGTATGTTTGGGGAGGCAATTAAATAAAGCTTTGGGTCACTTTAGGCTGGCACATGCCACTATTGCCTGGAGTGGGAGGAAGGATCTAGTACTATGGATCCTATTAAAGCTCATATTTAATGCTTTAGCTTCTCATGGTATATCTAAACTGCAGGGGGGGGGGGGGGAAGGCAGTTTGACACTGTTTCAACTGCCATGGCTCCATGCTATAAATTCCTGGGATTTGTCATTTGTTTTGGCCCCAGAGCTCTCAGAATAGAGAGGGTGAAATATCTCACCAAACTATAAATCCCACAGTTCTATAGCATGGAGCTGTGGCAGTTAGAGCTGTCAAACTGCATTATTTCTGTAGTACAGATGCAACCTGATAGGAAGTAGCAAATGTAGGGCAATGCAGGGAGCATTGAAAGGAAGATTTATTGTTGTGTGCTTTCAAGTCATTTCCAACGTATGGCGACTCATGGGGTTTTTGGGACTGAGAGGGTATGACTCGCCCAAGGTCACCCAGTGGGTTTCCATGGCCAACCAGGGAACTGAATCCCATTCTCTAGAGTCCTAGTCCTATGCTCAAACCACTGCGCCATGCTGGCTCAAAAGGAAGATTAGGAAGCTGATTCTTATCAAGTTAGACTGTTTGTCCATGTAGTCTAGTACTGTTCACTCAGACTGGCAGCTGCTCCTTGAAGTCTCGGGCGGAAGAAATTTCCTGTCACAGGCAACCTGATCCTTTTAATTGGAGATGCCAGAAGTTGAATCTGTAACTTTCTGTTTGCAAAGCATGCATGTCTTACTACAGAGCTACAATTCTCACTGTTGATTCACATGGGAAGGAGGCAGAGTGACTTTACACCTCCATTTGTAGTGGAAACAGCATCATAGCCTCTGTGATGGAGTCAAAGGGAGGAGAAAGGTGGTGTTGTGTTTAAGAATGCCAAACTAGAAATGTAGTTGGAAGGGAAAGGAGACCTCTACTCTAACCTCTTACCCTCTCTAGAACTGGAAAATGGATGCCCCAGGCTTATTATTCACAGTGCAGAAAAGCTCCCATTGTTGCATTCAGTTGCCCTGTGAAAATAATCAATTAATATATTTTTTTTCAAGCTTTGGGACTAACTTGGATTAACAGCTGTCAGTGACCTCTCTCGCAACGCCTGCACTCTGCCTGGCCTCTTGTTTAGACATTTCCTGTTATTAATTGAAACAACATACAGTGCCTTAAAAGCAAACTTGCACTAATTCTCTCTTTAATGAATGAAAAGCCGTCATTGAATTTCAGAAGAGATTTTGCTTTTAAAATAGAAAAGTTCTTCTTTGCACTGGAAAATGGTGGGATTCAGAGGCATGCCAAAGTCCTGTGTTTATAAATCAAGATGCATTGCAAGCATTTGTGAATGTTTCACGGTCTGAGCCTTGATCAAATGAGAGTGGGGAAAACCTCCTATTGGAAAGTTAAAAGATTTCTTAAAATGCCACTCAGTATCAATGTGATTATTGCCTTAGATCTGGCATTCTGAAATGCTTCCACACCCATTGATATGCTAGTATGAAGCACCAGGGAAGGTGAATGACTAGGTTACAATTTTAAACAATATAATAATAATAATAATAATAATAATAATAATAATAATAATAATAACAACAACAACAACAACAACAACAACAACAGAATGTGTTAATTTGATTGGGATTAGATCTGAGGGGCCAGAATGTAGATTAAGATCTACTGGAGTCTATTAAGATTTACCAGGGTTTAAGGTTCTTATTACTGCATAAGTTGCAGTGGATCCAATAATAGTTAGCTTTGAAATAAGCATTTATTTCTTTATTTACTTATTTATTTATAAAATATTTATATCCTGCCCTATATCATAGGATTTCAAGTGTATGAGTAAAATGGATATTAACTACTTTAAACAATAACAATATTTTAAATAGACTAAAATGTATTATGGGAGCCAGCATGGTGTAGTGATTTAAACATTGGACTCTGACTCTGAAGACCAGTATTCAAATCCCCACTGGGCCATGGAAACTCACTGAATGACCTTGGGCAAGTCACACTATCTCAGCTTCAGAGGAAGGAAAAAGCAAACTCCATTTGAACAAACTCTGCCGAGAAAGCCCCATAACAAGTTCACTTTAGGGTTATTTATTTAATTATTTATTATATTAATTTGTATCCCACTTTTCTCCCAAAATTGAGACCCAAAGTGTCTTACAGTCAAAAAACATAAAAAATACAAATAAAAACTTACAAAAGTGACAATTAAAATAGAATTAAACTGTTGCAAAATTGCAACAGAATTACTATAAATTAAAAATGATTTGAAGACACACAGCAACCACAACCACAGTAGCAAGTATTAAACAAGTTGCCAAGTTAAAACAGGTTAAGAAGGTTATAACAATTTAAAACCATATGTATAAATATTTTGGAATGAGTCTATTATGCCCCAAAGGCCTTAGTAAATAGTCTTGTTTTTATTTGGCACCTAAATAAAGCTAGCATTGGCGTTAGTCAGGCCTCCAAGGGGAGGGCATTCACAATTGGGGTACCATAGCAGAGAGGTCTCCCTCTGAGCTCCCCAGATAGTGCACTGATGGGGTAAATGGGACGCCCTCTCCATTAAACTTCAATCCTCAGGCAGGCATATATAGGGAGAGGTGTCTCTTCATTTATCGAGGTCCCTTCAGGTATCGAGGACATCAAAAGCATACTGAACTCAAAGTGGGATCATATAGGCTGCTAGTGCAATTCTTTTAACATAGGCATTATTGGTCTACATTAGTTTTTCATCTTCTATGCTCTTCACTTATAAAATAAAAATTCAGCTGTAGGTTTCTTCCTGAATAGATAAGTCATGCCAGTGTATCACAGTTTTCTGTACACCCTGAGCCAATATTTTACATCTGTGTTTGTTCCCAGCCACTATTTGGTATGTGATGGACTCCAAGGGATACTAAGAAAAAAGGGAAAACAACAACAACAAAGTACCAGTAGATCCAAAGTTGAAGTCTGTCTATCTCTATTTTACAGTGTTCAGTGTGTTCCACATAGAAAACAACTCTGCAAGGTATTCTTTTATTTATTTAAAATATTTTTATACTGGCCTTCATCTTAAAATACCAGGTCAGCAGACCAAATGGAACTTTTAAAATCCTGGTATGACACATGATTTAAAAAAAACCAAGCAAACAGTAAAATAAACCACAGTCACTGCTCTAAATTTGAGAGAGTTAGGAGTGCATGACCCCTTTGAAAGTGGAAAAGCCTGCTACACATTGCAGGCCGCCACCGCCACGCCGAAAGCGCAGCAAGAGAAGGAGGAACCCCCACCCCACCCTAGTGAGACCTAGCAAGAAGCTAGTCCTCGCAAGCTGCTGCCGCTGCGCCAAGAGCGCAACAAGAGGCGGAGGTGGTGGAGACCCTGTAAAGCTAGGCCTGTCCTGGGGACCTGGGAGCCAGGAGTGGCTTCAAGCCCAGGCTGAGACATTCAGAAACTGTCAAAAACTGTGAATGTCCTGGTAAAAACCGAGATATGGCAACCCTAGTCCTACAGACTCCTGTCAACAGCACCAGTCCATCATTCCATATCCCACCAGCATGCCTCAGCCAGGTTTTTAAACCCCATTCCAGCTGATTGACCTCCTGGCTGCTCTTTTGGAAGGATGAAAGATTGAGGGGAGATGGATTGGGATTAACAGGAGTGGGATGAGGAGATCTATGGGCTGGAAAGGAGTTTAAAACCTGTCTGGTTCTTTTGGAAGGACGAGAGATTGAAAGGAAATGGATTGGGATGAACAGAAGTGGAGTGAGTGATCAACAAGGTGGAAAATGGTTTAAAACCTGGCTGGCTCTTTTGGAAGGACAGGAGATCGAGAACAGTGACTCTGGCTGAGGCTTTTTTGGAGGAACAGAAGATTGAGAGGAGAAGGTTTGGAAGAACAGAAGATTGAGAGAAGGAGGAGGAGACCAGTCAAGCTAGCTAAGCAGCAGCTACAAATCTGTGGATAGTCAAAACCATGAATGTGGACTGCTGACTGTATAACAATGAAAATCAGGAAAGATAACATAGACAGGTCACAACAATCAGCTTAAAATAAAGCAGTGTAAATGTCTGGGGAAACAAGTAGCTTTTGACATGAGGCTAAAAAGTCTACTGTATCATACTGGTGCCATTCTACATTCATATTTTACTTGAGTGGTGGTCCTGAGGGAACAGCTTGCCTAAGGTTATCTCCATGTCTACATAGCTGAGCCATAATTGAACTAGGGAGTTCCCAGCTAATACTTTTAACTATTAAATATATAGACATACTATATAATATTCTGCACTTGAGAAAAATAATGAAATGCATACAGTAATTTCCAGCTTTACATATCTCCCAACCCTCCTTTCTTAATCATACAGTACTGGCTCTGTTACACACAAACTTCAGTAAAGCTGAAGAATTACTCAAAATGTACAAAAGGCCAAAGCATACATATTATGCAAATTAATGCATTTTTTCCTGCACATTGTTGAGGAAGTTGTTGTTTTCTTTAGCAATATTCGATATTTTTTAGATCAGGAGTTGTTGATCCTAAAGGTGTCTGCAGTGTGATGCTCTTTCAGAAAAGAGAAATGTGATTTAGAATTGCAGAGGGAACAGGATTAAAAATAAATTTCTAGCATTAGATGTCTAAGGGAGTAGCTTTTATGGTTTTGACAGAGTAATAAGTTCAGCTACAGATAGTTGCTTCAAAGAAGGAGAATCAGTGATTGCATAAAGTTTAATGCCAGATCAGTTGGATATCAGGGAATACTTCCCAAATGTGCTTGCACAATATCTTTTGCTTAAGGCTGTAAAGATTTGGAGATAACTTCAGTTGACATAGGCTTAGGCATAGACCCAGGGTGACATTAGTAAAGAAAAAAGCTCTGCTAGTTAAACTGGGCTGGATAGAAGTACGTGGTAATACGTGAAAACTTGAAAGTCCTAAACTCACTTGCTGTTTCCAACTAACATATACCTAAGAATCAACTGCTGAGTAGTAAGCCAACACTTACCCGAATATTTCTGAATCCTTTCAAACTAGTAATTGGGTTTTGGCCATGTTCCACATTTCACAGATGGTTGCTCAGTGCAAAAACTGTGGTGGACAACCCTTGCACTAACTCTCAATATTGTTTTCCAATGGCTTAGTGTACATTTCCTTGTGTACTGGATGCAGCAAAATACAAGCAAAGGAACCCAGAGATTACAGACTGTATTTACTGAGCTGGACTTTATGCATTGTTCCTGTGATCCCATTTTCTTCTCTTCTATATATTGCACTGTTTGTTAAATTTTCAGCATACTATTTGTTTTTGGGTTTTTTAATACTTCTTTTGGTGTTTGGTTTTTGTGTAACATTTTTATTTCTTTGACTGTATACTGTATACACATGTATACATATATTCTATATATGACTGATAATTCTGACATAGTGAGTCTATTGGGAGGCATTTGAATATCCATGGTCCTTTCTACAGTGACTATTGGTTCAGGATATAGTAGTATACAATTCTGTAGTCTTGTGAACTGATTGGTTTAATGCAGATAGCATTCTAGCTCTTGTTGTTATTTGGTCATACATGTGAATAGACAGCTGGCTGGTCAGATTTTCTGCATAAACCTGCAAGAGTCCCCCCCCCCCCATTCACAAATGTTGCTGTTAATAGAGTTGTGTACAGATCATGTGCCATTTTCATTTCTGTAAAAAAACAACCCAAACCCTATGTTTAATCTTAAATCCTTTTAAACTGTGGTCCTTATTATTTTGAAAATACAAATAGAAATTGCCTCACTAAGGAAGAGAATTTAATTCTAACTGGGCTCTATTCCAAGTCCAATGTTGCTACTTTGCAAAAGTGGATAGTTTCTTGAATATTCAGGGTCTGCATTGTTTTGGATTTTCTTTCTCATACACTATTGCTTAGACAGAAATAAGTGCTTATGGGAGTCATAAATATCTCCCCTTCACAAATGCAAGAGTAAAACATTGTGTGGACTTCCAGAAAACTTTTGACAGAGTCCCTCATCAATTTTTGAGCAAATGTAGCAATCATGGAACAAGAGGAGATGGCTTTTTGGGGGCTGAAAACTGCTTGCAGAACAGGACATAAACCATGTCAATAAATGGACAATTCTCACATTGTAAGTTCCTGAGCAATGGGATCTATCTGTAGGAATCTATATCGGGACTATTCAAAGATATATACACGTTAGTCCATAGAATCAGTATGTAGAGAGATCTTGGAGCACCTTTGAGACAATCTGAAATAAAGAAGTTGGCAGCATGAGCTTTCGTAGACTGAGGGGGGGTTGCAGACTGCCAGAAATAGTGCAAATTGAGTCTACTTTTGGGGTTGGGTTAGGGTTAGGGAATCATGGGAACTGTATTTTATTGTGGCA
>CM034706.1:261712357-261737875 GCA_020142125.1 Phrynosoma platyrhinos | reverse complement strand
GGACTCAATTTGTACTATTTCTGGCAGTCTGCAACCCCCCTGAGTCTACTTCCTCAGATGCATATAGTTGAGTGGAAACCAGTGACAGACATATATACGTAATATGCCATCGGTATGTGAGAATGTCAACTCAAAATCAAAATCCTTTGTTTTTGGAAATGAAGTAGCATATTGGGACTAGTGTTTGTTTGTTTGTTTAAACCAGGGGTAGGCAACCTAAGGCCCGGGGGCTGGATGCGGCCGAGCAAGGCCTTTGGACCAGCCCCAAACCGGTCCTGCCGCCGCTGCCGCCCCCCCCACCGCCGCCCCCCCCATGATGATATTGATTACTGTTGTTATTACTTGTTCTTGGGGTTTTCTTGGCAAAATCTTCACAGGGGTTTTGCCATGGCTTTTCTGGGACTGAGAGAGTGTGCATGCATTTTTTTTAAAAAAAAATTAATTCTTTTTTAATTTTAATTTTTATTTATTTATTTATTTATTTATTTATTTATTTATTTTTGGTGCTTCGGCCCGTCAATTGTCTGAGGGACAGCAACCCGGCCCCCGGCTCAAAAAGGTTGCCTACCCCTGGTTTAAACCCTACTTTCATAAATTACCTTGAGTTAGAATAGTGAAAGTACCAAGTCTGCTCATGATACAAATTTGTTTTGGGTAGTGGGAACAAAATTGGGTTGTGAAGAGCTCCAGAAAAATCTCTGCAAACTGAGGAAATCTGCATTAAATGGTGAATGAGAATCAAGATAAGCAAGGGTAAAGTGATGCATATCAGGGCAAAAGTCCTCCTGGTAAGAGCAATCCAAGAAAGTGTCCTTGGGACAGAGGTAGTTAGTTCAGTGATAATGTAGATCTAATTACAAAATATTGTTTTAAAAAAGAGAGATAAAGAGATCACACATTTAATAACCATTGCTCATTGTTGTTGTTGTTGTGTGTCTTCAAGTAATTTCTGACCCTAAGACAAACCTATCATAGAGGTGTTTGGGGTTTTTTGGCACAATTTGTTCAGAGGATATTTGGCATTGCCTTCCTCTGAGGCCAAGAGAATATGACTTACCCAAGGCCACCCAGTGGGTTTCTATGCCTGAGAGGTGATTTGAACAGTCTCCTAGAGTCCTGGTTCTGCATTCTTCAACCATTATATCACCTTGACCTGGAAATTTCATATTGGGCAAAATTAGAAAAAAAAGTGGGGGGGAACCACCCAGTACCAATACAATTCCATATTAAAAACACAACTGGAATAATGTATATTGTTTTGGTTACCACATCTGAAAAAGAACATTGTACAGCTGGCAAAGATACAATTCAGTAATAAAGCACTTGACCTGAATGCAGAATTCTTGTTTTCCATCCCTGGAATCTCTAGGTACAGCTGACAAAAAGTTCTTGTCTGAAACATGAGAGAGCTGCTGCCATTTGAAATAGGCAACTAAATATGGGCATTCTTTATCAGACAAAAATGTCCAGCTGCTTCCATAATGCAACTTATGCATAAAACAGTAGCAGGATTTCTGTCCAATATGTAAGAAAACAAGTATTACAACAGATATTAAATAAATCTTTTTAGATAAATTGGGAAATTAGAGCATAATTATGGCCTCCTCAAGGATTTAGGGTAGATCATAATCGTGTATAACATATTGGTCTTCATAATAACTTCATGGAAGTAGATTGGGCAGAAGGATATTTTGTGCAAGATCTGTATTGGTTTTTGGGACAGAGTGTGTTCTTTTCACAGCCTGCCATGGGAAGGATTTTCTTTGCCCTGGTTAGTTCATGCTCTGTAGTTGGACACCAACTTCTTATTTCCTATTCAGTATGAAAGATGGGCTGAAAGCCAAAATTGCAAATCTAAAGAACCTTTTGAACTCTTAGAGAGCTTAAGTTGCAATGTTAATAGCAGCTTGGTTCCCAGTGCTTTGCAAGTTGAACAAATGAAAAGTTAAGGAAATGAGGGTGGGCAGATTCTGGGATTCGGTTGTTAATTTCTTCCCATCTTTCCTAACTGTTGCTCACCTGTTTCAAGAATGGCAAATGCACTATAAAGAATGAACTGGGAGGATTTGGGGGCTTGGTATATAGGAAATCCATTAGGGTGCATCTGGAGGAGGAGGAGGAGGAAATGACACCTGTCTCTCCTTGTCACCATGAATTGGTCCAGAAACTGTGTGCTTTCTTTTGCAGCCAGAAATCCTTTTGAAGAAAAATACAGGCCGTTACAGGTGGTACCATATATGAATACAGTATTTCTTCCTTGTCCTCAGTACTAGTTTGTTCTCTGCATCTGAAATGTTGGCCAACAGTAGCAAAGGTTGGAGAGGCCCTGCTATTTGCCAACAAAGATTTTATCTGCTCAGAACCTACCTGCCCTGTTAGGGAGTCCCTGCCTCTACTTATTGGGAGCCAGGATGGGAACGTTATAGCAACTTCAAACAGGTTAAGAAATCGTTTGGAAGACTTTTGCAATAGTTTTGTCAGGACTCAGGCGGGTTGTGTTGGATGATTGATTGGGACTTTGATAATTCTCTCTTCCAGACATTTCTGTCTGTGTAGTATCACTTGAGCCTTAGAGAAGAAGTACAACGGGGGGTTGCAGACTGCCAGAAATAGTGCAAATTGAGTCCACTTTTAGGGTTAGGGTTAGTGCTAGGGAATCATGGGAATTGTTTTTGTTCTGAGACATTGAGCCTTCTCTATCAGAGAGCTCTGGTGCCACAATAAACTACAGTTCCCATGATTCCCTAACCCTAACCCTAACCCTAAAAGTGGACTCAATTTGCACTATTTCTAGCAGTCTGCAACCCCCCAACATCTAGTTTACCCCATTCCCTGATCACTCTTCACCTTGCATGGAGGAAAGCAATCGGCTGCAGGATGACTGCAATGCTTGACTTCTCATAAAAGCTCCCAGGTTATATCTGAATGCAGAGGCACAAAGATCCAGATCTTGGGGAAAAAATTACTCTTTCAGGCTTCAAATCCCACAGTCCACCAGCCATGATCACCATTGCAGTTCAAAAAAAGTAACAGTGCCCATGCTGAGGAATTCTGGGAGTCAAATTCCTAAATAGTAGTTTTATCTGCTAGTAATATGTGTATATCTTAAACAGTTGATGTTCCTTCCCTCGGTTTTCACACCTCCTTTCCATTAGTCTAAACCTGCATTCCATATGATGTCTTCTGAGTATAAATTAAGGGTCACTTAATAATGATAATGTTTGTTTATGATACCCTTTTCATGTACAAAGGCTGGAATGGACAAGGAAGAACTCTTGAGTACTGTATCTCTTTTACTGAGTGAGAGAGATGGGAGAAATATTAGCAAAGGGCATATTACTGTTGCCCCTCTCAATTCATGGGGGATCCATTCTGGAGCCCGGACGAAAATGGCAACTTGCATATATTCAAGTGCCATAGAAAATAATGGTGTGCGTGTCTGAGGTGCACGTGGCTGCACACAGGCGCGCACCACCATTTTATTAATGGCCACTTGTCCCTCCCGTGAACAGCAAGAATGCAGATTCCAAGTCCGCGAAAAGGGAGGGACAACTGTACTTAAAAAGAGTTATCAAAAAAACAATACCTTAATAAAATATGCGATGTGGGGGAGTTGAGGGTTTTATTAAATCAAAACAGGCTTTTCTTTTCCTCAGCTGCCAGAATCAGATGGAAAACATAACAATGGTGTGATCTTATTTCTTCCTGTTTGCTAATTGCTACAAAGCATAATAGAGATTTTCTGTCTTGTCTTGTTTCCTTGTCCTAAAAAGTGTTTCCCAGATGTCTGAACTTCTTTTACTTTGAGGAGTTTTCTTTGGCTGCAGTTTTCAGCATCCAGCTGTTAATTATTTTAAAAATCTGGTTTTTATTATCTCTACCAGAGTTACATTTTGTCTATCAGATCAGGTTTCTATGAATATCCCAAAGTTTATTTTAAAAATAGTTTAAATGTGGATAAGTATGTCTGTGTCATTTGTTATCCCCTCAAACGTAATGTGGGGTGACAAACTTATTTTATAAGTTGGGGAGGCCCTTACTTTGCATTCCTGCCAAACATTTTGCAAGTCCACAGCTGATTGTATTATATGATTTTGTGGCTGCACCTGCACTTGGCTGCAAAAACCAGTACTTGATGTCAAAAGCAGCACCTGTAGAATCTTGGTATTCTTTTTTTAAGAGGAAGTAATCTAGTGACTAGTGGAATTGGATTATATTATACAAAGGATAGGAGATTCTTAATGTTTCCAGCACAGATGTTGGAACTGTACAGCAGAACATGTTATGAATGTAAGAAGAATATTTTTGGATTAGAACAAATGTCTGTCAAGTCAAACATTTTTCTCCCAATGGCCTGCATGATGGCAATGAGAAGGCCTCTAGCATAGGGGTAGGCAACCTAAGGCCTGGGGGCCAGATGCGGCCCCCTGAGGCTTTTGGACCGGCCCCAGGCCAGTCCTGCCACCGCCACCGCCGCCCCCCCTGCTGCTGCCACCGCCCACCACAATGATATTGATTATTGTTGTTATTACTTGTTCTTGGGGTTTTCTTGGCAAAATCTCCACAGGGGTTTTGCCATGGCTTTTCTGGGGCTGAGAAAGTGTGTATGCATTTTTTTTAAAAAAAATAAATTGTTTAATTTTTAAAATATTTATTTATTTATTTATTTATGATGCTTCAGACCCCCAATTGTCTGAGGGACACCAACCCAGCCGCCGGCTCAAAAAGGTTGCCTACCCCTGCTCTAGCATGTATGGCAATAGAACCTCCCAGGCATTGAGCAGACAGGTTAGAATATTACAGGCTGAGGCCATGCTATTCTGGCCCTGGCACTCACCTGGGTTGGTCTTCGGGCCGGCACAGGCATGGGTGGGTGTTTACACACCTGTCCCTGCGCTGACCCAGGACCCGCTACTGGCACACGCTCCTCTTGCCACACCACCCATTTCTGCATCAGATGTGGCAACAGGGGGCTTCTCAATACCAGCAATGGCCTGGCAAGGTAGGGAGTGCAGGGGGGCTGTATAAACAGCCTGGGGTGCCACAGAATTTCCAGGAAACTCTGTGGCAAGCGAGGGGTCAAATTGACCTGTGGTAAAGCCTGTTTACCCTTGGATCAGGCTGGGTTAATTGAATCCATTATGGTCTGCCAGGATTAGGCCTGATCCTGGCCCCAGGGTGTTGGCCTACTGGACAACGTGAGACCAGGGGAAACGTGGCTCTTTTGGCTGATGCGGATGTCAGGTTCTTCAGCAGCTGATAATTCAGAGTCGCACTGCTTCTGATACTGGAGGTAATAAAGGTAAAAAAGGTAAAGGTATTCCCCTTTGACAAGTTGTCAAGTCATGTCCAACTGTAGGGGGTGGTGCTTATCTCTGTTACTAAGCTGAAGAGCCAGCATTGTCAAAGACAACTCTAGTCATGTGGCCAGCATGACTGCACAGAATTCTGTTTATCTTCCCACCAAAGTGGTCCCTACCACCAAAGTGGTACCTAAGACATTTTGAGTTTAACCCCCCCCACACACACACATTTCAAATTGAGCTTTTGAGTACAGCCCTTTGAGATCCACGACTAGTTACTCATCCATGTTTTGTTGACTGTGTTTTAAAATGTCATGGTGAAGTGGCCTGCCCCACCAAACACTGCTGTATTGGGCCCACTTAACAACTCCAGAATGTCTTCTCTGAGGCAAAGTAAGTTTGGTGTTGCCGTCAAGCATTTCCTTTGCCTGATTCATTTCCAAATGGGTCATAGTTGTTTTTTCTTTGTCATTTCTCCCTAGAAAATGTATTATTTTTAAACGAATTTTATTTTACTATTTTTATTTTATTTTTCTTAAAAAAGAAAGCACTCAGCTAAAAAGGTCTTTATAGGTGTAGTGGCTAATTATAATCTCTTTTTGTGAATAACTTTATCTTGAGCACTGTGGGAATTGGATGCTTTGAAAATCTTCTGGATGGCCCTTCAACATTTGGAATCCTACAAAAACTGAAACCTTGCTGATGCTTTGTATGTATTGTAAAGGAGCTAAAGTAGATGAATAGCCCACAGTACACCTGAACTCTCAAACCTTGAACAGAAATATTTTTGAGATTGCTAATTAGCTAGTGACTTTACTTAGAATTAAGCCTTGGCTAAGATTTTACCTTCATCCTTTCTTTTTTGAGTACATTCACTCTCCTGTAGTGAGTAAACAGTTATACAGCACAGTAGCTCTTCAGTAGAAATTTTAAACTTCTAATGGGACCCATTAATCTGATCCCAGAGAAAGCTTATATCCAGAACAGACCACAGAGTTTTCTGATGATGGTGTTTGGCTGGTTGCCCTAAGGAATGATGTATTCCTGGCCTCAGGCCTGAAACCAGTCCTCTTTCTCACGTAAAGAATTTTAGGAGAAGAAATCCAGACCTACATAGGAGGATTCTTGCAGTGAAGAATGTTTCAAACAAAAGCATTTAATTGTTTCTCTTGCCACACTTCCCAATATATTTAAACATTCATAGGCTGTGTTTTGCAATGGAATCTAAGTGTCACATATGTTTTTTCTTCCTGTTATACCAGAGGTCTCTGGAGACAGGCTCATAGCTGGAGACTGAATCACTGGCTGTGACTCATCATTTATGGACTCCCTGTGTCTGGTGAATAAGCTTTGAGACCCCAGGAAAAGCTGGATTCATTATCCTGTACCATGTGGTATGCATGCAGTACAATGTTAACATGGTTCAGACATCACGACTTGAACTCTAAACCAAGCCTTGATGCTTGCTTGTTGCTTGATTTGAGATGTGCATCCTTGAAAACAATCACTTGGTTCCCTTTTCACTGTAAAGGTGGGATCAACCCACCCACATTGTCAGAAAGGATATTTGGGGATGGTGGAATTGATCTCTGAATGTATACCTTTCACAGTTTAGTTTCTTCTCTCCTTGCTTGAAGCAAAACCAAGCTCCCTCTTGTTACTGGAAGGTTCTTTTTAGAAAGGAAGAGTTTGGCTTTTATAGCTTTGTACCCTCTGGTGCCAGTGTAGTGAAATGATTAAAGTGCCAAATTGGACTGGGGAGATATAGGTTCACATCTTTATTTTGTGGTGAAGCTTACTAGGTGATTACAAACCAGTTATGATCTTTCACTATAATCTACCTTAAATGACTTCTGTGATATAAAAAGGATGGATTGATGAGATCCATATGTGCCACCTTGAACTTATTGTGGGAAATATGGTACAAATGAAAAGTAATGAAGCAGGTGAGCATTTGATAGATTTTTGTGAAGCTAACAACCTATTAATTGCAAACACATTTTTCATACAACCAGAGAAAAGGTTATACACATGGACATCACCAGATGGTCAAAACAAAAACCAAATAGATTGTATAATTGGAAGTAAAAGATGGCGAAGCTCCATATTGGTGGCCAGCACTAGACCAAGTGTTGATCATGGCACAGCTCACAAACTACTCATATCAAAAATTAAAGTTAAACTCAAGAAGAGGACAAAATCATTCATCACACCAAAATATGATTTAAGTAACATTTCCATGGAATTCATTGACAATATAAGGAACAGATTTGCAGTACTAAGTATAATAGATCGTGAACCAGAAGAGCTTTGGTCTGAAGCCAGGGACATGATAAAAGAGGAATGCATAAAGACACTTCCAACAGACAAAAGGAAAGTGAAGAAACCATGGATGATAGATAAAATGCTGCAAGCAATAAAGGAAAGAAGAGAAACAAAACAAAAAGGAGATAGGGATAAACTACAGCTAGTGTGCCAAGATAAGGAAAATTACTACAACAACCAATGCAGATAAATAGAAGACAACAACAAAAAGGGAAGAACAAGAGACCTTTTCCACAGGATTAAATAAATCAAAGGAAAATTCAAACCAAGGACTGGGATTCTCTATGACAATAAAAATAACATAGTTCAAGACCAGGAAGGAATAAAAAGACATTGGATGCAATACACACAAGAGTTATATAAAAAAAGATGACAACATGAAGGACACATAGAATGAAGAGCCATATGAAGATGAATCCCAAATTCTAAAAACTGAGGTGGAAGCTGCAATAAAAGAAATGGCAAAAAACAGGTCTCTAGGAACAGATGATATTCCAATAAAACTGTGGCAATCCACATTGACAGAGTCAACTCTAGCGCTAGCCAACATATGTCAATAGATATGGAAAACAAAACGATGGCCAACAAATTAGAAAAAATCAATATGCATCCCCATCCACAAAAAAGGAGACACAAGTGACTGCAACAACTATAGAAACATAGCACTAATCTCCCATGCAAGCAAAATTATGCTCAAAATTCTACAACATAGACTCCAACCATACATGGAGAGAGAAATCCCAGAGGTCCAAGTGGGGTTCTGTAAAGGAAGAGGCACCAGGGATCACATCACAAATATACGATGGCTAATGGAGCATAGCAGGGAGTTCCAAAAGAAAATCAGCATGTACTTTATAGACTATAGCAAAGCCTTTGACTGCATAGATCATGAAAGACTATGGAATGCCCTTAAAGACATGGGAATGCAAACACAACTGATAGTCCTGATGAGGAATCAGGACAAGAGGCTACTGTCAGGACAGAACATGGAGAAACATAATTGTTCCCAATTGGCAAAGGGGTCAGGAAAGGCTGCATCCTGTCACCCTACCTGTTGAACTTATATGTAGAACATATTGTAAGGAAAGCAGACTTGGACATGGAAGAGGGAGAAGTGAAAATAGGAAGAAGAAATATCAACAATCTGAGATATGCTGACAACACCATAAATACTAGCAGAAAACCTCACGGACCCGGAACAACTACTAAGGAAGATCAAAGAAAAAAGTGCAAAGGTAGGCTTACTGTTGAACATAAAGGAAAAAAAATAATGACCACAGAGAACTTACACACATTCAAACAAGACAATTAGGAAAGAAATAGTAAAAAGAGTTCTCATATCTGGGATCAAACATTGATCGGAACGGGACTGTAGCCAGGAAACCAGGGGAAGATTAAGAATGCGGAGGGTGGCTATAAAAGAACTAGAAAAGATCCTAAAATGCAAAGACATACAATTCAGCACAAAAGTATTCCCTATTACCATGTATGGATGTGAGAGCTGGACAGTCAACAAAGAAGATAGGAGGAAAATCAATGTATTTGAAATATGGTGCTGGAGAAGGGTGCTAATAATAATGATGATGATAATAATAATAATAATAATAATAATAATAATAATAAAATTTATTTATATACTGTCCAATGTTTGCCCAATCAGGGCGGGTTACAGCATAAAACACAATTACATTAAAGAACAATTCCCCCCCTTAAAATATTATTAAACAAATAACATGATTAAAATCCAATTAACAATTAAAGCAAAATAAAACAAAATAAAATCATCATAATTAAATGATTAAAACATACCGCATTACCCCCTTATTACACTTCCAGGGGAACCATGGTTCAAAATAATGCTGCTGAGGGAAGAGGGGACAGCCCGGGGCCGGGACAATTCAGTCTGGAAAGGCCTGCTGGGAGACATCCATCTTGACAGCCTTTTTAAAACTGTCCAAAGATGTTAATTGATGGATCCCGTCCGGCAGGTCATTCCAGAGCCTGGGGGCGACAACAGAGAAGGCCCTCTGGGAGGTAACAGATTGTCTAGATTTTTGGGGTTCTAAGAAATTCCTCCCAGAGGACCGGAGCGCGTGGGGAGAATTATACGGGAGGAGGCGGTCTCAGATATAACTTGGACCCAAGCCATTTAGGGCTTTAAAGGTGATAACCAACACCTTGTACTGGGCCCAGAAACCAATAGGCAGCCAGTGGAGGGACCTCAAAACCGGGGTGATGTGGTCCCTCCTAGATGTACCTGAAACACGTCTGGCTGCCATGTTTGGAACTGACTGTAGTTTCTGAACCAGGCACAAGGGTAGCCCCATGTGGAGCGCATTACAGAAGTCGAGGCGGGAGGTTACCAGTGCGTGCACAACAGTCTCGAGATCCCTTACTTCCAGAAAAGGGCGCAGCTGGCGTATCAGCCGAAGCTGATAACAGGCGCTCCTGACCATCACATTAACCTGATTCGTCATCAGGAGCAACGAATCAAGGAGCACCCCCAGACTGCGAACACAGTCACTGGAGGAGAGTGTGACCCCATCCAGGACTGGAGGTTGCAACCCAATTCTTGGTTTCGGGGCCGCTACCGTGAGCACCTCCGTCTTGTCTGGATTCAGTTTCAATCTGTTTTTCCTCATCCAGCCCATTACCGCTCAAAGACAATCATTGAGAAGGAGATGCTATTGGAATTCAAGGCTGATGAACGAGACACAGAGAAATAGATTTGGGTGTCATCAGCGTACTGATAACACCCAGCACCATAACTCCATATAATCTCACCCAGCGGCTTCATATAGATGTTAAATAACATCGGGGACAAAATAGTGCTAAGGATTCCATGGACAGCCAAAAGGACCAACAAATGGGTCCTAGAACAGATCAGGCCAAAGATATTGCTAGAAGCCAAACTTAGACTGTCATACTTTGAACACTTCATGAGAAGGCATGAATTGTTGGAAAAACCAATAATGTTAGGAAAAGTGGAGGGGAGTAAAAAGAGAGGAAGGCCAGATGCTAGATGGATGGTCTTTATTAGAGACACCATGACTATGAGTTTGCAGGAGCTGGGCAGAGCAGTAGAGGACAAGGGGGCCTGGATATGTCTCATCAGCAAGGTCATCATGGATCAAGATGGATGCAAAGGCAGTAAACCACAAATATACTCATGTATCAGTCTACAAATTTTAATCAAAAAATTGACTCCAAAAAATCTGAGTTGAATTATCCACAGGTCAGTTAAGTACTATACTTGAACTCTTATTTAAAAAGGAACCATCTCTTGGCAAAAGGCAAGAGTATGAAGGGTTATTGTAAAGTAATAATTACCACCTTATGATATATTGATGAAATTTTGTCAGCGTCATCATCATCATCAAGTAACTTTTTCTTTTCCCAAAAATTAAAAATCCGTTGTGGGGTCGCCGATTTGACAACACAGATGTCATCATTCATGAAGTGGAAGAGTGGTTTAAGGTGAACTGGCAGACTTCTACAATAACAGTATTCGGAGGGTCAGGAAACGCTGGAGAAAATGTGTAAATCTGGATGGTGAATATGTGGAGATAAGTTAACAATTACAAATAAAAACAAACTTTCTGTCATTTTTTTAAAAGGTGATAATTAAAACTTTACAATACCCCTCATATAATCTGTCTTGGAAGCACTGATCTCCCTTTACTCTCTCATCCATCTAGCCTTTAGGGTGAGCACAAACAGTTATGCCTGCTGGGATTTTGTAAGCTCTTTGCATTGTTTTACTTTGCTTTATCCTTTAGATCCTTTGTTACATGCCCCTAAGTTTTACGCTTGACTTACTCATGGGTCATATCAAAATCCATCATTTTGGCCCCAAAATCTGCCCTCAACTTATACTTGAGGTTGACTAATAGTCGAGTATATACAGTAATACTAAATAAATATTTCCTTCTCATTTAACCCTTTTTAAAAAGTAGATAAAACCTTCCATGTAAGGCTGAAATACCCTCAAGGCACCAGATCCTGCCTTGTAAAAACTAAGCAGGGTTAGTACTGATAATGAATACCAGGTACTATAGACTTTATTTCAGAGGAAGGAACTGGTAAAACCACCACTTAGTATTCCTGGACTAAGAAAACCCTTTGAAATTCATGAGGTCACTGTAAATCAACAGGCAACTTGAAGAAACATACATACACAAATCTTTCCATTGTTGTTATGAGAGGATTTGATCAGGTGCTTCAGTTCTCCCCTCTTTTATTCCTCACACTCAAGTTTGTGCTTTGGCACATCTGCTCTATATGTGACCTAAGAAATAGCGGGATCACTTCTCTTTGTGGGAAATTGTCACTGAAATGACTAAATTGGAGCTTAGTGCAAAGATGTTTATGTAGTTGGCTTGGCTGACTGTAAGTATCCCCTTTACTACAGAATTGTTCCTTTGCATCTTCTGGAGCTCTTAAGAAGCTAATTTTTCTTCTGGGGAACCTGCCTTCCCCTCCTCTTTTATGTCTGTGTATACACACACACACACACACACACAAATACACAAACTCTTGAGTAGCCAAAGAGTGAGACAGGAAGGCTGTGGAGATAAGGGAATATAACAAGAGTTACTGTTAAGTTGTGGGAGCAATACAGGTTGTGCTAGTCTATGTTTTCTGAAGTGTACAAGCTGCCAACTTTTGAAGTTCAAGGAAAGTCCAGCTGTCCCTGATAGTGCTAGCTTCCTCTTTAAATCTCAGTACTTGAGTTGATTATGCAAACTTGAGATCATGAGTGTAGCTCAGTGTGTAGTTTTTATTTGCAAAAAGGGGGACTGGATCAAGTGCTGCTTTGCGATATATTGTGTATAAAACATAACTACTAAATACACTATATTTTGTTGCAGGTAGGTTGTAAGTAGAATATTGTGTGCTGTTAGAGTAGCAACATTTATAGAAAAGCAAACTGGATTTCACAAGCTAGAAAGCTGCCTTCTACTATAATCAGACAACTTATCTAATGCATCTTCCCCATCCTAAATCCTCCTTCTGGGATCTAAATCCAGTTGGTAGAGTAGATCCATCCAAACAATGGGATTTACACATGTAGTGGTTTACCATTCAGCAGTTGATTCAGTCTACACTAGTTGAAACTATCGATACAATTTAGTCCAAGTGTTTGGGACTACAACTCTTCTCAACCCTGGCCTTGGCGGCTGGGTCTGATAGGAATTGTAGTCTGCGACATCTTTAGAAAGTCATGTTGAGGAAGAAAATGCTTATCATAGGAAGAATGTGGAGAAGCAGGCAAAAGTGCATTGGCATTTCTCCAACACAAGTGCTATTAAACAGTTGGGACATGTTCAGAACTACATTTCTTTTCTTGCCTAAACTCATTTGCTTCTGTTGGGATCATGGAGAAGTTGTATTGGAATGGCTCAGATGCATTTCACTTACCATAAAGCAGAATGTAGGTGTGAGGTCAGAAAGCACTTTCTAATGATAAGAACAATTGTGGGATGATCCATTAGAGTTTTGGGTTGTGTTTTTCCTAGGTATTTAAAGGATAGGACAAACAGTTTAAAGCTAAGATACCATGCAATGGTAAACAGAAGAATTCTGTTTTTCTTCTTCTTCCTAAACTTCAGTTCATGTAAGTGAATCCCTCTGAATTTTTCCACTAAACCTTTCTGTTAGTCACAAGGTCTTTTTTTAAAACCTCTTTTGCTTCTGCATTCCCATCCTACTAATCTGTCTTGTGATGTCTAGCATCCATTTGTTCAAAGGGAAAGGAGGCATCCATCATCTGATGTGCCCTTCAGTTTAACTTTACCTTAATTTGTTGGGACAAGCTTCACATCCTGAAAGAGGAATGTAACCTGGGAAATGAATTTTCATGCTCCCATCTGTAACCTACCAGCTTTGAGGTAATACACATTGGTCAGGCTAGTAATTAGAATACTCAGTTATAAATTAAAAGAAGTGAAAACTGAGGCAATGGAATTCACAGAAGAACCTGTGTTTCTTGTTGCTGTTTGCCTTTACGTCACTTCTGACATATGGCAATCCTAAATTGACCATATCATGGGATTTTCTCCGCAAGATTTATTCAGAGGGGTTTGCCTTTGCTTTCCCCTGAGGCTGCTGAGAGAGCATGACTTGCCTAAGGTCACCCATTGTATTTCCATGGCTGAGCAGCAATTCAAACCCAAGTCTCCAGAATCATAGTCCAGTACTCAAACCACTACACCAATGCTGGTCCTCTAGCTTGTATATAATTACTTACAATTAAACTTAAGAAATTTCTGAATTGGCAGTGTACACATGTAATAATACAGAATTTAAGTAATGTGTTGTTATGTATTTATGTGTTTTTCTTTTACAATTTTATATAGTCTCCTGAAGAAGGCTTTAAAATTACACCTAGGGCAAAACATGTTGAGCTTTTCTACCAATAAATATCCATCTTTTTTGCATCTGGAAACCTGTCTCATGTTAGTTATGAATTAGGAAATCTCTGATTTGAATGTCATCTTTGTCACTAATCCACTAGGCTGTCTTAGACAAGCGAAACACAGCATCAATCCCACTCCCCTTCAATATGGGGAATAATGATAGTGGCTTACCTTCTAGGGTTGTTGGAAGGATTACAACTAGATAATACATAATAAGAAGGTCAAACGTGTTTTTAGAATGTTTCTAAGCAAGCTGTGTTTGCATATGGTTGTAATTTGTGCAGGTTCCCTAGGCAAGTACAGCTGTTTGATTTGGTGCAAATTGGTTTCCTGTGTTTTGATCCACATGGTCTATAGCAGGGGTAGGCAACCTAAGGCCCGGGGGCCGGATGCGGCCCCCTGAGGCCTTTAGACCGGCCCAGGGCTGGTCCTGCCGCCGCTGCCGCCGACACCCACCATGATGATATTATTGTTGTTATTACTTGTTCTTGGGGTTTTCTTGGCAAAATCTCCACAGGGGGTTTGCCATGGCTTTTCTGGGGCTGAGAGAGTGTGCATGCATATTTTTTAATTTTTTAATTTTATTTATTTATTTATTTATTTATGGTGCTTCGGCCCACCAATTGTCTGAGGGACAGCAATCCGGCCCCCAGTTCAAAAAGGTTGCCTACCCCTGGTCTATAGAGTCAGGCAAATGGACGTCATTTTTAGGTTAGCAAAGTCACGCATGGTTTTTCTTTCTCCCATGCACAGGGTTTCTGCCATCCCCTGTTTTTTCTTCATTAGGGTAAGAAGCTGTTGTTATTTACATAATAAGTGACAGTTTCTGAAAATATAGTTTTTCATCCAAGCTGGAATCTACAGTTCAGGTGAACTTAAGATGAGCTCTTAAGTCCTCTTTTTCATGCAACAGAGACCACCATACAATTTTCATTTTAATTCATTATTACATTTATAGTTTATATTTCCTCCAGGGGAGCTGATTAGGTTGGGTTAGTGTAGATGTGATCCAGCATCTCCCTAGTTCAGCCCTTGATTCCCTGCTCAGTATTCAAACCCACTGGATGATCTTGGGCAAGTCACATGCTCTTAGCCTCAGGGGAAGGCAATGACAAACCTCCTCTGAATAAATCTTGCCATGAAAACCCTATGATAGGGTTGCCTTGGGGTTGTCATAAGGTGAAAACGACTTGAAGGAACACACAATAACAATAATAAATGGTAGTGAGCTAATACTTAGTGTGGATGTGAATCAGCATCTCCCTTGTCCAGCATTCTCTCGCCTTCTAAAAAAAAATTAAAATAAATGTTATTATACAAATTTAAAATATTCCAAAACATTCCAAACATTCCAAATTTACAAGACAGAAAAAACCACATTTATACAATACAAAGAATAATAAATAACAAATCAATAACCATGGGTTAACAAATCCTTGGATTGCAAAATTTAACATAAATTAACCACAGTCGTTCAACATTCTTCCAATCTTCTTATCTTTCCCCACCCTTTACGTCTCCTTCCTTTCTATATTCTCCTTTAAAACTTAACAGATCTCCTCCGATCCCAACCTTACTTCCTTTCTATCTTCTGATTCTCTTTCCTTATCCTTTCTTCCCATCTTCTTCCTTCTCTCTCTCTCCCTTATCCCTCATCTCCTCTCATCTCTCACCTTTTGATTTCATTAGTCAACCAAATGGCAGCCCTGTGTACCAAATGCGAATGTGTGCATAGAGCTCAGATCTTTAGCACAACAATCACAGCTAAACTCTGAATACCAAAGTAGAAATCCAGCAGCATTTTTATCCACAAAGTGAACCTTGATTCTCATCATTATCTCTCACTGTCTTGTGACAGTTTTTTAAAAGGCAATTGTAAAGGCATTATAAACTGCTTTTCAACGATTTCTCACTTTTATAAGCAGCTTTCTGTATACACTTGTCCCTCCTGATTCACAGGGGATCCGTTCCTGACCCCCCCATCAGAAAAACTGCAGATATTCAAAGCCCATTGGTTAAAATGAGTATGCCATTTTGTCCCTCCCCACTTGCTGTCCACAAAGGAGTGAGACTGCAGACTCCAAGTTCACGAATGGGTAGGGACAAGTGTAATATGAAGTGGAGCAGGGTCACATGTGATTTGAACCCTGTAATTGCAGGGAGTGTGAAACTACTTATTTAAAACATTTATATAATAATAATAATAATAATAATAATAATAATAATAATAATAATAATAATAACAACAACAACAACAACAACAACAACAACAACAACAACAACAACAACAACAAAATATTTATATCCTGCCCCTTTGCAAACAATCAGGGCGGCTAACAACAATAAAATACATAACAAATGGTAAAATCAAACTCCCATACCCCCCCTTAAGAAATTATTAAATTAGACATGATTAAAACCTACACTAAAACAGAATAGTTAATTAAAACTGATCCTAAAACAGGAGCGGATTAATACATATCAAAACTAGGGAACCTGAAGAACCTGAAGAAGGTATTCCTAGAAAGATTCCCAAGTATTGCCTTTTAATAAAATATTTTCAGACAGTAAAAATGAAAATAATAAAGACTCATTAGCAATTAAAACAACGTAGTTCTTTCTCTTCATTGGCAGCTAAGAAATGAACTAAAAATTACTGAAAAGCTAGGAAAACAGAAATGTTTTGACATGGCTCCCAACAGAATTCAGATTTGATGCCTGGAGAACTGATAAAGAAGTGAGTTTTAGAGCCACGCTGCCCCCACTCCCTCTCTCTAGTAGCAGAGATTTAAAATCTGTTGGAAAACCAGGCAGGAAAAATATATTATTGTATAGTACTTTCTGATACAGCCATGGCTGAACAGAATGCTACAACAATAATAGGAGCATGTGTTTTTTATTTGGTTGACAATTGCTTTTTTTCTTCTGTTTACAATATCATTTTCACTGTTATATTTCCTTTGTGTTTATTTACAAAAATAACATGCTGTCTGCCTTGATGCTACTCAAGGGCAAAATTCTGCATGCAAATACCTAAACATGAGTATGGCTGATCTTGGAAACTATGCTGGAAGATCCTGCCCTGGGTTGGGGATTTTAAACTTTCTTTTCTGATATTAATTCTCTTGGACTGGATTCCAAGCTGCTCCTGAAATGGCGGAGGGGGGGGGAGGATAGGAGAATCTGCTTTTCATAAATGAATGCAAAAGTTTTGTGGCATAAGCAGCTCAATTTCAGCCATGGTATTTATAGAAGAAGAAAAAAGGCCTATAAGGCTATTGGCCAAATGTGACTGAAAGATCTTTTATACAATTGGTTGTATATCCACAAAATCCTCAATATTTGATTTGGGCCAGAGTCTTCTTTTCCTCCCTATCCCCCTTACTGTAGGATAGTTTCAGCCTTGTGAAAAACCATGACTCAGTTAAAGAATGTGTGATTTGCTGTAATGAGACTGTGTTGTTGGATCCTTTCTCTCATTGTTTTCTCCAGTTAAAGATTTGGTGATAAACTTCTGCATCTTCTTGAGCCCTTGCCAGTCAGAATAGGCAGTACTAATCTAGGTGAACCAGAACTCTGACTCTGTATAAAACAACTTGGTTCATACCTCATCTGGAATACACCAGGATCAGGAAAAGCATTGACAAGCTAGAATGTGTCGAGAGGAGAGTGACCAGAATGGTGAAATGTCTGGAAACCAAGTCCTCTGAAGAACAGCTTAGGGAGCCAAGTAGGTTTAGCTTGGAGAAAAGAGGTTTGAGAGCTGATACTATAATCTTTATTTGAATAAACAGGTAGAAAATGGAACAAATGTGTTTTAGGCTGTTTCAGAGCCTAGGGCTGTGGTAGTGAACCTATGACATGTGAATCCATTTTTCCTAGCATACAGAGGGCGAGGAAGAGGAGGAACAGGGACAAGATAGATTTATAAAATATATTATGTCCCTCAGAGTGTGGTAGAGTCTCCTCCTTTGGAGATCTTTAAACAGAGGCTGGATGGCCATCTGTCGGGGATGCTTTGATTTTGAGTTCCTGCATGGCAGGGGGTTGGACTGGATGGCCCTTGTGGTCTCTTCCAACTCTATGATTTTGTTGTACATCATACTGCATGCTGAATCATTTGAAATGGATTTCAAATGATTCAGGGGCTCAGGCTCTGTCTTGCATCCTTCCAAGATTGCTAAAATGAGTACTCAGCTTGTTGGGGGCAATTAGCTAACAGGTGTAAACCGCTTAGAAACTGCATAGTGCAGTATGAAGCAGTATATAAATGAAGCTGTTATTGCTATTGCTAAATGGGCGGGAGGCTTACTTATCTTCCTTTTTGTGTCTGATGAGGGATCCCCATCTTCTGTTTTGTCAGTGAATGCTACAGCCTTCTTCACACTGGTGACATGTGTGAAGAATCCATTTTGGGACCCATATCATTTGCATGTGTGTTGTCAGTGTTGAAAGGCTGAGAGGAAAAAGCTGGTAAGAAGCATCTACAAGCATGGAACTGGTGATGAGCAATTCTCATCTGGCCTTCTCCTTAATGTTGATGTTAGGTCTCTTCATCCCTCTGTTCCTCACTCAGTGTACACATGTTTGGGACATGCCACAGTTTTCCCCCTTACCAGCTTTGTACACTACATCCATCAGTTTACAAACTGCCGCTGCAAGGCACGTACAATTGCTGCTGATTGACCTTTGGGTCTCTTCTGGAATTAGGAGTCATAATCAGGAACTATGCTTGTCAAAAGTGCAGACATGTAATCAGGACTTGCCAACAAAGCATAATTTCTTTCCTGCTGAATGTCATTCTTTCCCACGTACATTCCAGAGATGACCAAAAATGATACTGCCAATGGCAGAATCCTTTGCAAGAAAGTATTCTCAGATATGTTAACTGCTAACAGACCTCTTGATTCCTTGGGGTACTTTGTTTAAGGGTTGAAGCAATGTGACATCTCCAAGTGAAAGGTCAGAGAGTTTCAAATTCCTCATGCAGAATTGCAGCACAGTTATCATAGCATGTCATTGCCTTTAATATTTAATTATGTTCTGGGGAACATGCTGTGGCTGCAGCTGTTATTCTGACTTGGAAGATGTTTGCAGTATGCTTAAGGCAGCTTTTATGTACTATAAAGAAGCTGTAAGAAGAGGAAGAAAGATGTGGCCATGCACTCTCAGATGGATGGAAAGATGGAAAACACCTCTGTGAGCATTGTTTTGGGGTGACCACGAGGAACAGAAAGCCACCCTTTGGATTACAATTTTCTTCAGAATGAAATCTGTCAAAATTCTCTGATTTTCCTAGATCTCTGAACTAATTTCCTTATTGAGATACTGAGCAGTTTGCAGTCACTGCCTTTGTGAGGCACAGCTTGTGCTTCTGTGGATAAACATATTATGTGATTTAATACATTGAGAAGTATATCCATGGACATTTTCTGTGACTTCCTTCCAAGAAAAGTCCCTGCAAACATACACAAATTGCTGCTAGTTATTTCATGGTTCAAGGTCACTCATAACCATGATACTGTTTTAATTTTTAAAAAGTGGTATTAATTTTAAGCCTTTTATTTTTAAAAAAATTAAACAGGTAAAAATGGGATTTGTGATTTGGTGAGGTATGCAGCCTGGTCTGTCAGAGAGCTCTGGTGCCTCACAAAACTTCAAATCCCAGAATTCCATAGGCATGGCATGGTGTCAAACTGTTTTATTTCTTCAGTGCAGACACACCCTAAGAAACAGGAGCGTTGTCCAACCCAAACTTGCCTTGGAATCCTCTAGGGATGGCAGAGGACATAAGCATGTCCTGGAGTCTGACTAAGCCTTGGTTTGACACACATATATGAGTGTATCATTCAAGTGTTCAAGTCAGACTCTGGTAACTACACAAGCCTTCATGTTCTGTTAACAGAACTTGCTGTGTTGGTTAGTTCCAGGGAGTTTTCCATTTAAAAGTCTTGCATCTGAGGCAGCTGTTATACTTGAGGGACTGAAAGTCCCCTTTACCCATTGATTCAGTTCTTTGGTCTGTTAAAAGAGAATGATAATATCCTACTTTGCAGGATCGTTGTGAAGACAAAGTTAAGATTTGTGAAATATTTGGCAGATTAAAACATGTTCCTTGAAGGATCATAAATATGTCCAAATGGGTTGGTTTGGTTTTGAATTACTTAGCTTACTCCTCTTTTAGAAACCATAAGGGCACCTTAAATGGGGCTCCCAGAAGTAAGTTTTCCATCTAAGCATTAACTTATTTTTTTATTGATTTAAAGCCCTTTTGTACCATCTTTCAAGGCAAACTCCACTGAGGGCAGATAATAAGTAAAAATGTGAAATACAGCAATAAAAAAACCAAAAACCCATAAACTCTGCCAGCTCCAGTTTGTAAAACAAAAATGGGCACCCCATTCATTTAGAAACATTCTGGAAAATTCAGGACTTTAAGACTCATTCATCAAGCCCGCAACACTTTTGCTTCATTATCTGCTTCCTGCGCATTCCCTGAGTTGTTCTGAGTATTTTCCCCTTAATCAAAGTTGTGTGACAATTCAGGAAACCTGCAGCAGGAAAGCGTCAGTCTGTGTCTCATCCCCCTGTGCATAATATGTATGTGTAACTCAATATTAACAGGTGGCTTTCATTGTTCTGCCCCTGCAGTGGCAATGCTTTTCTACAAGACCGTCATGTGGAAGAAGCAGTCTGAATGGTGGCCTGCAACAGCCTGCTTTGTGCATTGCACCTCCCTGTGTTCAGCGGTCAGCTGACAGGTTATTTGAACCTCCAAAGCTTCGCTAAGTAACCTAGGAGACTACAGTTCCTACTTGTTTGAAATTACTTAATGACCATCCAGGCTCTGCCAGCTGAGCTCAGATGGCACTAATCTTCCCCTGCTGAGCTGCATGCTAAAAAAGTTCTCAAATTCACAAGTAAACTAGGTGGATAAGCCTAATTTGTAACACTCTCCAAAAATGTTTTTGTTGGATTCAGTGATTGCTGTTGTTCAAGGCTTGTGTGCAAAAGTGATGAGTCCCTAAAACTTTGGATGTTGTTTGATGGATTACGTAGTGCTTTTCTGCTTTCTGGCTTCTTTTTATAAAAAAAAATCCTGTCCTTTTTATGTGTGAAACCAGGTTGCAGTTCTTTAAAAAAAAAAAGAGAGAGAGAGAGAGAGCAAAATACAGATTACAGGTATGGAAAGTTCCATCACATAGTGCATCCACAGTGAATGAGTTTTCATCATTTGATCTTTGTACAGGTTGCCTGTAACAAAAAGTTTTTATGTTCACCCTCTTGTATGAAGAGCCCTTGAGTATAGCATGGATTTCATGTATCCCAAATGTCAATTTCTCTGAAATATAGATAAACTGCCATGTGACAAGAGTATCAACTCAAGAAATAGCAGAAGGCACAGCCTCTTATTGGCACAAACCCACATCTATTTCCATATCTGGTAATTTTATAAAGTTTTCATGTGAAACTGATGGGGGTTGCAGACTGCCAGAAATAGTGCAAATTGAGTCCACTTTTAGGGTTAGGGTTAGGGAATCATGGGAACTGTACTTTATTGTGGCACCAGAGCTCTCTGTCAGAGAAGGCTCAATGTCTCAGGAAAAAAAACAATTCCCATGATTCCCTAGCACTAACCCTAACCCTAAAAGTGGACTCAATTTGCACTATTTCTGGCAGTCTGCAACCCCCCTGAGTTTATTTCAGCCTTTTCTAATGCGTGACTTCTCATCTTCTTTTAAGAATATGTTCTTACTAGTATCCATTTGCAGTGAATAGTTGCTGATTTCACAACGTAAGTAAAATCTAGTTTCATCCTTACAGTTGTTACTGCAGCAGTTGTTTCAGTTATTTACTACAGAGCAAAGGATGAAGTGCACTCAAGGAGTAATTGTTCTGTATCACTGTGAAAGAATGAATCTAGTTTGGAAAAGAACATAGACTAGATTGCAATGTGTATTACATCTTATTTGTTGTTGCTGTTAACTGCCTTCAAGTAGATCTCCACCCATGGTGACCCTGTGGATGAGACATCTCCAAGACTCCCGTCCTCCACTGCTCCACTTACGAGGGTTGCAGACTGCTAGAAATAGTGCAAATTGAGTCCACTTTTAGGGTTAGGGTTAGGGAATCATGGGAACTGTACTTTATTGTGGCACCAGAGCTCTCTGACAGAGAAGGCTCAATGTCTCAAAAAAAAAAACAATTCCCATGATTCCCTAGCACTAACCCTAACCCTAAAAGTGGACTCAATTTGCACTATTTCTGGCAGTCTGCAACCCGCCTTAGTTCCTGCAAATTCATACCTGTGACCTCCTTAATAGAGTCCATCCATCTAGCATGCGACCTTCCTCTCTTTCTACTTCCCTCCGCCTTTCCTAGCATTATTGTTTTTTCTAATGAGTCCTCTCTTCTCATGATGTGTCCAAAATATGACAGCCTAGGTTTTGTCATTTTGGCTTTCAGAGAGATTTCTGTCTTTGGAATTAATATTTGTCATAACTACTTGGAGGAAAAGACATGTAAACACACACATACCCCACACATGATTCATGTGACATGATTGTGGACCTCCTGATGCAGGCTGCCTAGAAAAAGGACTGTTTAAAAAGTTAGAAAATGAAAAACAAGGGCCATTTGTAGTTTAATTTTGTACTCATTAAAGAGTACATAATACATGTGTATGGCTTCATTTACAAAGGTTGTTTATATATATAAATTATAGCTTTTGCAAGGCCCCTTTTTCTTTTAGATTAAGCTTCATAGTTTTGTTGCATAGGTCCTGACCATCCTTTTACTTTCAATCAGATTTTAAAAACCTGGTTTATTTATGTCATCCCATTGAAACTGCAGGAGTCATATATAATCCAGAAAGTATCTCTCATGAAATAAAAAGGGAGAGGTTTGATTTGTGTTCCATTCCAGCTAGATTCCTCCATAATTAACCTACTGTAGAAAGATAAGAACTAGTTCACCATCTCAGGAATGTAGGTGGGTTTTTTTAGTGTATGTATGTTGGGTGAGGGGAAGAATGAGGCACCTAGAAAGGTATTGTGCAGTGTACCCTTGTGGATTGCTTCTGTAGCACATCTTAGCATTCAAGAGCATCATTTGTGCTTTACAAAAGTTAAT
This sequence comes from Phrynosoma platyrhinos, assembly GCA_020142125.1. Lineage (NCBI taxonomy): Eukaryota > Metazoa > Chordata > Lepidosauria > Squamata > Phrynosomatidae > Phrynosoma > Phrynosoma platyrhinos. The sequence continues at coordinate 261,714,696 of CM034706.1, read as the reverse complement.
TTACACAAGGATTGTACATTCTGTTTAGCAGAGAAGAAAGCTGAAATGTCTTAACTTTCATGAACCTCTGATTAGTGAATTTACTTACAGCCTCTTCATTTTTTTAGGGGAGGAATTATCTGCTTAAGAGAAATGCTACCTTATCTGTATTTGCATAATATTCACAAAATACTAGCTTTATCCAGAAACTATATTTTAATCTGTTAATCATTGAAGAAGTCAGGTAAAGGGACAACAGTCAAGAACAGATGCAGAGTAATGAAGGGCCTCTGAGATGAGCTATGAAGTTTGTCTTCGGAAAAGAAATTGATACATTTATTTGAATAAATAAGTAAATATTATAGTTACATTTTATTGTGTCCCTATCCTTAATATGCAGAATGACTCCTTTAAATTATTAACATTCTCATTGCCACAATATTGTGGATGTAAAGTTGAGCTCAAAATGGGCTAACTACCTGGGTATGTGCAACAGATACATACAACAATCCTTCACTGGTTTTAATGCAAATAAAGTTGTCAAAGCTAGCAACTAGAAATTGACAACTGTTGGGGAAGTTAGTTTTTAATCAGCTATTTTTCTGCTAAATAGCTGGTTTTCCTACATCAATGGAAAAGTGGCATGGGAAGAAAAAAAAATGGGTAGAAAATTGACCAGAGAAGGAATTGTTAGATGGTTTTTCAGTTCCTGGGCAGAAATCAGTTGAATCTGGTTTGGTACATTGTAGTTAGTGCCAGGCAAGTTAGTTCTGCATAGACAAGCAGCTGTTCCCTTGCTCCCCCAGCTGAGAAAATATTTAGCCAAATCTCTAGGGATATAGAGGACTTCATTTGTTTGAATGAGAATATGAGTTAAGTACAGAGTTTTTTGGCGAGGGGGGGGGAGACAAACTCAAATAGCTTCTCTTTTTTACTATATTAGTGGTTGGACAGAAAAGCAGCAATAGGCTAAATTTGGCATGTAAGAGTCCACGATTCTTGCCAGTTCTCTCTATTTTTAGAGTCATTGCACAAAGTCTTTCTAACCCTGTGAATTTTCTCAGCACAAATTCACTTGATAACAGGCATCCTGGCTTTTTTCCCCCTTGAGCCTTCCTGAAGATGCAAAAGAATCAGTGTTCATTTTATGTAATATGACACACTCTGCCCATTCTCCCTTTGCTGACATAGGATGCAGCAAAATGCCCATCAGGTTGTAATTAATGCATGCACTTTTTTTTCTGTCAGTGTGGATGGTGCGAGAATGACTCATTCTAATAGAGGAGGAGGAGAAGGTGAAGGAAAGTTGATGAAGGGGGGTGCAAAGAAGAGGACCTCCATACTGCCTTTAATGAGTCAAGCCCACAAGATCACTTAATCCATTACTATAAGTCGAAAGGTGACTTGAAGGCATCTAATCAGATCCACAATAGGTTCTCACAGTATCTCAGACACACCTTCTTCACAATAGTTGCAGTCTGACCTTTTTGGCTGGAAAAGGCAGGAAGAAATTTAGGGCCTTTACAGACTAGGGAATCATGGGAATTGTAGTTTTTTTCCTGAGACATTGAGCCTTCCCTGTCAGAGAGTTCTGGTGCCACAATAAACTACAGTTCCTAGGATTCCCTAGTACTGAGCCAGGGCAGTTAAAGTGGTCTCAAGCTGGGTTATTTCTGGCAGTCTGTACAGGCCCTAGTATCTTTGTCATCTCCCCAGATATGTTTCGGACTTTCTTTGTGTGACAGTTTCCAAATTTCACTAGAAGCTTCTACTCCAAATTGGAGGAGAAGGCTCTTACCCTGCAGTGATGGTATGAGGTATCTATCCCCAGTGCTTAGACCACAGTCAACCCATACCTGTGCAAACTAATGTGTTCAGTATTTTTTCTAATTTTATTGAAAACAGTATCAACACATTTTAACAACAACACATTATACACTATATTTTCTGTCCTTAAAGTAAATTGAGCACTGAGAAGACTATTGAATACACAATCTGCAATCCACAGTCTGACATCATTGAGAGCACCATGTTCAGCACTGTGGAATCCACAATACAGATTATTTTTTATCTCTGAAATTCAACAAAATATCTAGATGCATTTTGAAAGCCTGCTTACTTATGCACGCCTTCGCTATACAATCCTACCTGACATCTTTTTCTTGGAGAATATAAATAATATATTTTAATTTCGTGTTTTCAGGATACTATATGTTCTATTATTATTGGAGACTACTTCAAAAACTTAGATCTTGTGTATAAATATTTGCAAATAAACAAATTTTCTTCCACATAGACTCATAGAATCACAAAGTTGGAAGAGACCACAAGGGCCATCAAGTCCAACCCCCTGCCATGCA
>CM034706.1:261697898-261712257 GCA_020142125.1 Phrynosoma platyrhinos | reverse complement strand
AGGGCTATCATATCCCCTCTTAACCATCTCGTCTCTAGGCTAAACATACCCAACTCCTTATAAGCCATAGTTTCCAGACCCATCACTCTTTTGGTCACCCTCCTCTGGACACGCTCCAGCTTCTGAACATCATTTTGAACCTGACACAGTAGTCTAGGTGAGGCCTGACCAAAGCAGAATCGAGTGGCATTATTACATCCCTTGATCTAGACCAGGGACTGGCAACCTACAGCCCGGGGGCTGGTTAAGGCCCTGGTCCCTGGACTTACCGGCCCAGGTCGAAGGTTGCCGCTGCCGCTGCCGCCGCACACCACCACCGCCGCCACCGCCGTCATGGTGCATTTTTGCCACTCTGCGACCGCGCTTGCCACGACTGCCATTTTGGAAATCAAAATGGCGGTCGTGATGCATTTGCGCATGCGCAGTACTCTTGCACATGCGCAAACGTGTCGCAGCCGCCATTTTGATTTCCAAAATGGCAGGCACGATATGCGCCGCGGCAGCTGCAGCTGCGTGTGCTGTGGCGGCTGCGGCGGCAGCATGCACAGGGGGCGCGCACAGCAGAGGAGGGCATGCGCGCGTGAGCACGCACTCCACCATTCCCCCCCCCTCGGCCCAGCCGAGACCTGGGCTACGGGAAACCGGCCCAGGTCTTAAAAAGGTTGCCTTCCCCTGATCTAGACACTATACTTCTGTTGATGCAGCCTAGAATCGCATTGGCCTCTTTAGCTGCTGCATCACATTGTTGACTCATGTTCAACTTGTGGTCTACTAGGACTCCTAGATCACTTTCACATGTAGTCTTGTTAAGTCAGGCTTCCCCCATCCTATATCTATGCATTTAATTTTTTTAATTTTTAATTTAATTTTTTAAGAGCAGTACCTTACATTTCTCTGTGTTGAAATTCATTTTGTTAGTTTTGGCCCAGCTTTCTAATATGTTAAGTTCATTTTGAATTTTGATTCTGTCCTCTTGGGTATTAGCTACTTCTCCTAATTTGGTGTCACCTGCAAACATGTCTGAGGGAAGATGTTTATGTCCCCTTATGGCAGTGATGGCGAACCTTTGAGGGGCCAAGTGCCCAAACTAAAAGGCCTTCCGGCACTGGGTGTTATCCAGTGCTGGAGGTGGGACTTCCACCCTCTGGGGGCAGGACCTCCGGGCTGAGACTTCTTCCCCCTGCCCACCTGGGCCTTCAGCTCCCTCTCCAGAGACAGCTGAAGGCCTGGGAGGCAAGGGAGGAAGAAAAGAAACAGGCATGCGCCTCTTTCTCCTCATCCCCCCATGGCATCCCCAGCCTTCAGCTGCCTCCTGGGGAGGGTTGGGAAGGAGGAGGAAGAAGCACACACCTCTTCCGCTCTTCCCTTCATGTGCTGGGTAAAATGGCTTCATGTGTCATCTCTGGCACGCATGCCATAGGTTCACCATCATGGCCTTATGGCCTCTGAATTTCCAGCAAGGTTGCACTTTTTCTTGAGAGAACTATGTAGGCTGTTCCAAGATTTTGAAATTCCTTCCCATGGGAGGCCCAGTTGGTCCCCTCTCTGCTCTGATCTTTATATATGCAAGTCTTTGGGTCTAAACTTGTGAGAAAAGAGTCTAATGAGATGTGGTATGGGTCTATCTTTTTACTACATTTTAATTGGTTTATTTGTTTAATGTTTTTAAAATTTTGTATTATATATTATTTTAGCTACATTATATTTTAACTTGAAATTAAATAAAATAAATCTATTTTTAAAACATCTTCCTTAATAAACATGCTTTATCCATCTACCCCTCCCCCCCCCAAAAAGAACAATGTAGTTAAAACCTGGTAAATGGATAGGTTCCTCTGTTCTTTTGCTGGTCATAATCACAGTCCTTTGTAACTGTTTAGAGCTGTACATGGTGACATATGTTTGATGAGTTGGCTGGTTGTAAAGCTTAAGTGGAAATAAGACTAATTAAAAATATTTTTAGTGTTAGACATAGCAGTTATGTTTGGTGGATAACAGCAGCAATAGGTTTTGAGCTTATGTTCCAGAATATTCTTGTAATACCATTTAGAATCACCACTGAAACTTTTAAAATATCATTAGGAAAAGAGAAATGTACCAAGGAGTTGACCTTTTTTTAATCACATTTATAACACTGTAATTATGTGAACTAAAGGAAGATTGAAGTATTTTAAAGTATGACTAGTCTGTATTAAATGTTCTTGAGAAAATGTCTGTGTCTTTTGGCACAGCCTTGCCATGCAATTGTCACCAAAGAAAGACCACCCTGTATAGAGTCTCCAGTATCACAGAGTGCCAAGTTGCATCTAAGTTTCTCTTAGTATGTAGACCAATGAATTTTGTGGGAATCTGAAGGGTATAGTGAGTCTCACCACACCAGAAGCCATGCAGCGTTCTGGCAGGGATATTAAGTTATTCCCCAAAGAGTGAAGCCATTCCATGGAAGGATTTCTAGTATTTAGTGATGATTTTATTACAAAAGCACAGATGTCAACACATGTGAACTAAAAGTCATAAGGAAAAGCATCTGACCATGGAATTTGGTTGTAGTGATTCAGCTAAGATAAATAGAGGTGAGAGTACTTAGTACTGTTGTCTTACAATGTATTCATAAGAGGATAGTTTTGTGGTAGTTCTGTGAACAAAAGGCAGAGAATGGTGTGCTGCAAAATCAAGACATTAAAGCTCGCTTAGCATATGAGTCCTTAATGATGTAGTCATTGTATGTTTAGATTACAGAGCAATGGGTGGGGGGGGGAGTGAGATTTTAACCTCCCAGTTTTGTGGATCTTTCTAGACAATGCTGGGGATTAACCACCACTATTGCCATATCATTGTGACTATGTACCTAACTACATTGGCAAGAAAACATTAGTGAACCATAGTAATACTTAGGAAAGATTCCATTGTTTTTCCATTATAGTCTTCATTAATCAAAACCAGACCTTTAAAAAATATCCAGTAGGGCTTATATTAACCATTTCCATAACTTGTATATAAGTGTGAAAGCAGGTGAAAAAAATAAATGAATTCCTGATCTGATCAGCTCAATTAAGAAAATCATTAGAATCATGTGGAAATTAGGTAGGTCTGCAGGGGTGAGTTTGTGAAGCCTTCCCTGTAAAAGAATCTGAAACATTATGGCAGGGATTCTAGTGGATTGTCCCAACCAACCAAAACAGAGCCACTGAACTAGTTGTTGAACATATAGCTAAATCTGTTTCAATGGGTCTGTTCTAGTCAGGGCTAACAGCAGGGTTTAGACCCACAAGTTTCATCTTCACTATGTAGTGGTGGTGATAACAACAACAAAGCAACAATAATAATGTATTGTAAGCAATAGTATTAAGCAACAAACACAACAAACAAACTTAAATACCTAATAATGTAATTATTCTAAACCAATATCAGAGCATGAACAATTTTCTTGCAAAATAACTGTACGCATTCAGCAGGTTATTGTTTTCCTAATTTCTAAAATGCAGGATGTTATCACTCCACTGTAGGAAAGATATAACACAGACCTAGTGTACCTTGCTTGCCTGACTGTGAATAAGAGGTTCTGCAGGCTTGTGTATCCCTCCCAATTTAAAAAAAAAAAATCCTCCTCTCCCTTTTCTTTCTTTCTTTCTTTCTTTCTTTCTTTCTTTCTTTCTTTCTTTCTTTCTTTCTTTCTTTTTGAGTTAACTATGGTTAACATTACATCTGCATTGCCCATTTGCATCTAGCCAAAAACTCTTTGAACAGGCATAACATGAACCATGGCTAGCTGTGCAAAGAGATTCATGCATGTGAAAAAGGGAAAAGAGAGCTTGAAATTGTGGGAACATTTCCAGTCTCTAAAGATAATCAGGAACTTGAGCCATCTTATATGTACAGTCATCACAGCTGAGCTTCTTTGTGCGTTTGTCCCAGGAGCAATAAGAATGTACTTGAAAAAATAGAATATAAATACTGCTCTTGATTGCCTGTCAGGATCTCTAGAATTATATGACATGCAGAGTTATTTTATTTCAGCCAAGCAAGTCATATACAAATTAGATCTCTGAATGCTCATCCTCTTGTAAGCGCTAGATTTCCTGTGTATGTTGATCTTCAAGTTTTCTTACCGATAATTTTTCCCTGCTTCTAAATATCACTTTTTGACAGGATGATAAAGTGAAGATTTTTGGAAAGAGCCTGTGCCAGCTTGTAAAGGGAAATTCTGTTGCTGAGTTTATTTTTCCCCACTAGTGCTGACATTTTTAAGCTGAACATTTATTTCAGTTTTGGCAAGGACATGGTTGCATAAATCAGCAGTTGAACTAATTGGGAGCAGCTCAAAGTTGAATGCTAAGGAGGTCTTATCAGAAGCTACTAGTTACTATCCTGTGGAAGTGGCTGAATGTGTATTTTAGAGAGTAGACTCCACTCCATGTGGCTGTCTTGTTATAGGATTAATTGCACAGAAGAATGGTTTGTTTCAAGAATACTAGTCCCCAAATTTTCAGTTGGGATGCTAGAAAAGAATACAGATGTTATGTTCATATGAGACTCCAACAAGGAGGGGAAACATTTCCTAGAAGTCTTCAGGGTTTTAGAAAATTTTAAAATATTGGTTCTTTTTCTTTGCTTGGGCTGCATTGTTTCCTAGTATGGGAATCTAGTTTTGCAAGGAATTGTTCTCTAAAGCTACAAGTGGAATTGAAGTCTCATATGATGAAATTCCTGCTTATCCTAGTAAAATTAGATTCACATTAGAGGGATTCTATAGTAGCCCCTTTCACTGGAATTGATATCTTTTCTTCACTCACTTTTATGGACCATTCATACAATTTGATTGTTTTCATGTGTTTCATTGTTACCTTAATAATTCTTCTATGTTTTTAACCCTGATTTGTGGCATTCTTCTGTGTATATTATACTCACAAATAACTCCACTGGACAGTTAATTGTTTAAATGGCAAAATGCCTAAGGGGTCATTCACATTTTTTTAGCACGACTATGCATATAGTCTCACTCCTGCATTCCAGGTTTGTTATTCACACTATGGAACCACATCTATGTGCATATCTGTGAGTTCAGTTACGCATACATGTCAGCACTTGAATTAAAAAAGGAGTCGATGATGCAAATATATCCAAAGCACATTCAAGGCATGCATAATTTTATCCCAGGTCTATTCACCTTGGTTATTCACTCATCGGAGAATTCAAATCTTTTAGAAAAACTTGGGGGGAAATCCAACTTTGATTATCCCAGGTTAAGTGGGGTTTTTGACAGAGAATCCAAATCTTTTAGAAAAATTCAAGGGGAAGTCAGACATTGATTATCCCAGGTTAAATTTGTTTTGGCAGCCCCCCCCCCCCACTTAATTCAATTCAAAATGCATCCCTTCAATTCAAAATGCATGTGAACAACAAAGATTAATCCCAGATTCTACCTAGATTATTTTCACTGTCTGAATAACTCCTCAGTATGCTGAAATAGATGTACATAATATGCTTTAGCAATACAGGAGGGAGGCTAGTACTCAGGCTCACACACTCTTCTTCCCTGCTTCCCATAGTGGAGTAATAAAAAAGCTTCTGTTTCTGTGATTAACGTTAGCATGTTGTTTGAACCTTAATCTGGAGTTTCTATTAACTATAATTAGTTTACCAAGATGGCTTGTTTTCCCTGGGGTTTGGAATTGTCTTATATCTATTAATCATAGTTAACATTAATCATGATTCATCTGGATATAAACAATGCAGGACAATGTGGCTAATAAAAAACAGAACTGAAAGTTCCAAGCCCCTCTTTAAAACTGTGCTAGAGAGGAAAACAGAACATATGAGTCTGCAGGGAAGTTATGTTCATTCTTATAATATTAAAGTATTCTTTAGTGTTGGCTACAAATTAGCCGAGCATTTTTAATAAAATGAAAGTAAAAACAGAAAGGAACAGAAGTCAGTGTTAGAAGAAAAGAAGCTGGTTCTGGAACAATATATTCAAGGGGCAAACTAGAAGCAATTTCCCATTAATTCTGCAGCTCACATCAACAGGAAGAAACAAAAGAGAAGTTGAATCTGTGAACAGTCAACTTTGAATTAAAATAAGAAGGGACCTTTGCTGAACTCACATTACTTTGTGCATAGACATTGAAGAATATTTGCCACAAGGCATGGTATAGCTGGATAATAAACCAATACAGTTGCCCCTACGTTTTCGTGGACTTCGAGTCTGCATCCCTTGCCTGTTCATGGGGGGCAAACGGAGGGGATTAAAATGGGGGGTGTGCCCATGGACACTGTCATTCAAGCCAGTGGGGCTTGAAGATTGGCATTTTCCCATTTTCTCATGGGGGAGGGTCCAAAACGGGTCCCCCATGAAAACAGAGGGGCAGCTGTACATCAAGTGCTATGTTGGAACCTTCCCACACTTAAAGGGATGAAAATGAAATTTACATTCATTTTACAGAAGGAGAGCCTTTTAATCCACAGCTTGTTGTTTTTAGCCTGACTACATTAATCAATCTTTCTTTCTCTCTCTTTCTCTTATAGCTATTCCATGTGGCCTACGTTTGGATCAAGTTTGCAAATTCCCCTCGTCCAGACTTGTGGGTACTTGAACGGTCAACAGATTTTGGACTTACCTATGAGCCTTGGCAGTACTTTGCCTGTAAGTATGAGAGAAAAGGAGAAAGATGCACATTCTAAGCCCAGCACTCACAATGTATTTCCAGTGAGCAACATCCTTCTGGATGTTGATAAATCTCATTTTCACCTTGGTTTCAGTTATTTGTCATAGAATCATCGAATTATAGAGTTGGAAGAGACCACAAGGGCCATCCAGTCCAACCCCTGCCATGCAGGAACTCCCAATTAAAGCATCCCTGACAGATGGCCATCCAGCTTCTGCTTAAAGACCTCCAAGGAAGGAGACTCCACCACACTCCGAGGGAGTGTGTTCCACTGTCGAACCGCCCTTACTGTCAGGAAGTTCCTCCTAATGTTGAGGTGGAATCTCTTTTCCTGGAGCTTGCACCCATTGTTCTGGGTCCTAGTCTCTGGAGCAGCAGAAAACAAGCTTGTTCCCTCCTCAATATGACATCCCTTCAAATATTTAAACAAGGCTATCATATCACCTCTTAACCTTCTCTTCACCAGGCTAAACATTCCCAGCTCCCTAAGTTGTTCCTCATAGGGCTTGGTTTCCAGACACTTCAGCATTTTAGTTGCCCTCCTTTGAACACGCTCCAGTCTCTCCACATCCTTTTTGAACTGTGGTGCCCAGAACTGGACACAGTATTCCAGGTGAGGCCTGACCAAAGCAGAATAGAGTGGCACTATTAATTCTCTTGATCTAGACCAGGGGTCGGCAACCTTTTTTGCCGACGGGCTGGGGGGGGGAAGAAATGGTGCTGGGGGCCGGCGCGTGTGTGCGCTTGCCCCCCATGGGTGCATGTGGGCGCGCATGCGCTGCCATTTTGCAAAACAATAATGGTGGCCGCCGCCGCCCCCCTTGCGTCGCGTGCGCATGCGCATGATAGCGGGGGGGCCCCAGGAGGGCTTCCTCGGCCATGCCGGGCCTCCGAGAAGCCCAGCCTGCCATGGGATCCCCCAGGAGGCTTATTCCCTTGGATAAAGAGGGCCTACTTAGTTATAAGAAGCTACTAAAGAGACAGCCAGGTTGCAGCACAAGACTGTAAATTCCACAAGCGTCCATAAAATCATTCACAATGCTCACCACAGTAAGTGTTATTTTCTCCTTTAGCAAATATTACATGTTTAGAACATGAGAAGATGAAAGGCTTATACTGTATTTTGGGAAGCTTTGCAGTATAGTTTTTTTGGGGGGGGGGTTGGGCTATGTGGCCATGTTCTGAAAGAGCTTATTCCAGATGTTTCGCCAGCATCTGTGACTGGCATCTTCAGCGAAGAACTATATTTTGCAGTATAGTTCACCTGCAGGGATTAGTTCTCTCCATCTTTCAGAGTTTGGCACGGAGGAGGGGTGGCAGGTGATTGTCCTTCCCATTGCACAATGATTTGGACGTGTTCCAAGCAGCTCTGAAGTCCAGTGTTATGTCAGAGAAAAGATCCTGTTCCTCATACAATTCACCAAAATAATGGTTGGCTCCCCTGCGACTGTGGCTGCGGCGGCGGCAGCAGCAGGACCAGGCAGGGACCGGTTCGAAGGCCTCCGCGGGTTGCATCTGGCCTGTGGGCTGTAGGTTGCCAACCCCTGATCTAGACACTATACTTCTATTGATGCAGCCTAAAATTGATTGGCGGTGAGAAAGGTGATGGTGCGGCGGCGGCGGCAGGACCAGGCTCATAAGCAAGGCCAGTCAAATGTGTAGAACTTTCCTTATGTTCCAGCTGTGCAATGCTTCCTTAGCACTAGTTATAGAAAGAAGTTCATAGGAACAAAGCCACTCTGGATCGCATCCCAGGAAATACATTCAATAGATAAACAAATTCTGATCGATTTCCAATGGAACTGGCCTCTTCAGTTCTAGGGAAATATTCCTACTCCTTTTGTATAGAGCAGGGGTAGGCAACCTACGGCCCGGGGGCCAGATGCGCCCCCTCGAGGCCTTTGAACCGGCCCCAGACCAGTCCTGCTGCCGCCGCCGCCTGCCATGATGATACTAATTATTGTTGTTACCATATTTCTTGTTCTTGGGATTTTCTTGGCAAAATCTCCACAGGGTTTTGCCATCATGGCTTTTCTAGGGCTAAGACAGTGTGCATGCATCCCTGCTTGTTTGTGGGCCTGCCTTCCAGTCATTTCCATGATGATAATGATTATTGTTGTTATTACTTGTTCTTGGGGTTTTCTTGGTAAAATCTCCACAGGGGTTTTGCCATGGCTTTTCTGGGGCTGAGGGAGTGTACATCTACAGATTTTGTTATCCACGGGGGTCCTGGAACCAAGCCCCAGTGGATAGCAAGAACCCACTGTAACACCTTCTTAGCCATTACTGCTCATCTTTGTAGTTGTATGACTGATATTGCCGCTGATATCATACTCTCTTCCTGCCTCCCCCTTAACCCCACCTCCAGCCCTGTGCCCTACCCATAAATAAATATTTTAATTTATTTTTATTTTTATTTTTTGGCACAATTTCAGTGCTCTGCTAGTACTATTTAAGTTTTAAAAAAAAGAAAGAAAAGAAATGGATTTTTTGAAAGGCAATCAGGCTGCTTGGAAATAGTAAGAGGAAGGGGGGACAAGAGGAGAGCAGGGGTCCCATCAGCACCATTTCATAGCCGGGGACTAGCCCAGTTGGGAGGTCATTGCCGGGTTTCCTTGTCAATGAAATGGGACACCCTAACTGTACTTGAGGGACTCAGCAGCTATGGGTTGGAGATGGCATCATGAGATAAGTACCTCCAAAGCTGCCTTTTTCCAGACCTAATTGTGTCTTAAAAGCCATGTGTAGTAATCTACCTTTACCACAAGAAAAAATCAGAATAATGTCAGTTCTTGGCGCTCTCTCTCACACCTGAACAGAAGACCTCAGTGGTCTTCAGATGTCTTCTGCCTGTAGCCAAGGTTAACTAGGGTGTGCCAAACAATATTCCTATATCTAAATCAGTCTTTTAGAAGATATCATTCTCCATATGTTCAGACTCCCAACTATCGTCCCTTGTTATTAGCTAAGCTGGTTAGGTCTGACTATAGCAGCCCAGTAACATCTGGAGAACCACACATTACCCACCCCAATATGAATAATATAAATATACAGTTGTCCCTTTCGATTCATGGGGGATCCATTTTGTACCCCCCTTGGCAAATTGGGAATATTTCCCATTCTGTTTAATGGATGTGTGGTCCTGTGGGCGCACGTGCCATTTTGTCCCTCCCTCTTGCCATCTGCAAAGGAGTGAGACTGCGGACTCCCAAGTCCGCGAACGGGAGGGATGACTATTTGATACACTGTTGAAAATAATAGTAATTTAAAGTTCAGATACCAGATTAGTTTTTGATATCTGGATGTGTGTGTCTAAATATCTTCTTCTCCCTTTTACTCAGAAGCAGCTTTCTCATTTGCACAGATTCTTTGGCTCACCAAGGAGTTTCCTGGCATCATTTTCCATTCTATATCAGTTGTGTGACCAAGGGGCTAAACAGACCTGCGATAAACGCTGGCATCAGGGCAGAGTGGGGGCATGGCAACCATATGCCCAAACACCACCCTGACACCAGTGTCATGCTGCACACCCAACCAGACGGTGGCCAGCATCACACTGTTTCTTTGGCACAGCGTTTAGAGATGCTGTGCCAAAGAAATGTGGTAAAACCACCATTGCCGCAGCAAGGGAGGCTTTTCACTGCTTTAAAAAAGAGAGGCATTTTGCTGGCAAAGTGCCAGATTGGGGCCATGGCATGCAGTTGCCACGGCCATGATCCAGTGCTGAAAGAAGTAGCAGAACGCTGCTCCAAAGGGTTGATCTGTTCAGCCCCCCAGTTTTAGTGGCTTTCTTGTCATTTCTGTCTACTGCTTCCACACCAACAGAGCTGCTAGTCCAGAAATATTACCATCTTTGGCCTATGGCACTAAGCCCAGTTGTGTTGCTTTTGGGCAAAAACTTTTATCTAATTAGTTGGCAATCCCAAGACCAATTTGGCACAAACATTACTAGATCCACATATTATAGAACATGGGAAGAAGAGGCAAATGTTCTGTGAAGTCTTATTTCATCATTGTTTGTGGAGTCCTCTTGTCTTGTGAAAGGATATAAATTACTACTTCCTGCAGCCTAGACAAAGGTGATGAGACATTTCAGTTTGTCTGTTGTTCCTCTGGCAGTTTCCTGGAAAAGGAAAAGGAAGAAAATTGGCCACAAGAATTTATTTCTCAGTTTGAGCTGCCTACTGATTTCTCTAGAAAAAAACTGATGCTTAGTTTATCCAGATGCGGCAGCTTGTTCTGCACATCTATCATGTAAAATATACAGAGAGTAGCCAAGTTCCACTGAACTTGCCCCTCTAGGGAGCCAAAGCGGTAATTGCCAGAAGATGTGAGTTAAGCTTTACGATGATCTTTTAAACAGAAAAACCTGCTTGAAAGAATATCTGAAAAGGCTGTACTGTGAATTTTCCTCATGGGTGTGCTACCAGCCCTCATTTCTTTGACAACATGTATCTATGAGCCCATTAGTTTTCTTTCAGGGACAGGAGAATGGGAAGCATCTTTCTCTTAACATTTAAAAAATAATAGTAGAAGGTTTTTGTTTTATTTTGTTTTTAAAAAATGGCTCACATATTTTTTTTCTATTTTAAAACAATATTGAGCAATAGTCTATGAAGGGCTTCCAGTAATAATAATAATAATAAAATTTATTTATATACCGCCCTTCGGTAACCCAGTCAGTAATAGACACAATAGACCTTATGCTTACTGTTTTCTAACCTGTGGAAGCTTTTTTTAGTGGTCATGGCTTAGATTTATGGTTGCGATTTATGCCTTGGGGTTTTGTTTGTTTTTTTATCTACTATACCTACATGCTATACCACTAAGAGTAATACCATTGCAGAGTGGACAGTTTGAATTCTAGACACATTTATGGCTCAGGAACCCTCCTTCTTTGTTTGGCCCAGGTGTTATTCTTATTCAGAGAGCTTCCCCATCATTTTTTGGAAATTCTTTCTAACAAATACATGCCAGTATATATACTATCTCTGTATATAATGTCTTCTTTCCACATTACTTTTTTAAGCAAGTGTGTTAACACCCAGCCATTTATTAGGGGTTCCCAACATTAGCGTTTCATATTTCATGCCAAACATTTACACAGGCATGGAAACTGATGCCCACAGTAGTTATCAAAGAACTGGCAAGATCTGAGGGAATTTTGGGGGAGGATTTTGGCAGGCAGCAGTTTGCATGAAGGGGCAGGGCTTGCTTGAAATCTGGAGTCATATTTTAGATTCCATGTTGAAGCATGAAATCAGATTTATGGTGGGAATGGAAAATATAATTTGTCAGAATTATACGGATGTGTTCACATTTTTAGCAGCTAATTGCAGTGAAACTGATGGTTTTGGTTTAAAATTCAGAAGGAGTTCACAAATATCTTGGCAATTTTGAGGGGAACACATTATGAGCATGGGTTCCAGACAATCTCTGGGTGCAGAGTTTGGTCTTCCAAACCATTTGAGGGTGGTACTCCACTTTAACAACATATTTATGCTCTTCAGCATCTAGAGACATGCACGGTCTTCCCCAGTATATCCACATTTCCCCCAAAATTCACCATTTTTATGCTAATATATGACAACAGAATAAATCATTAATATTTTAACATAGATTTGCCTATTTTCCTCTAGTTCAAGGTATTGTAAATGTATGGAGTAGTTTGGTCAGGGAAAGGTACAGATTGGAAAGAGGTGACATATAGGCATTTGGTCCAACAGATGACTTGTAGGCATAGAGTCTTTACTGTGCCAAAACATATGGTCCATAGGCTCTGCAATCTAGGCATTCTACTTAACCACTTTCTGGCATGAAATCTTTTGTTGACTTACTTAAAAACATGGAACTCTGAGATTGATGAGATATCTATCAAATACCAGATTTTCGGCTTTTTGTTAATGCATACACTGCAATATCATGGGCACTGCATTCACACCATATATTTCTGGCAGACATTGCACAGTCTTCTGCTAGTGCTCTTGATTTTCCTTGTTCTTGTTTTTGCTTATGGTGTGGTTGCCTCCTTTTGCTTCTCCTTCATCTTTTGCCCTCTGCATGTAGGGGGTATGTTTTGACATTTTAAAGAATGTATGCTTTCCCATATAATGTTAAAGTATTTGTATTTGTTTTCAAGTATAAAACAGTATGCATACCTTTTCCCCTTGGCTGTTGGCCAACTGAAAATTGCAGCATTGCTCCCAGTTTTTGACAAGATTGTTTGGTCTAATTGTACATGCCAGTCACTGCAGTTATGGTGTCTAGCAGAACAATTCCAAAGGCTTCTGTGATAATGTATTTATTCATATAAGCTGTGCATAATCACAGTGATAGAACTGGAGAATATGATGGGCTTTGCAACTTTTAACAACAACCCCCCGCCAGGCATTTCTTAGTACACAGTTGGGTTAATTTGTCAAAATTCAAATGTACGGTATTCTCTTTTTGCCCTATCACTTTACATACCTCAATGTGGTTGGAGGCTTGATATACTAGAAATGTTTCTATAATTATGGGAAGTTTCTTTTAGAGGTGAAACCAACTCAGAGCAGAAAAAAGGTCAAACTTGGAAATGACTCAGGATTGATTTTAGCCATTTCTGAGGCTGAGTGAGTGTGACTTGCCTAAGGGTTTCCATGGCTGAGTGGGGATTCAAACCTTGGTCTCCTAGAGTCATAATTCAATGAGCAAACCACTACACCATGCTGGCTGTCTACATACATGTTTATCCAACACACAGTACTTAGCATCTTTTCCACCTATGATGCATTCTGCCAAAATGTAACTTTGGAGGACTCATTTTTGGAGAAGCAAATGTTACTCATCTGTAGAAAATCAACACTGTGGTGGGCTGGGATCTGTAACACTCATTGAAAGGAAATTAGAACAAAATAATTTATCATCCCGATTTGTGATGGGAGTGTGACAAATTCCTTTTTATTTAGGATCACCCAAGAAGTTTAAAAATGAGTGGGTTGAAGCCACATGAAGGCTTCTCTCAGCACTTCTCTTAGGCTGTTAAACTCTACTTTTTTACAAGAATAAAGATCAAAATGATCACTATGTTGTTGTTTTGAATGTTAATCCAGAAATGTGTGCTGCTGCCCTTAAAAATCAAGCATGTTGCATACCACCTAACAGCCCTGAAAGCTGAAATCCATCCCCTCAGTTGGATCATAATGAGCTACTTCTTGTGACTTTGGAGGAGAGGGGACAAAACAAATAAAAATAAATTTTTGATTTAAATCAGGTTTTAAGGTTGGTTTTTTTTTTAAAGTATTGCAATTACAGTGACTAGCCCCTTTTATAGTAGCTGCTTTTTGAAGAGGAATTTAATACAAAGAAACATCTGAAGCTCCTATAAGCTATCTAAACTGAATTGTGATAGTCTAATAAATAAATTGAACTGTGAAGTCGAAGGCTTTCACGGCCAGCATCCATGGGTTTTTGTGGGCTTTTCAGGCTGTGAGACCATATTCTAGAAGAATTTCTTCCTGACATTTCACCTGCATCAGTGGCTGGCATCTTCAAAAAATGATGGCATGGAAGTGTGTGGGGTTTATATATACTTTGTGACCCTTGGTTGAGAGGATGTGATTTGCATGTTAATCTCTGTATTGTTCTCTTGTTGAATGGCAATGCTGCAGGGTGGAAGGATATGCGAGAAGGATTAGTGTCTATTTAATTAGTGG
>CM034706.1:261681928-261697798 GCA_020142125.1 Phrynosoma platyrhinos | reverse complement strand
TGAGTCTTGATTTTGGTGTTTTTCAGGACTGGTAGCCAAACTTGTTTATTTTCAGAGTTTCTTCTTTCCTGTTGAAGTTGTGCAGGTTTTTGTGGACTTCAGTGGCTTCCCTGTGCATTCTGACCTGATAGTTTTTGAGATGGTCCAGAATTTCAGTGTTTTCAAATAGCATTTTATGCCCAGGTTGGTTTATAAGGTGTTCTGCTACTGCTAATTTTTCTGGCTAACCCAGTCTGCAGTGCCTCTTGTGTTCTTTGATCCGTGTTTGAACACTGCGTTTTGTGGTCCTTATGGAGACATGTCCACAACTGCATGGTATGCGGTAAACTCCTGTGGATGTGAGAGGGTCTCTCCTGTCCTTTGCTGAGCACAGCATTTCCTAGATTTTCTACAAATGGACCAAGAAAATCAAGATGCAGGTGAAACGTCAGGAAGAAATTCTTCTACAACATGGCCTCACAGCACAATGGCCTCACAGCCTTCTGGGGAATGAGCCAGCATGATATAGTTTTAGCATTGGACTATTACTGTGGAGGGTTAAAATTCCCACTCCGTCATGGAGGACCACTGGGTGATCTTGGGCAAGTCATACTCTTTCAGCCTCAGAGGAAGGTAAAGGCAAATCTTGCCAAGAAAACCCCATGATAGGGTCTCCCTAGGGTTGCCATATGTCAGAAACAACTTGAAAGCACACAGCAACAACAAACACCATCTGGGACAGGTTGGGCTTTAGCTAAAGGTTTATTATGTCCCAGGTTGGATTTATTCAAAAAGGATTCTGACATAGGGAGAAATTTATCAGGCAAATCTTCTTCCCACTCTGTAATGATTCTGTGGATGATAGGTAAAGTCATTCCTGCTTACCTTCTAGCTATCGAAGCTTGTAGTATGAAATATAGCAACCCTGGACATAGCATGTGTGGCAACATTGTGGACAGAATAATCCATTAGTGTAGTTCAAATGACAGGAACAGTTATGTTATCACTTAATGTTGACTTTTATAAGTTGAAAGACTAAGGGCCTCGGCAGACGGCTTATTGAGCCGTCTCCGAGGCAAGGAAGAGGAGGGGCAGCCACACGTGCGGCGCCCCTTCCTCTTCCTGAGGTCGTCCTCAGAGCCGCCAGCCCTCAGCACGGCCAGCGCTCCGGGGACAACCTCCCGCTGCAGCGACCGCACGCACTGTGGCAGAAAAGTCAGGGAAAGTGCGCCCTACACGTTTAGGGCGCACTTTCCCTGACTTCTAAAAGGAGCGCCAATTTGGAGCTCCTTTTAGGGACGCTGCAGGAGCGCCGTGGTGTGGAGGCTGCGGTCCTGCAGCACTCCGTCCGGCAGCATCTCCGGCGCTTCCGTCTGCTTCCCCCCTAAGGTATGTATCTTTTTAGGTTTTTAAAATTAATTGGTACAGTGTGTTTTAATTCATTGTTGGTTCAGTAGTCAGCCTTTCTCTCTCTCTTGTGTGAACTGTTGCAAAATGCAGAGCTGTGTCTTGTCTGAGAAGGACAAACTAGTCAAGTACGTGAGCTGCTGTAACAGGAAGTTTGAGGATTCTTAAAGGAATGATCATCTTGTTAGGGCTACACTATACCTCAGCGCATTCTCTCTTACCTACTTTGCTAATGCTGGAATGCCAAACATGCATAAATAAGAGACCTTTGGCATAAAGCAGTCAGGCAAATCAGTGTGAGCTCTATATACTTTGGTCCAAAACATGATTGCATCAAGTTATTAATATACTTGTTTTTTAAAAATAAAATAGCTGTGAGGAAGAGTAGGATTGGGATGTGGTACATGAATAAGCCTTCCCATTGATGAAGTCTCAGGGGGGAAAGCAGACGGGCGGCCCTGAGCCGCCCCAGGAAGTTGTGCCATGGGGCCGAGGTATCCCCACATCTTGACCCCGCAGCACAGCTTCGCCGCCCCTGGAAGGAGCGCTAAAATAGCGCTCCTTCCACAAGTCACTGACGGTGCGCTGCAAAAGGCTGGCGACACACCTTCAGCGACTCTTCCGCCACAGTGTTTGTGGGCGCTGCGGCAGGAAGGCATTGTCGGAGCGCCGGCCGTGCGGAGGGGCCGGCGCTCCGACAATGCCTTTGGGAAGGGGTTGGGGCGCCCACCGTGTGGCTGCCCCTCCCCTTCCTTGCCCCCAAAACAGCCTGCTTCCCCCCTCAGTGAACTTTTATGTCATTTTCTTTTTCACTTAGAGTTAATTACAGCCCTAATTATTGATTTTCATTGTACATGCATGGGAAGAAAGCTTAAAACCACATAGTCACTCCCTTTATTGTATTCCTGCCTTTCTTACTTTTCAAATGAATGTAGTGAAGCACTAAGGGGAATAAGGAAGTGGCTTTCCCAGTAATCATTCATCTTTGGAGAAGGACTGTGTTGGCTTGATCCAAGATTTGGAGATGGAGAGTGGATGCAGTTTTAGGTGCACTGTAACCATGTAACTATTAATCTTCCTGTAACGGTAGAACCACTTAGCATAGCCTTTCTTGGCAGGAGTTAAGTTCAGTTTCTTTTACAGCTGCTTCTGGACTCAAATCTGGAGGGAATGGGTTGGGATATTAAGGTTTCAATGTGAGATCTGTGTGAGGTCTACATTCTTCAATTTGCATACTGAGGAAGATATGAAAGCTCCAGGTGCTTCTCTTAAGCAGTGCAGGGGCATGTTTTTCAGAGTTTCAGCTGATAGTTGTTTCATAGATAGCCACTGTTGCACCAAATTCCTTCAAAATATTGCATTTAAAAACCCATCTGCTCACATAAGTCTCAAATGCAACATTTTCATCATTGTTCAGCCTAATCATATTTCTGGCATTCATGCTAGGAAGCTGCTATACTCTCATGGCAAAATGTTGAATTAGGACAAAGGATGTTCCATTGACTCTTTCCTCTGCCATCAACTCACTGAGTGGCCTTCACACACCATTCTCTCTTCAGTATAAGGAAGATAATACTGACTTAACTTTACAGGTATTGTAAGGATTATACTGACACAGTATGTGAATATTTCCAATATTGAACAGTGTCATATAAATGCAAAGTATTGTTTTATTTAGGATAGGATGCACATTTCCACAATATGTAACTTTTTGTCTCTTCTGTGTTTCATAGCTTCCAAGAGAGATTGTATAGAGAAATTTGGCCCAAAGACTATAGAACGGATTACCAAAGATAATGATGCCATCTGCACTACTGAATACTCTCGCATTGTGCCCTTGGAGAATGGAGAGGTGAGTTCTTAGATTTTTTAAATTGCCTTTTGGCTTGGTAAATTTAAGTTCTGTATTTAAAATTACCTGTCTAGATTACACTGATTAAATTAGATATGCTGTTGTTAGATTGGAAGGATATGTTTCATCTTTCATAGATTTTGTTATTCTTATTTCTGAGAGTGCAGTGTGGAATTCCAATAGGAGTACGGAATTTGAAGAGCCTAAATACCCTAAAGGCATGAGATACTATCTGATTTTGGAAGTTAAGCAGGGTCAGCTATGGTTACTACTTGGATGGGAGACTGCCAATGAATACCAAGTGCTATAGGCTATATTTCAGAGGAAGGAGCTGGCAAACATGTTTCTGAGTATTTCATGCCTAAGGAAACCCTATGAAATTCATTGGTTTGCCATAAGTCAACAGGCGACTTGAAGTTGCGTGCACACATATGCAGACACATGGAATTTGAGTCTTGGCTCAGATCATTTGGCACACTTTAGGTTCATATGGTGTTCTTGGGCAAGCCATTCCCAATTTACAAAATGGGGTATTATTCTGCAATTCTTGTACAATGTTGTATAAGGATTATGGGGACAAAGACTGAAAAGCAGTTGATGACAGACAGTGAGGAGAGAAAGAAGAGAATCGAGAATGTCATGAAATCTTGAACCAAACTAGATAACCAACATTGGAAGTATACTAAGGAATTATAAACCACTGGTAGTTTAGAAACCTTTTGTTTCTAAACCTTCTTCAAGCACTTGCTATGTCTGTTCAAAGTATGGTTTTTCTACAGCTGCAAGATGTAGATATTATTTTATAAAAATGGAAAAGAAAAGAAAAATGATGTTCTTCAAGTTCCAGATTCTGTACCATCCATTTCCATACGTATGCAAGGGAATCATGAAAACAGAAGATAAACTCTACAGTGATAATGCCTTTCTCCTAGGAGATAAGCAAGGTCTTGCCCTTTTGAGCCCAGTGAACTTTACTTTTTAAACATTTTTTAAGTTACCCAAAGCTGATAATAGGTTGTGGGATGTTGCGCCTGGGAAACACTGGTGCATCCTGTTGCTAAATTCTGCTATAATCTTGAGTCATGCTGGCGGAACTGTTCCAGCTGTGCAGATACTGTGTTCTAGCAGATGAACTCTGCTGGGATTGTTAAAGGTTGCGGTGGAGTGTAAAAGAGTTTATTCAACCATTGACATGATTGTTCAGAAAGCAAATTTGCTGTTTTGGGTGGGAAAGGAGAGACATTTATCAAGAGGACCAACATCTGCAAATTTAAAGAAATAGTTAATTTACCAAAAACAAATCCTACATATTTTAATGAACTACTCCTGCTTTGACTGACTGCATTTTTCTGTGCCTTTGAATTGTTCTGTAAGAAGGGCCATTAAATTAAAAAGGAAGCAGTAAATGTCAAGCAATTTTAACCCTGATCACTTCAAAAACAATTTCTTGATTTGGCTGTTTATTGTGTGTTATTTCATAGCCAGACAAGGACAATTCTGAAATAAGCTCTCATTTTTCATTTCACTCATTTTAATTGGTATGGGAGCAGAGAGGCTCTCCAGGTGCTGTATTATCTTCAGCTGTCATTTAGCCAGACTGAAAGGAGTATCCATGATTCATGATTCCATGATTTATGTTATTTAGTATCATGTTGTTTCCTGCATATCATCAACAAGGACCCATCCTCAGTCTTTTGTTATGTCTAGTATAAAGCTGATGAAAGTCATAAAGGCAAGCATGAACCAATGTTTCACCTCCCAGAAAGTCCAAGTCTTTGTGAAGCTTCACTCCATAACACAGATGATTCTGCCAAAAATAGCACCTAAACAACACACATGGTTGCTTTGTGCATTGCACTTCCTTATCCTTAAGGAGTTATGTTTTCCAAGATTTTCAAGACAGTGTATATTTTTGTAAATGGAAGAATGCTCACAGGAAGAAGCTCAGCATTGTACTTAAATTGGGCATGCCTTCTATTAAGTGTTGTTGTTGTTGTTGATGATGATGATGATGGTGTGTGCCTTCAAGTCATTTCTGACTTATGGCTACCCTAAGGTGAATCTATCATGGGTTTTGGGGGGACTGAGAGTGTGTGGCTTACCCAAGATCACCCAGTGGGTTTCGTTGGCTGAGCAGAGAATGGTTTCAAGAGTTGTAGTACAGCACTCAAACCAATACACTGCCCTGGCTCTCTATTAAGGGTATGGTGCTTAAAAAGGAATCAGGGGCTTAATATTTATATGTTTAATGATCCTTGAAAGGGTGTACATTGGGCTGAGTCCAGTGCAGATGTCAGAATAAGCAGAAGTCAAAATAAACATCATTTAAATAACCACTAAGATCTTGTGGGGGGAAAAACTGAACTGAGAAGAGCTTCACATTCCAACTGAAGCATAAATACAATGCATGATCCTCAGTAAGTCATTATCTTTCACTGCTAATTACCTATATGTAAAATGGACAAAGTTATGACCTACCTCCTCTCAAGAGGAATGAGGTGCAGAAATATTTTATCTACTCTGAGTATATAAATTTTAGAAATAGAGTTGAAGTAGATACAGAAGTAGACTGGAAGTAGTTATAGAATGGCATTGCTCAATTGCTTTGGAGAACCATTTCTCCAGACTGAGGAACATGGAACTTCTACCCACTTGAAAAACATATATTCACTTTATTTTTTCCCCCTGTAGATTGTAGTCTCTTTGGTGAATGGTCGTCCAGGAGCCATGAACTTCTCCTATTCACCTCTCCTGAGGAATTTCACCAAAGCCACTAACATTCGATTGCGTTTCCTTCGGACCAATACCTTACTTGGCCATTTAATGGGAAAGGCATTAAGAGATCCTACTGTGACCAGAAGAGTAAGATGCTTTTATATTTTTCTTGATCACCAGTCTTATTACTTGTGTGGGAGCAGTTGCTTTTGGAAACAGTTTCTTGGAAAGATGCCATGCCTGCTCTGCAAGCCATTATAAATTCCTGATCAAGCCTATTGGGAAGTTGTCAATCTTGTTATCCAGTTAGATTTATTAATGTTATTTTCCTTTTTAAAAGGTTATATTGTTCAAAAGTAGATCTCAAGAATAAAAGCAAAAGGTGTGTATTGATAGCCAGAGTGGGCTAGAGAATGTGTTCTTGGGTCCAAAACACACTGCAGAAATAATCCAGTTTGAAACTTCTTTAACTGCCTTGGCTCTAGGGAATTCTGGAAACTGTAATTTTGTGAGACATTTAGCCTTCTCTGCCAGAGAGCTCTGGTGCCACAATAAACTACAATTTCCAGAATTCCCTAGCATTGAGCCAGGGCAGTTAAAGCAGTCTCAAACTGGATTATTTCTGCAGTGTATTTTGGACCTTGGGTTATTTGGATTTAAGTCATATGCTACTAATTTCCCCATAGAAGCAAGTGTATGTTGTACTGTGTAATAGGTATTCATATATTTATGTATAACAGGGTTAATATTCTGACTTTTGACATTTTAATTTACAGCAAGCAATAAACGCAGTAAAATAGAAACAACTGATTCACTATTCCCACAAATACTCAACAGATGAACTACAGAGTAAGCCAGGGGTAGGCAACCTAAGGCCCGGGGGCCGGATGTGGCCCCCTGAGGCCTTTGGACTGGCCCCAGGCCGGTCCTGCTGCCACCCCCCGCCGCCACTGCCACCCGCCATTATGATATTGATTATTGTTGTTATTACTTGTTCTTGGGGTTTTCTTGGCAAAATCTCCACAGGGGTTTTGCCATGGCTTTTCTGGGGCTGAGAGGGTGTGCATGCATATTTTTTTTTATTTTTTATTTTTATTTATTTATTTTTGGCGCTTCGGCCCCCCCAATTGTCTGAGGGACAGCAACCCAGCCCCTGGCTCAAAAAGGTTGCCTATCCCTGGAGTAAGCAGTCAGAAACAGCAGTAAAAACGATTAAAAAGATATTAAAATTGCATATCATGGGTTATGTAATATGATATGTACATTAGCATGTTTAGAATTTGCCTATTATATAGCTGCATTAGAATTGATAATTTTATGTATTTATATTATATAAAACTTATCAGATAAAAAGGAAACCATGACCTTTTAAACGTGTGCTTGGTTAGGGAGTATTCTAACATGCATGCACGGTTGTTGTTTTTAAATCCAAGTCTGCAACCAAGAGGTCAGCTTACGATTCCAGTTCCAGTCCACAACCATGAATTGTTTTCATAGTACAATGAAAGGGTGTTTTTCTTCTTCTCACATCATGAAAACATAAAAAAGATACCTATTGCACCATACCAAGGATCTATGTTGTTCAGTTTGGTTTTGTCTGTCCCAATTCCATTGCCAGTCAGTTTCGCTGAATACCACCAGATCTTATTTGGAAAACAGAAAGCCTTCTGTGTATCCACTTTCACCACAGCATCTCTCACACTATTGGAGTAACATGCTTGAATGACAGAGACAGCTATCAATTAATAGGAACGTTGGCCATGGTCCTGACCATGGGTAACTTATACCTGAATTCCAGTGGGAATTTCCAATGAGAGTCAAGGTGGAGAAAGTGGTTTCCTCGAAGAGAATGGGAATGCTTGATTGCAATATCATGGTACTTAGAAGAGGCATTTTGAGGGAAAGAGAGCAAGTGAGAAGGAGAGTTTTGAGTAAGCATTTTCCTATAATATCTGTGTAGCAATTCTTAGCCATCACGTTCTGTTACACTAGCATCTTCCCTTCATCAGTACTCAGCAGATGACATTATGATGTCATTTCCAAGTTGCATTGTGACAATGCTGTTATGGCTACAATTGACAAGTCATTGTAATCCCTCAGTCTTAGCCCACACACTTCAACCACAGCCAGTGTTGGCAATTACCAATCATAGCAAAACTCCAGATATTTTGCTTATAGAAGATTCTTCCTTAAGAATAGTTTTTAGATTTCCCGTCATATGTTTTAGATTATAGCTCCTGTCCTCCCCTGCTGAAATAACCAATGATATGAGGGAGTATCAGAGTTGAAACATGAAAGATCTGGAGGGTACCTGATTGGGTATTGCCAATGAGTCACATGTAAAGTTGAAACTATTTTGCTGGAATTTGTTGAATACTTGTGCCATGTTTATTCCATTATAAGTGGGAGAACACTTAGACATTTTCTGCAAAGCAATAAAGTGAAACTATTTTTTGATCTTCTAGTATTACTATAGTATCAAAGATATCAGCATCGGAGGACGGTGTGTATGCCATGGTCATGCTGATGTCTGTGATGCCAAGGACCCTTCAGACCCTTATAGGTAAGAATCATCAATATAAATATAAATAAATTATAGTCAACTAGGTATGAACAGATGGTATTTAAAGTATTTTTTAAATAGCAGGTTTGGCACTATGTTGGGAAAGATGATTTGGACTATAGTTATAGTTTGGCACTGTGTTGAGAAGGATGGATTATAGTTTTCCACTTAAATTTGAACCATGACAATGGCTGGTCTACCACTTAAATTATGTTTTAAGCCAAATAACTTAAATCATGGATAATGTGGTCCTTCAGATCTTGGTGGACTACAATTTCCAACAGCCATAACCAGCATGGTGAGGAAGGCTAGTAACCATAGTTCAACAACATCTGGAGAGCTGCACAATGCTCAGCCTGACTTAAATAACAACCAAGCCATGTGCTATCCAAAAGCCACTCCGAATGGTATTTGTGTGGATGTTTTGTGTCTTCAAGTCACTTACAATGTACTTGTTATTGCTAAGGCACTGATTATGGGGGGGTAGTCAATTAATCGGTGGTAATCAATTAATTTTCATTGCAACATCAGAATCACTGTTTGACCCTCCATAAGAATAATACTTTTTTAGCCAAGTTAACATCTGTGATTAGATAAAGAAGACAATATGTCAACTACAATTTAGGTTAATTCATTTTAATGTTGACTCCAATTCTGAAACTTAGGGAATTAGTTTCATTATGTGTAAAGAATTGATCCCAAGGTAAGATACCATTAGGGTGGTCACACTCACTGTCCAGAGCAAAAGTAACTGTTTGCTACATGATTACTATCTTGACCTTGCTGTATATTCATTACATGTTGGTCCTCTATGGGTTGATCACCTCTGCATTCACATTTGAAAATTCTGTACCTTCAAGACTTTCTGTATACTGTTCAACATTTTTTTCCTTTGCAAACATCTTCACTTTCACATTTTTCATTAGTAACTGATATAATTATATAGTATCGGTGGTTACATTTTTCTCTTCCCTCTCCATCATCATCATAATCATATTTATAACCTGCTTTTCTCCCAAAGGTAGCTTTCATTGTTCTGGTCTTTCATTTACATCTAACTTCTTCATGGAAGATAAAGGGGGGTTGCAGACTGCCAGAAATACTGCAAATTGAGTCCACTTTTAAGGTTAGGGTTAGGGAATCATGGGAATTGTATTTTATTGTGGCACCAGAGCTCTCTGACAGAGAAGGCTCAATGTCTCAGAAAAAAAAACAGCAACAATTCCCATGATTCCCTAGCACTAACCCTAACCCTAAAAGTGGACTCAATTTGCACTTTTTATGTCAGTCTGCAACCCCCCAAAGTTGATGTTTCATTTATCTGCTTCTGTATTTTGTTTTTGAAACACAATTCTTAGGCTTGAATCTTGAACACATATGCCTGGCAATAAGACTCATTGAATTCAGTGGGACTTAGTTCTGAGTAGAGATATATCTAGGATTATGCTGTTATTGCCTGGAACCTGTTGCAAAGAGTGCCTAGATCTCTGCAGTATTTTTTTTCCTAGGGGAAATATTAGAACAGATTTCACAAAAGCAATGGAGAGGAGGGGAGTTTGTAGATATTTTTAACTCTCATAATACCCCATCACAGAACCTTTAAACCTTATGACTAAGCTGAAACAAAGCCAAGTCTTTCCTCCTGAAGGCATAGAAAAGCAACTGGGTTTCATCCCCTGGCCCTTGTCAATGTCTGGATTTTTAGACACCCATATCTCTGTTCCTTAAATTTTCAGGAGATAACAAGTATGGAAAATGTTGTCTTCTTCTGAGTGAGAGATTGATTTTGTTGGAGAGTCATCTGCTCTTTTAAGTGCAGATGACATAATTCCCCCTGCTTGCTCCACTTCTCCCCAAAACAATAGTTTTGCGCTGCTTTCTGCTCCTTATGTACACAGCTGTTTGATATCTATTTAGGTATTCCTTTTAATATCATGTTCCTAGATTGTGAAAAGCACAGCAGTTCATGACATGTTAGAAGCTGCAGCCATAACCTGTCAGAACTCAGAATTGTTTAGTCATAGGTACCGCCAACTCATTTATCTGGTTTATAGCAGACTAAACATCATTTGGAGCAAGAGACATTGGGAGATTGGGTCATTCCCTCTCCTGTTTTGTGGCATTTTAAAAGCATATTCCCTTAGGTTAGGATTTTGAATAGAAGCTTGCTTTTTATAAATGCAGCACTCCTTCTTAAAGTCCAGTATTTCCACAGAAAAAGCCTCTCAAGTCAAGACAAGTATGAGCTTTCCTGGTCTGTGAACTTTCATTGTCTGGCTGTTGGGGTGGAATCTTTCCTGATACTGGGAATGGTAGAGGATGCAGCTGTAATGTTTCCAATCTTTTAAATGGATGCCGGCTTTGACATATCAACTTCCTCCCTTCAAGGGACCCTTCCATTTCCTGTGTTAATCTTCACCCCCCCCCCCCCCCCCCACTAACCTTAAAACATCTAAGCACATCATCTTGGTCAGTTTTATTGTATATAATGGGAGGATCTTCATTTTACTAGGGAGCACTTTTATAAAATAAGTCAATGAAATCAATCAATGATATATGTAATGGGCCAGAAAATAGAAAAATATGTTTTTTCTCCATTCTCCCCCCCCCCCACCTTCCCAAGGACATTTAAAATTGTTTTCCATTGAAAAAATTGAAAATTGGGGGGGATATAGGGAAGAAATGATTCCTTTTTTCTTTTGGAGCTGGTAAAATGCTTTTCAAAATACAGTTTTACTCACTCAAAACACTAGGAGATGTGCAATAGAAAGATGGGGATTCAACACAGTCCACAGAATTGGAGAATGATCATTCCTATGCATACACTGTATGTGTATGCAAATACAGGTATTCCAAAATAATCCAAAATCCAAAACACTTCTGGTCCAAAGGATTTTGGATAAGGGAGACTCAACCTGTATATGTAACTCCTGAGTTTAAGTTTGATTTATCCAAGCTCATTAAGTGAACTCTATATTCATGTCAATATAACTCATTTACTCTTTATGTATATTGGTTGTCTGAAAGACAGTTTGATTTAGTTATAATCGTTTTAGGCAAAAAAGAAGATGTTCAGCACTTGTGAAAAAAAAACATATAAGGAGTTTGTACCTGACGCTCTGCTAGTGTTTCAGTCCCAGGACTGTCTGTGGATCCTCAGAGAGCTATGTTGCTGTAACAGGTCTGGGCCTATTCAGTTGTTTGTCTGAAAAAGAATAATGGAACTGAGGAATCTCATATTGCAGCTTCATCATTTTGAAGCATTTCGCCTAGTAGCAGCTACCCTGAGGAATGTTCCTAAGTGGAACAGTTAAAGAATTGAATGTCTGCTTTAGTGCATTGTGTATTTATTTCATCACAGAAATATGTAAACACTGTTACAAGCAGGTTGGTAATTCATTACACAGATTGCTTGACATATGAAGTGGTGTATAGATGTAGTGATGATGGGCATATTAAAAGTTTTGGCTATCTCCACCAGCAGAATAAATGAAGTGTATCTGTTTCTGAATTGTTATACTTGTAAGCAGGGCTCTGTGTTAAAGAAATTAGTTTTTAGATAGCAATGTAAGAAGGGCATGGAGATTCATCATGGGTGCACTGTAAGATGACTTATACCAGACTAAATTATTTGCCCATCTAGGTCTATGC
The DNA here is from genome assembly GCA_020142125.1 of Phrynosoma platyrhinos. NCBI lineage: Eukaryota > Metazoa > Chordata > Lepidosauria > Squamata > Phrynosomatidae > Phrynosoma > Phrynosoma platyrhinos. The sequence continues at coordinate 261,685,631 of CM034706.1, read as the reverse complement.
TACCCCCTCTGAATTACCATTGCCCTCCAAGATCATAGCAACCGAAATATATTTTATCTTACCTACTGCTGCCTCATCCTTATAATTTGATGTTCCAGGGCCTGAACATGGGGCCTTATGCTCTGCCATTGAGCCTTGGTCCTTCCAGTACATTACCTTTTAGAGGTACCATAGAATGTAAGGGAAGTCAAGGAGTGATGCCATATCATTACTGACCCCCTAATCAGACCAGGGCGTTCAGGACGCCCTGGGACAGTGCGCCGCGGGACCGCGGCAGCCGCACCGAGGCACACCGTCGGCGCCTCTGAAAGGAGCGCAAAAATAGCGCTCCTTTCAGAAGTCAGGGATAGTGTGCCCTAAACGCATAGGGCGCACTTTCCCTGACTTTTCCGCCGCAGCGTGTGCGGACACTGCGGCGGGAGGTTGCCCTCGGAGCGCCGGCCGTGCAGAGGGCCGGCAGCTCCGAGGGCAACCTCGGGAGGAGGAAGGGGCACCGCTCATGCGGCTGCCCCTCCTCTTCCCTGCCTCGGAGACGACTTTATTAGTCGTCTGCCAAGGCCCTAAGTAGCCTTAGGGCCTTTGCAGACTGCCAGAAATAGTGCACATGAAATTGAGGCACTGCCCTGGCTCAGTGCTAGGGAATCATGGGAACTGTAATTTATTGTGGCACCAGAGCTCTCTGACAGAGAAGGCTCAATGTCTCAGAAAAAAATACAATTCCCATGACTCCCTAGCACTAAGCCAGGGCAGTGCCTCAATTTAATGTGCACTATTTCTGGCAGTCTGCAAAGGCCCTTAGTGTGCCTCCCTAGCTTTAAAAAAATGTCACCAGCCACTTTCTTTTTTTAACATTTTCAGAACATTAACTGCAATCAAAATGGGTAAAAACAGAAACAGGTTTTACAGAAAAAGTAATCAGAGAAACTCCAGAAGCTTAGAATCTTAAGATCTTGCTTACACAGAACACCCATGGGTAGAAGGTTGTAGCTTTGCTAATTCTGCATTTCTTTTCCAAATTATGGAAGAGTTTGCAAGTGCACATTATGATACTTTGTATACTTAACCACATTGATTTATGCCTATTTATGATCTAAACCCACTTGTTTATCCTCATTAGAGTAAACCCACTGAAGTGAGTTGAATTTGCATATATATTGATTCACTATTCAACAACTGAGTCAAAAGGTCTACTCTAGCTGGGACTAACCAAAAGAATTCCAGCCTTACATTTCAAATTTGTTTTTCCAATTTCCTCAGAGAGTACACAACCTGTTAAATACAGTAGGATTTATATTCAGAATATGCATGCAGGACATTGCACAGTGCTTTAAGAGTCAATGATGTGGCTGTAAATTTTGAAGTACAGAAGCTCTGATACCTCCCATAGCCATCCCTCGTAGTCATTCTCAATGATAATCCATGCCTCATATGGTATATGTCAGGGGTAGGCAACCTGTCCCCTTTAAGGGCCGAGGGACTTCAGCTCCCAAAAGCCTCAGCCATGTTGGCCAATGGTCCCATGTTGGCCAATAGCTCCTGGGATTCTGGGAGCTGAAGTCCCTCAGCCCTTAAAGGGGAAACGTTGCCTACCCCTGGTATATGTCATTCATACTCAGAAGAGCTAACATTTTGATTTAAAAAATCACCATAACACATAAACATCTTAAATAGATAAACTACTAACACAAATGTTGCAGTTACATTTATAGAGCATGACCACACTTCTGTGCATATCTTCAAATCCAGGAAACCTGTTCAAGGGTAGCCTTGTTGGCCATGTAGCAAAATATAATAAAATCCTAAATCCACAAACAGCAATAATTTATTTGGCTAACTTCAAGGCATAAAATACATTATTTGAAGCTTCACTGGCTTCTTCATCAGGCCAAGCTGTTAAAAATATTAAACAGGAGAAAAATGGTGAGGATGTTAGAGCCTTAGACGTTTTGTCTCAGTTGTTACTCTGTTGTCAGTGAAGATGGTACAGCACGACTCTTGTATCCATGGGGGAAAAGTTCTCAGACTTAGCACATATAGCAAAAATTACAGATAATGGTGAGCTCTATACTTCTGTTGGATGGTGACCATAGAGTCTCACTGGAGGATATGCAACTGATATGCTAGAAAGCATGTTTATCTTTTGCTAAAGCAACAGATGATTGTGTTCTGAACTATGCAGTGCAGTTTCAAAAAGCACATTACTTATTTTCTACATTTGGTATTCAAAGCCAGATTTTGCAGAGTGCATGTCCCCTGGGTCTCAGTCTTTTCCCTATTTCAACATAGGAAAATACTAGTTCTTTTTTCATGTTCCATTAGCCATGATGGATAGCCATTATAGCATGACCTTTGCATCCTGTCTGGAATTTCCAGAAGCATCTGGTTTGATGCTGTTGGAAACAGGATGCTGCACTGTGGCCTAATCCAATGAAACAACCCATATGATATTTTAATTTTAGTAGGTGAGGCATGTGCAGAATGTGCCCTCCATGGTTATTTTTTTGGTGGCCTCTGAACTCCAAAATGCTCTAGACCAACATTTTTCTGACAAACAGAGAAAGTGAAATACGTCTCCCGGAAGCTGCCAAGAGAAGGGGATTCCCTTTAAAATAGGTTGCCCTTCCTCCCCTACATACATTGCTCAATGTCAAGAAATATCTATTTTTCAATATCAGATGGTAGAAAATTGCCACCCTACATCTTCACTAGTTGTCCATCCCTATACTAGGCTCAGTGGTGTTTTTCTTTGATGCAGTTCCCCTGTTAACACTTCAGTTCTATCAACACTTCTTGGTCCAGTTCCTGCCCACACATATTCTGCAGTCTTTCTTCAACTGAGCAGCAGGCCCCTGTTGCAAAGACCCACACTCTCCAAACACCTTCTTTTCTCCAGGTTCTCACACAATGTTCCTTGTCTAAGGGCATGTGCTGACTGAGCTGTGTCTTTATCCTTGACTAGTGGATTCCTATTAATAGCATGTAAGCATGTTCCTGCAGATGCTCATTAATATATACAGGCTTGCAAAATTTCTGCAGGTTTGTAAGGTTTCTGTATTGCATGTTGATGAAAAGAAAAAGGCAGAGGATAATGAATTAGGGCCAGCATGGTGTAGTGCAGGGGTAGGCAACGTTTCCCCTTTAAGGGCCAAGGGACTTCAACTCCCAGAATCCCAGGAGCTATTGGCCAACATGGGACTATTGGCCAACATGGCTGAGGCTTCTGGGAGCTGAAGTCCCTCGGCCCTTAAAGGGGAAACATTGCCTACCCCTGGTGTAGTGATTTAAGTGTAGAACTAGGACTCTGGAGATCAAGGTTTGATTCTAACTGGGCCATGGAAACCCCTTGGGTGAGTCACATTCTCTCAGCCCCAGAAAATTGACTTGAAGGCACACAACAATAATAGTGAATTAACACAGTTAAGGGGAAACTGTTTTTACACTAATCCTTTCCAAATGTGTGTTTTGCTTTCAATGGCTGCCTCCTAGCCCCATTGGCAGCTGGTTACTTCCATGTCAGTGAGCAATAGTGTCACGGGGAGAGGGGGTGCGGGCCGTACCGGGTGACACCCCAGAAGGGGAGTGACACCAAGAGCCCTGGTGGCACAGTGGTTAAATGCCTGTACTGCAGCCACTTACTCATAGACCACAAGTTTGTGAGTTCAATACTAGCCAGGGCTCGGGCTAGACTCAGGCCTGCATCCTT
>CM034706.1:261635752-261680641 GCA_020142125.1 Phrynosoma platyrhinos | reverse complement strand
CAGCCTCAATTTCTGAGGCTGTAGCAAGTTCCTCCCGGAGGAACGAAGCGCGCGGGGAGGATTGTACGGGAGCAGGCGGTCCTTGAGATAGCTTGGAGTAGGCCAGAGATCTGGTGTCTGTTAAGGTCCAGTGCTGGAGTGCTGAAAAGATACTGCCATTGAATCCATAGTTTCTTTGAATGTATACCCAAGTGTTCATTGGAACGATATAGGTGTGTATCTAAAGCAGACTGTATACCACACCTCCCTGTTTTTTCCCTGATTTTTTAAAAAAGAAAATATAACTATTTTTAAGCCCTGTGATTTCAAAGAGAGCAGGTCTGGCGTGCGCCATAGGAGGGAGCGGCATGCCTGGAGGTGGACATGAGTAATTGCACAGATAAAAGTTGGAACATAACAATTATTATCCATCAGTCTGACACAACAAGCAGCATTTTTGTAGGGTGGGTACATTGGTACAGTGCAATGCACGTTTTAGGCATGATGTCACCTTTCCTAATAAAGCAGCAGCAAGTACAGGATACTGATTCTTGTCAGGCAGGCAAAATCATAGGAAAGACATGAAATTTCTTGTGCAAATCTCCATTAAAATAACTGGGATTTGTACAGTGACGCATATGTTTTGTGCAGCTTCAGTTCTTTTTCATGAAGAACTAGCAGAGGAGGAATTTTTGGCAAATTATGGCTGGTAAATTTTACAGAACAAATTATCAAACACTGTTAAGTGTAGAACTGAAGAGCAAGGCTATAGTGGTTCCTTTTTTAAAAAAGGGAAGTCCAAAATATTTGACAATGAAGTAACAAATGGAACAGAATTCTCTAGAGCTATCCCATAGAAAGCCATTAGTTCCATGAAAATTATGGTGTAGAACAGGGGTAGGCAACCTTTCCCCTTTAAGGGCCGGGGGACTTCAGCTCCCAGAATCCCAGGAGCTATTGGCCAACATGGGACTGTTGGCTAACATGACTGAGGCTTCTCTGTTGCCTACCCCTGGTGTAGAAGTATATCAGTACTCTTTATATTTTCACTAAAACAAATTATGTGCACAAATCTTAGCTGAATTATGTGCACTTTTATTTTTTGTTGACATGTTTGCTCACAGTTGTTTCAGACAAGAGCCCAGCAGTTATGTTTCCAGAAGCAGAATATTCAGAATCTAGTCCTCTCCAATCTCTTTCAGTGTAGAATCCATCAAAATTTCTCCCATAAGAATTATGCATATATGTTTAACATTATATGCCTAATGATGAAGCCAGGATTCTAGCCTGCAGTAAATGTAGATTGTACCATTTTTTGTTTTATAGGAGGAGAAAAGTGTGATTTCCAATCTCAGATGAGAAACCAGTTGTTGTAGTTGTCCTCATAATTAAAAAGTGACAAGTATGGAATAAATCACCAGGAACAGATGATATTTCAATAGAATTACTACAGTCTACAGCAGGGGTACGCAACGTTTCCCCTTTAAGCGCCAAGGGACTTCAGCTCCCAGAAGCCTCAGCCATGTTGGCCAATAGTCCCATGTTGGCCAATAGCTCCTGGGATTCTGGGAGCTGAAGTCCCTTGGCCCTTAAAGGGGAAAGGTTGCCTACCCTTGGTCTACAGAGACAGAATTGATTCTAGTGATAACTTAAATATTCTAGCAATCATGGAAGACAAAATGGTGGCCAACAGACTGGAGAAGATCAATATACATCCCAATCCGCAAAAAAAAGGAGACACAAAAGACTACAGCAACTATAGGACCATAGTATTGATTCCCCAAATTCTGCAGCACAGACTCCAATAATATATGGATAGAGAAGTCCTAGAGGTGCAAGTGGGGTTCAGAAAAGGAACAGGCATTAGTGACCACATTGCAAACATACAGTGGTTAATCTGAAAATTGGGAATGGGAAGGACAGCTATGAAGGAGCTTGACAACATCATAAAGAGTGAAGATATAAAAATCTGAATACTAAAATTAGAATAATCCAAGCCACTGTATTTCCCATCACTGTGTATGGATGCAAGAGCTAGATGGTGGGGAAAGAAAGCAAATAAGAGGAAAATCAACTCATTTGTAATATAGTGCTGGAGAAGAGTGCTGAGGATAGTGTGGATAACCAAAAAGACAAACAAATGGGTCCTTGAGCAGATAAAGCCAGAAATCTCCCTGGAAGCCAAGATGATTAAATTGAGGCTGTCATACTTTGCCCATATCATGAGATGGCACAACTCATTAGAAAAGACAACAATGCTTTGAAAGGTATGCCATATGGATAGACTCGTTCAGAGCATGAATTTTCAGGACTTAAGCAGATCTGTGGAAGATAGGGAGGCTTGGAGATGTATCATTCAACAGGGTCACCATGAATCTGGGTTGACTTGAGGGTAGTTAACAACAACAAATGGAGTCCATAAGGAAAAAAGGTCTGGAAACCATACCCTATTAAAAGCAGCTTAGGGAGGTATGCTTACCCAGGAAACAGGTGACGTGATAGCCATGTTTAAATATTTGAAAGGATGTAATATTGAGGATGTAGCAAGCTTGTTTTTTGCTCCTGATAGTAGGAGTTGATCTACACTGCAGAAATAATGCAGTTTGACATTACAGTACCATCCTGTGAATCCTAGGATTTTACAGGGTCTTTAGCCTTCTCTGCCAATGAGTGCTGGTGCCTCCCAAAACTACAATCCTAGGATTCTGTAGGATGGGGCCATGGCATTTAAAGTGGTATCACACAGCATTATTTCTACATGTAGATGCTACCTGGGACATGGAGCAATCTGTATCTACCTGAAGTTCCATGTAGTTCATTTTCACCAAACCTGGACTTTAAACTTGTAAAAAACACCATTGTCCAAATGGACAGATTAGTATCAACACTTCCCTTAACTATCTCTTAGGTACTGTAATGTCAGGAAATGTATAACAGGAGAAGAAACACACAGCTTGTATCTTCTGTGTTATTTATTAATCAAGCAATTAAAACATTTATACACCATTTGGAGAGGATCATTACATTATGTAGACATCTCTCTGCCTAGGTACATTGAGTCTGTGGACTTTATTTAGTCTAGTTGTTCTTACATTCTTCCAAATCAACCTAGGGCAACCTTATCATAGGGTTTTCTTGGCAAACTTTATTTACTTAGAGTGTTGCTTGCCCAAGATCACCCAGTGGGTTTCCATAGCTAAGCAAGAATTCAAATCCTGATCTCCCAGAGTCCTAGTATAACACTTAAACCACTACATCGTGCTGGCTCTATTAACATAGTCTTAAGCTTATTCTTGTATTCTTAGCATTATTCAGCCTTAGACATTATATCAGGGGTAGGCAACCTTTCCCCTTTAAGGGCCGAGAGACTTCAGCTCCCAGAATCCCAGGAGCTATTGGCCAACATGGGACTATTAGCCAACATGGCTGAGGCTTCTGGGAGCTGAAGTCCCTCGGCCCTTAAAGGGGAAAGGTTGCCTACCCCTGCATTATATCCTTATCCTGTTGAGGAAACCATGCCCATCAAGCCGATGTTTACATACATTACGTTAATTCAGACTAGTTCAGATTACAGAGAGTAAATTCTATGTATTAGATTGGCATTCTATGAAACATTATAACTAAAGTGATCTCTGGTCTTATCTAACCTTTTCTAATGAATGTAGCCAGCCAGCCAGCCAGCAGTTTCTTCTGGCATCATCTCAAAGATGTGGTCTCTTCAGCGCTGTACTCATAAGTGATGGGCCCTGCTGTGCTGCAGCCAGCTTTTTAAAAATATTCATTTATCTCCTCTCATCCACTCAGATGTTGTGATTTTAGTTCTCCAAGAGAAGCACTATTGTCTCATTTGGCATGCTTCCCAGGATATCTGCTGACTGCCTCAAGCAATCAGAGATGAGTTATAGTACGCGTTAACAGTGCTCTTCATCAGTGCTGGGAATGAACAGCACTATCTCTTATTCTGCTTATCTGCCATCAAGCATGACCAAGGTGTTCCTATGGAGAGTAACTGCATCTGGATAGCTTGCATTTTTTTCAACCATTTATTCAGCTTTTCTTGTTTACTATTTCTTATCAGTACATTGGAACTATGCCCAGACAGTTTGTCCATGAACTATTTTTTTCTGTAAAAAACACTAATTCTCTTAACCCTGTAAAGGTCTTGTTTGTTAACCCAGTCTAGCACAGCATCTTATTTTAACTCATTTTACACTTGATAGTTCAGGGCTTGAAATTTGCAAAATATATAATCAAGCCTAGCACTTCTTGGGTGGCAGATGTGGCGTGGGATGTTTCTTCTTCATGGTCTCTGTGCCTCACACAAATGTGTTTTGCACTTGTGCAGAAACTAGAACCTAAAAGTTGTAGAGCTGAGAAGATTGGCAGGTAGCCTTCTCATCCCTGCTGCCATGCATGTCCTAGCCCACCATAGCTACTTCCCCCTCAGTTTATTTCCATCCACCATGATATCAGCATTGCTTGGTTATTTCTCATTTCTGAGTAGTCCTCCTTGTTACTTTTCTTCTTTGTCTTTGTCTTTTTCTTATTTCTTTTTTTAAAGTCTTGACTATGCTCTCAATGAGCCAAGGGGTGACTCCATTTCATCACCCTCCTGATTGTACAGTGACCTCACAATTGTCTGAAAGGAAATTTGTTGTGGCTGCAAGAACAAAGATTTGTCAGAAGCATGCATGCTTCCATATTAGGGGCAGTGAGACCTTTACTAAGATATGTTCCGAAAGGACTCCCAAACTAGTGGCCACTTGAATTGTTTCCTGCACCCTCCCAGTTCCCTGTGTTTGACCATTCAGCAGTCTACTCCTGGGTTGACTTGGCTCATGTACCTTTTACTCACCAGGCTACAATGTGACTGTCAGCACAACACCTGTGGAGGGTCATGCGATCGTTGCTGCCCAGGCTTCAACCAATTACCTTGGAAACCTGCCACTACTGATAATGCCAATGAATGTCAACGTAAGTTTTCTATTAAAAAAAAATGGAACTGGTTTGATTCTTGCCTCTGCCATGCTTTTTCAGTTATTTGTGCCACGCGAAGATGCAGAACAGAAATGAATGTTTTTGATTTTCCTGATGTCCACATTGATCTGTGTTTCATACTCAAGAAGAATTCAAAGAAAACAGAGATCTGACACAATTACCTTTCACTTGTTTTTTTTTTTTTTTTAGAAGTGGAGGAACAGTTCCAAGCATACATTTAAAGCTTAGCTAGTTGCATACTACTAGTAGTATATCTGGTCCACCCAGCAAATTTGTTGTGAGAGTTAAAAAAATTACTTTTGGAGCTACAACTCTTACAGTCCCCCAGCCAGTATTGTTGTAATAAATAGCAAAGTAATGAATAGCAACTTATATTATTATAATAGTTGAGAATGTAGAGAAAAAATTATTTTTAGGTTTTCTAACTAGGTAGTTTTCTCAATCAAGAGAAATAAGCAATAGGGTTTCTGAAGGACCTATGTTGGACCCAGTGCTAATGGGACTTTATTCTCCACAAAGAGTTTTACTTCTGTGTTTCTACATTCAGTAGATGAGTAACTGCAGGAGTAACCAAAATATTCAGTTTCATCTTAAAGACTGAAGTCTTGGAAAGACTGACTAATTAATCAGTATTTTTGAATTGCCTGACTGTGAGCCTTCTTCACTACAGAATTGTTCTAGCAGACCTTTCAGAACACAAATTGTTGTTCAAAATTCTACAATGATATTCCAAAACATTTCTATCCTATTTTTCATCTTTAAAAACTCTCAGAGCAGATCACACTATAAATCTATACAACAGTAACTAAAAGAATACAAATAATATAACAGTCACAGCAGTATCATTCATAAATACCATTAATTAAATATCAAGGTAACTGATATTTCATTAATTGGCCACACAACTGAAAGTATTTTGTCCACATCCTCAGGCAGCATCAATTGAAAATGATTCTTTAGAACTGCTGTGGTGATGTGTAAATTGGAGTCTGTACCAGTTTTACCTTGCTCACTCTTGTATTTTTAGCCTGTAATTGCAATGGCCATGCCTATGATTGCTATTATGATCCAGAGGTTGACCACCAAAAAGCCAGCAAAAATCGTAATGGCCAGTTTGAAGGAGGAGGTGTTTGCATTGATTGTCAGGTAAGGTTTATGCTGCAAAGAAAGAGCACTTGTGTCTTGTGTTTTGTTAGTTTATTGCTAGTTTGAATTTAGTCGTTGTCACTAGTGAAAAAACTGAGAGTCTTCAGAAAAAGAATGTAAACTTTTTTGAAATGGCACACTTAATACGGTACTTTGTGGTTTACTGCCAAATTGTGATGACTTGACTCCTGTCCCATTGCTATGGCATCAAAAGAGGACACCTTCTAGATGCCTGTGCAAATCTTTATTCTTTATTTGTTCAATCCCACACTGGACACCAGTACAGACATTCAAGCATTCTAATAACCTTTATGTACTGTTCTTAGAGGCACAAGCATATAAGACAAAAATAATTTATTAAACAGGAGATCAAAATAAAGTTTAAGATTACTTATTGAACACATCTAAATCCTAACTGACTCTAACTAACCAACCCTTACTTACATTCCTATCTTTGACATCCCTATCTCAGTCTCTCTAGTCTGTCACACACACCTGTCTTTTTAAAAATCCCATCAAACATTCAGCTAGCCACCGGTCTTCCCAACATTTCATACTCTCACTCCTTTCCAACACATCTTTACTTATTACATATATTATACATGATATGCATGACCTCATTTTATTTTAATTTCTCTAGCAAACACAAAAAAAAACATATTATCCCCCAAAGTGGCTGGAAGTCTACTTCTGTTTTTGAAACACTTGTGTTTTTAGGTTGATCAGAGCAGGGCAGCCCGGAAACCTATTTAAATGGTGAATAGCTGCTCCTAAAAGCTTCAAGATGAGGCAATTCACTCTCCTTTTTTAGGGTCAGAAAAAAAGGACAGAATCTGAAGGGATCAAGGAGAACAAAAACAGTTTCATGACCTCACTTTGCCCATCACTAGCTTATGGTGCCACACAAATTTAGATCTACAGTTTATTCAGACTTTTAAGAAGGAACAAGGTGGAACTAATTCCCTAATAGATATCTGCTTCTGATTGACTCGGCATAACCAGAGCTGTTTCAAACTTAAATGCAAAATCTTACATGGCTCTTTTTTGAAAGTAAGCCACATTGAGATTCGTGGAACAATGGCAAGTGAGAGCTGGCATAGTGTGGTAGTTTGAGCATTGGACTATGACTCTGGAAACCAGGGTTTAATTCCTGCTGAGCCATGGAAAACCACTGGGTGACCTTCGGCAAGTCGCACTCTCACAGGCTCAGAGAAAGGAAAAGGGAAACCCACTCTGAACAAATTCTGTCAAGAAAACCCAGTGATATGTTTGCTTTACTGTAAGTCAGAAACAAGCTGAAGGTACACAACAACAAAATGGAAGTAGTTCTTAATACAGTTTTTTATTTTATGTTCTTGTCTGTCTCAGTCTGTACTGCAGCTTCCAGAACACCTCACTATTTTCTATGTTGGCAAAGGGGGCTGCAGTGCAGCGATATCTGGAAGGTCACACTTTGGTCTAAATTGTGATGCCTCAAATGAATGGATGTTAACAGACAAATTATTTTACAGCACCACACATCAGGTATTAACTGTGAAAGGTGCAGCCCAGGATATTATAAATCTCCTGATCATCCAATAGATTCACCCTACATTTGCTATCGTGAGTATATTCTCTCATATGTAGCCAGGACCTAAAGTTCAGTGCAAAATGTTCTGTATACCAGGATGCATTTCAGCTTTGCCTTCCCTCTCAAATGACCCCACCCTCCAAAATTGGAGGTCCTGTAGAGGAGTACCTCATAAGGTGTGGGGTCAGTTAGAAAAACCCAGCTGCTTTATACCCCTTCCATGTGCAGAAGTGCTTCTCTAGATCTTGTCTGGGGCTTCTGGATCTAAAATGATTGTCTGTCATCTCATCTTATATGGAAATGGTGGTAGGATTTTGGTTTTTCTAAATCTGTATTGAGATGTGTCAGTATTGAAATTGGACAATATTGTTTTAGACCTGAGTGAACAAATTTTTTACGAGTTGAGGGGATTGTAGCTGCCCTTCTGGCAGGTCTCTAGACAGCTACATCCCCATTTATATCTCCCTGTTTTCTTTTTAAATGTCCATAAGGGGCCTGCAAAGATTCTTGGGGGCTGTAAAAGTGCAGCTTGTGGGCCCTGCCTTGCCCATTGCTATTTTAGGCAATGCATACCCTGATTTGGCCCAGATGATGCATCGAAATGTTCCTTTCTTCCAGGTTGCAATTGTGACTCAGACTTCACAGATGGCACCTGTGAGGACTTCACTGGCCGCTGTTATTGCAAACCAAATTATACAGGGGAGCACTGTGATGCTTGTGCCGATGGCTATGTGGATTTCCCACATTGTTATCGTAAGTATTACTAATATTGGCATGAGGAATTTTAAATGCTTTAAGGCTGTTTTTAATTAAGTATTGCTTTTAAAATATGGTTTATTTAATTGCCTTTAAATGTTTTTTACTATTATGATTGCTTTAAATTGAAGTCTGTTTTAATCTGTATTGTAAGTTGCTTTAGGTCACATATTGGGAGAAAGGTGGAATATTTATTAAGTGAATAAATGGGCTTAGTAATGATAGTTCTTACAAGCCCAGGTTTCAGCCCCTTCCATGTTGGTAGTCAAGTGTATTCAAGTCCCTCTCTTGTTCCTTGTTTGTGGATTATTGTAAATAGGTTTGGATAGAAGCCAGATCTTCAGATCCTTCAACTCATGCTAAACATTTTCATAGAAATGGAATAAAAAGAAGGAATTTAGAGACTTGATTTTTCAATTGTAGCAAAAGTGATGTCACGGTCTCCAGAAGGTTCTATTTATAGAGACTGGGATTTGATTTATGTTGGTGCTGTCTGATTATATTTTTTTTTTTGACGATAGAATTAATGTTTGTATTGTCTTTCCTATCATTTAGCAGAATCTGATTTCTCTAACAATGGCAAAGGAGCACAAGAACTCCCAGCTGGTCAGATAATAAGTAAGCTTTTCACTTTATTTTTCCCTTATTGAAATAATATGCATCCTGGTATTCTAGTTTATCTCTGCAATAAGACAGTGGTACTCCACTGGAAAGCAGGATTTTGTTGCACCATGTGTACCATCAACCTAATTCCTCTCCTCTTTTCCCCCTCATTTTTTTCAGACTGTGACTGCTATGTTGCTGGGACAAAAGGGAATGCCTGCCGGAAGGATGCTCAGACTGGCTTATGTTTGTGTAATCCAAACTTTCAAGGGACCCAGTGTGATCAGTGTGTCCCAGGGTACTATGGACCAAATTGCCAGGGTAAGTGAATGAAACAAAAAAAAGTGCTGGCTTTATTTTCTCCCTCCGAATGAGTATAAAAGAAGGGTGGGCCACTGTGGCCTTTACCTTCCCTACAGCGGAAAAGAGCTTATAGCATGTTCAAAGGGATAGAACATTTCACCCTACATCCTCCTTCACATTGTCTTAGTTCCCATGAAGGGCTTTTTTTGCTCCCCAAATCTGGAGTTAACAGAGGGGCAGGGTATAAATAAATTTTATTATTGTTATTAACTTGCCACTTATAATTTTGAAACACAGTTCTTGCAAGCCTAATAAGTCACACCCCCTAAAGGAAAGTTCAGTGGGGCTTTCTCACAAGTCGATGCAGGTTTTCAGTTTTCATTTAGAATGTAGATCTATGTAGTAGAAGTAGTAATAGTAGTAGTAGTAGTAGTAGTGCTAATAATAATAATAATAATAATAATATATTTCTTACAAGCCTGTGGAGGCGAAGAAGAACAGATTAAAAAATACACAACAGTTAAGAAACACAGCATCAGTTAAAAACATACATCAATTTAAAATAACAAATAAGACACATACATATTAAATCAATTCACATTTAAAAATTTATCATTCAAAACTCACAATTTAAAAATCATCCAGATGACCATATTCAGTTGTCAACTCTCTTCTAGCAGGTCATTCCTCAGTCTAGGAGCAGCTGAACAAAAATCCTCTGGGTGACATTACCAATTTAAGCCTGGCTGACTGGAATAAATATCCTCCAGAGGACCTGAGTGTACAGGGCAGATTATACGGGAGGAGGCAATGCTGTAGATAACGTGGATGGGGTTAATAAGTGGGACTGGGATGCAAGATATTAAAGGGGAATGTAAAAAACAATGCCAAGTGTTGAATGTCCTCCCTTCTTTCCTCACTGCACAGCTTGTCAGTGTTCTGGTCCTGGCTTTTATGAAGGTACATGTGACAACGAGACTGGCCAATGTCTGTGTCGAACTGGATTTGAAGGCTATGCATGTGATCAGTGTGCTCCTGGCTACTTCAATTACCCATTGTGTCAACGTAAGTTCTTAGATACAGGGAATAATAATGTGGCATGTTTGTGTTCTACAAATATTTGAGGGTTTTTTTTAGAAATTTAGTTTTTGTCAACTCTGTTTCTAGACCTCATGATTACAAAAAGAAGTTTGGAGATGTGCAGGCAGTCTACATTGAAGACCATGGTGGACTTTTCTTGGGCAGGGCAGAATATTTACTTCATTCCTTATTTTTTCTCACTGGATTCTTTTACACTTTTCTTCAGCACTTCCATTCCAAGATTCATTCTTTCCCTTTCCTGTTTATCTGCTCCTTAACAATAATTAACAAAAGAAAAAAGAAAAAGAAGAAACAACAATTCTCAACATCATTTGAAACGGATAAATCAGAAGTAGAACACATTTTCGCAAGCAATTTTATGGAATGTTGTAAGATAGTAACAGTTCATTTTCTTAGCAAATATTTTGATTCCCCCACCCCAAACAGAGCATAGATTCTGACTATGTGAATGAACTGCATTTCACTAGAACTGTATGTGTTATGTCCTTTGTGCTCTGCCAAGGTTTCTGAAACGCCCATCCTGTTAGCCTGCATGATAGTTCTTGTCATCCCTGTTGTGGAGAGTTGATTTTCCTGGGCACATAGATAATATTTATACTGATGCTGAATTCCTTCCTTGCAATAGCAAACTTCTGACCTCTGGATGTTCTTTCCATTATAGTTTGTGGCTGTAGTGCTGTTGGGACATTGCCTGAAGGATGTGATGCCTCTGGGAGATGCTACTGTAAACCTGAGTATGATGGGCTTCGTTGTGATCACTGTAGCTTGGGATATCATTCCTACCCTCATTGCCAAGGTATTCGAGTTTTTGAAAGGATTTGTAGGAAAGAGGCAACATTTTATATATATAGTATATATAAAATGTATTTCTGTATTCCCCCCCTCCAGCCCACAAGGACTCCCAAGGTGATAAACAAGTAAAAAAAAAAACACAGTTAAAACAATACAAAGATAAAAATGTTTTTATAATACATTAAAATGCTCTTTAAAAAGCCCAAAAGCAGTCTAAAAATAATCCTAGTTTTAAAACAGTTAAAACAGCAATGTTAAAGATTGAATGACATACAGAAAAGTACTCTTTTGGCTGCCCTCCAGAAACTGAAAACACATGGAGCCAGCCTAACTTTCTTGGGTAGGGATTTCCACAGTTGAGGAACTGTTACAGAGAAAGCCTTGTTATGTGTACCCATCAGTCACATCAGTTTCACAAAGTGTTGGGACACACTACAGGGGCTCCTCCGAAGATCTCAAATTTCTGGCAGGCTCATATGGGAAGGGGTGGTCTTTCAGATATCTTGGCTCCAAGTTGTTTACAGCTTTGTAGGTCAACACTAACACCTTGAATTGAGCTGAGAAGCAAGTTGGAAGACAGTGAAGTTTTTACAATAGTCTCTAAAATGTACATGTGACACCAATCTGGCTGCTGCATTTTGCACTAGCTGCAGCTTCCAAACTGCTTTCAAGGGCAGCCTCATGCAGATTACATTTGAATTGATCCACAAGGGAAAGACCTAAGGAACAAATATATCTTTGGAAATCAAAATCTAAAATAAATAATCATTCTGCCACTTTGCCTCCCATGTAAGTTCCCAGGTATAGGTCAGTGTTTGGCAGGTTTTAACCATCCAGATATTGTTGGATTGAAATTCCTTCCAAATCTAGTCATTGCCAGTGGGAAAGCATTATGGGAGTTGTAGCCCAAGAACATCTGGAGGGCCACACATTGCCCACCCTACCATAGACGAATATTTTCCATCAACTGCCTACCTTGTTTCATTCTTTAATTTTCATTTGTAAAGTTTATTACATTGTGTTTCCCAGCAAAGTTTTATTTGGCCTTAATCAAAGAAGGAAACTGATAAACAAGATGTACCATACATGGGAAAGAATTTGGAAATGGATATATCCTAGAGAGCCCTGGTGGCGCAGTGGTTAAATGCCTGTACTGCAGCCACTCACTCAGACCACAAGGTTGCGAGTTCAGTACTAGCCAGGGCTCAGGCTAGACTCAGGCCTGCATCCTTCCGAGGTCGCTAAAATGAATACTCAGCTGTTGGGGGGGGGCAATGAGCTTACAGTTGTAAACTGCTTAGACATCCCATAGCGCGATATGAAGTGGTATATAAATGAAGCTGCATATATTGTACCCACTATAATTTGAGTTTTTATCCCTACTAGTGACCCTAATAATACATAGAATCATGGAGTTGGAAGAGGCCTCAAGGGCCATCATGTTGAACCCCCTACCAGTGAGCATCTGGAGAACTGATATCAGCATAGTGAATGTCTGTAAGGGAAGAAGTGGTAGCATGCCCCATTAAGGCTTTAAAGGCATTTCTTCCCTGGGTCTTTAATCCCAGCTGTCACCTGCCTCTACAAGTTTCATAAGGTACAAATATTCATAAATGCTAGTCAGATGTGCACATGGAGATGAACACAGCTCTAGAAACTTACTTTTTCTAGAAGGAGAAGTAGCTTCACCTGGAAGGAAATATTCAATAACTACCGTATTTTCCGGCGTAGAAGACGACCCGCGTATAAGACAACCCCCCCCCCATTTTCCCAGTCAAAATATAGAGTTTTAGCACCTCTATCCCCACTATCCTTATATCCGGCGTATAAGACGACACCCCCCCACTCTAGCCACAGATTTTGCAGGTAAAAAAGTAGTCTTATACGCAGGAAAATAAGGTAGGTAGGAATATATGATTCACCAGTTTGCACAGAATCCACTTGGTATGAGTTTTCTAGACACATACACTTGTCCCTCCACATTTGCAGCTTTGACATTCGAGGATTTGATTATTCATGGATTTTATTAATATGTTATATCTAGGAATATCTAGGTCCTCCAGTGCAACTCTGTGGTCAACTTGAATGAAAATTCATACTGACAGACCCAGAGATTCCTAGAGAGAACACTCCATAAGGCATTTGTAGCTCCTCTAGTGCAATTCCATGGTCCGTGTCTGGCAGATGTTGAACACAGAGTTGCCCTGGAAGACCTAGAGATTCCTAGAGAGGTGTTCTCTCAGGTAAAAACATAGTGTTTTTGGTATTTGTGTTTTTTCCACATTCATGGGGTCCTAGGCCCCTAACCCCAGTGAATGTGGAGGGACAAGTGTAATTTATGACCTCATTATCTACTTCTTCTCAAGCCTCTTTGTGTGCCTTTCTTTGCAGTTTGCTCCTGTGATCCTAGAGGCTCTGTGGACAATGACTGTAGCCCTATGGGACAATGCCAGTGCCACCCAAATTACATGGGCCACACTTGCAACCAATGTGCGCCAGGCTTTTATGGATACCCTACCTGTACAGGTGAGTCATCTGTCAGATACTACCTGTTTTCTAGTAGTAGAGAAAGCATTCAGTTTCCTTTCGCAAAGTGTTACATAATGCTGCACTGTGAACTTGCAACGCTTTGTATTCATGTTGACCCCATCAGACCAATCCATACTTGAAATTCATCAGAGGCAGAAGAGTGTGCTCTGTTGCTTGAGATTTGAGAGAGACTACACATGAAAACACCAAAGACTATTTAGGAAGTAGTATATATAAGAAGCATTTGAGGTGTAGAAGGTTAAAAGTACTAATGCTGGTCTCCCATTGTTCTGCATTGGTACAGACTTTGTAGCATTTTTATCATGTGCGATTATTGGCCTTTGGTTTCATATAACTTAATATTTTAAAATTGTGGTTGCTCTTTCACATTTCTATAGGGAATAAACAGTGGACCCTTTCCATCTGTGGGGTTTTTGGTTTCATGCCACCCCACCCCCGCAAATAACAAAAAACACAACAGTTGCACCTCATATCCTTCAATGGTGCTGGCTTGTGTGCAGATGCATCAGTTTGTCTGCATGTGTGCACCCCTATTGAAAAATATGGGGGGGTAGCGATCTGTGGGTGGTTAAAACTGCAGATCATAAACCCAGTGATAGAAAGGGTGCACTATATCTCAACAAGCTGTACCAACAGTTCAGCAGATATAAGTGCACAGGTTGATCTAAAAGGCTCCCCAGACCTTTTAGTGCCACTAACCATTCACTATCTACTAACATTTTGGCTGGAATTCTTTATCAGCTGATGTTCTTTGTCTGACACCTGTATCTGTCCCAAAACCTGACAGATGTCATTCAGCCACACTCCAGTCACTGGCAGAATGGATTTCCTTTTCCCCATACAGTTTATGTGCAGCAAAGTAGTTATGATTGTGGCAGTAGTCTCACAATCATGCCTAAATAGCATGAATATAAAACAGTTACTTAGGTTTACACATCCACAACTGTTTCTTGTTAACAATTGCTAATTGGTCATGATTGTGACATTATTACCATTATCATAACTCCCCCAAACCTACTTTACCAGGCATCAGCTGCATGGGGAGAAGGAGGTCCATTCTGCTGGTGATTGGAGCATGGCTGAATGACATTTCTGGCAGGTTTGTGTCAAGGAGGTTTGGGCTAGGAAAGGTTACTTAGGGCCTGAACAAACTGCCCGAAATAATCCAGCTTGAAACCACTTTAACTGCCCTGGGGAATCATGGGAACTGTAGTTTATTGTGGCATCTGAGCTCTCTGACAGAGAAGGCTCAATGTCTCAGAAAAAAACACAATTCCCATGATTCCGTAGCACTGAGCCAGGACACTTAAAGTGGTCTCAAGTTGGATTATTTCCAACAGTCTGTTCAGGACCTTAGTTAAACATACTTAACTAAGTAGCTGATACAGGATTCCAGCTCTTGCCTCTACCATAATCTGCTCACTCCCATCTAATATTTGTTCTTCTTACAGACCAATAAGGTTGCAGGAGAATGGGTATGGATATTATTAAATAAATAAAATAGTTACCGTAAGTACTTTATAGTTAAGTACTGGAGTTTATTGGGCAGAGTGATGAGGGAAATGTTTATGAAAGTACTAATGCTACTTTCTTAGATATAAACATGTCCCTGCCCTCCTATATCTTTTGCATTGCTTTACCTATATCTGCCTGCAAACTAGCATTAAACCAAGATACCTGCTTTGGATTTAATGATATTCCACAGCTAACACCTTATAAATGTATAAAACAGTGTTAAACTCTGAATCATTATCCTAGTTCATTGGCTCCAAATTGTGCTTAATGATACTTTGTTGGCTTCTGACCTATAAATTAACCATAGCTAAGTTTAAGCAAACTAGGCCAACATTTTTACAATGAAATCAGTTTCATATGCAGGTGCCAGGCATTAAGAAGATCAGGAATGAGCAGTGACTTGGATATACGAATTGTAAGTTTTCAGTGGTACAAACATTAGCAGACACCTTCATTACATTCAAATGGCATACAAGATTGAAAGATTGTGATTCCTGGTGATATAACATGGTTACACTATGCAGTGATCCTGAGTCATCCAAGCGATAGCCAACAACATTTTAAAAGTTATTTTTCTCTTCTAAATGTGGGAAACTTGTCCCATGGACAGCTGACTTTGTACCAGATTCCAGTGCTGATGTTGGCCATGCGTATGCCTGAGGATGCTGGAAGCTTAGATCAGATTGTCTAAACAGAAGAAAACTGTATGGCCACTTTCCCCCCCTCATTAATTAACATCTTACAAATACATGCCAAAATAGATGCAAATATTGCACCAGGAGGTCGGGCATGTAGTAGTGTGTAGGTTTAAGGATCATAAATTTCACAAACGTAATAAAGCAAAGATTTCCTTTTCTTAGGCAGGAACAATTAAGTGGAATTGGTGCTAGTTTAAAGTCATTGTTAGCTTGCCAGCATTGTCAAGCAAAAGTGCACATGTACATACACAGTGCCTTTTGTTATATTAACTAATTGTTTAATAGTGTTCAGATTCTAAAAGGAACTTTATCAGATGTGAATGTTATAGGTACAATTACAATTTTGAAAAGATAAAGTCTATTAAAAAATCTATTACTCATTTAAGTGGTGAGGAAACTATGAAAGGTCATGTTGTTCCTCCTAGGGTAGGCATCAGGGCAATTGTGCAATAATTTTGGATCCTTCAAGTTTATGTCCTGTTTGAAAAAGGCTTTTGTAAAACATGCATAGTGTGGAATGGGAAATTATTAAAATTTCCTCTCTTATACCCGTCGGGGTTTGGGAGAACATTTTTTAAACAGTCCAAAAATGTTTTTGCCAAAAACACACACCAAAAAACAAAAACTTGGGGTGGTGGTAATGTACATGGGCCCTTGGACTCCTCAAAACCAGGCCTTTGGACCACACCTTCATCACTCCTGATTTCAGGTATGGTCATAAAAATAGAGTATTTATGCTGGTGCCTTACTGTACTTAAAACCATTTGGTTGTACCCGGAACAGATGAGTAGGTGTTCATGTGGCATACAAAACTGGACTGCAAAAATGTGTCAACATTTTGCTTGCTTGTTTGTTTATGACATTCCCAAGCTGCCCTTAAATCTGTCCTCCAAGGAATTCAAGACAATATACCTGCTGTCTTGTTCTTTGCTTAATTGAATTGATCTCTACTCACAGTTCCCAGAGCATTTTATAAACATATCAAATACATAGATAATGGATTTAAACAAAAAATATTTAGAAGTTGTATCCATATTCTTTGGATGGATGGGCCTTTTCTACTGTGGAATACTGGTTATGGAATACAACTTAATTCTCTAGAGCCTCAGTTTGTGCCAACATTGGTTTCATTACAGCATCCTGAAAAAGATTGTACCACATAGGCTTTTGGACAGGATATGGCCAATTACCTAGAGTTTTTGTATGCCTTTTTTCTTTAAAAACACACTTGTTTTGGAGTAATGCCCTCTGATTGTTCTTTTTGTATCCTCTTCAGCCTGTCATTGCTCCACAGAAGGCTCTCTGTATGGCACTTGTGATCAGGAAACTGGCCAGTGCACCTGTAGTCCCAGAATAATGGGACTGCGCTGTGATACCTGTATTCCTGGAGCTTATGGATTTCCACATTGTGAAGGTAGCCCAGTCCATTCCATGTGTGCAGATGTTTTTGTGACACAGTGTAAATATACGTCCCTCTTGGTACCTAATGCACCCGGTGGCATGGTTGATTTCAGAAAATAAGTAAATGTGTTAATAATGAAGGCTGCTGAAATGATAAAAATTAATTGGAGAGTTCTCCATCCGGTGTTTCCTACATCTTTTTTTTCAGTGCTGCGTTGGAGCATTTAGCAAACATATTAATTTTTTCCTCATCAATTGTTGAATTCCATTCACAAGTTTAAGAACTTCAAAAAATTGTTTTCAATTCACCCATCTCCCAGCCAGCTTGGATACTATTGGCCATGCTGGCTGGGAAATTCAACTTCTCTAAGCTCTTTACAACTGCACATAATCTGTACTGTAGATCAAACACTATTGTAGGAATAATGTAAAGCCAGTGTAATGTAGTGGTTTGAGCATTGGACTATGACTCTGGAACCCAGGGTGTGAATCCCCACTGAGCCATAGAAACCCACTGGGTGACTTTGGTCAAGGCACACTCTCAGCCTCAGAGGAAGGCAAAAGCAAATGCTCTCTGAACAAATTCTGCCAAGAAAACCCCGAGCCTTATGGTTGCCATAAGTTGGAAATGAAGTTGCACAACTACAAGGAACAGTGTACAGTTGATGCTTGTCTCTCCTATTCAGTGCCTGTGCTTAACTTATTTCCCTTCTGTTCTAGTGGGCTCTTGTAATCCTGCTGGGCTTGCAAGTGAAGATCCTTCCCTGCCAGTGGTGAGTATGCCCCATAGCTGTTGATCTTTGCTTTGATTCTTGAACACTGTACAACATGTTGACCATTTTTATGATACTGCACATTAAGTATTAAGGAAATGAACAGTTCTGCATCATATAAAGAAATGGGCAGCAGGGGAGGTTTTCATAACTCTATGGTTCAACCCATTCTTTGCATTCCCAAGGTCTTACATTCAGTCTCTGGTATCTCAGTTTAAAAGAATCCAGTAGAAGATGATGGGGAAAATCTGAGATTCCATTACTGGTTACAGCTTACAATATTAGTTTTGAAGGACAATTTTGATCTGAAAGCTGATATAAAGCAACTTCCTATGTTACAGTTGCCTTTCATTCTATTCAGTTTCTTTCTTTCTTTCTTTCTTTCTTTCTTTCTTTCTTTCTTTCTTTCTTTCTTTCTTGCTTCTTTGGTATACATTTTCAGTTCCCCTTCTTTGTCTACTTTTTTTTTTTTTACCTTTTCAGGGTTCCTGTGAATGTCGGGCATATGTGGAAGGTGAAGCTTGTGACAGGTGCAAACCACTCTACTGGAACTTGGCTCCAGATAACCCATTTGGATGCATGAGTAAGAAATGTTGTCCCTTGTAACTTTTCCAGAAAGAATTCCAGAAAACATCCAAGTAACTCTTTTTATTCAACTTCCTACATACGGTACAACCCCCGTATCCACAGGACTGGTATCTGTAGTTTCATTTACCTGCATCTGAAAAATATGTTCTCTCTATGCATTTTCTAGGTCCTCCAGCACGATTCTATTGTATGCTCCTGAGGGAGGAACTGTGCTGGAGGACCTAGAAATGCCTAGAAAGAAGACCCTTCTAAGAATTTCTAGGTCCTCTAGTGCAATTCTGTTATATGCTTCTGCTGGAAGTTGTGCATTTCAATAGGGTTCACTACTATTCAGTTTTGTGTTTCCATGATAAGTCTAGGAAAGTATCTTCTAGGGATATGGGAGTCATACTATACTTGATTTTGCCCTAGGGATTTTTTAAAAAGTGGTCCCCAATTCTTATCTACATCTTTCCAAATTTTTGGCAAAGGAACTGTAACAGAATGTAGGGCACAAAAAGAGTATCTTACTCTGAAAATGTGTAACTTTTGTGTAATGTTGAGTGTAACTAGGGATTTATGTGTTCAGCTTGATGGCTAAATGATGGCATGCACCTGAGATGTAAGAACCTTCTGGTTAATTCTGTGATATTAGGTTGTTAGACTGATAAGTTATCTTTAGTAATTTGGATCAGCGCTTTGTATCTTAAAGCATTTGCAGTAAAGACAAAACACATCAGAATGTACTATGGAGGAGAAATTTCCAGATGTGACAATAGCTTCTTCTTGTGGCTTTTCCTGCATGGATGGCTTCTAGTATCCTGACATGCTAGAGAGTTAGTTAGCACAAGGCTAATACAGAAGTTTAAGTCTTTTGCTTATAAACTGAGTTGTTTGTCCCTCTGTTTCCCTCAGGCTGTCAGTGTGATACCATGGGAACAATTGGAGGTGTTGCTGAATGTCTGCAGGTAAGTTTCCTGTCATGAGACATAATCCACTCTAAGGTGTTGCTTGGACATATTGTCTATTCAGCTTGAGCCATAGCATCCCAGGTGGAACTGGCTAATCCCAGGGTGTAATTAGAGCTCTTTTAGAATGGTCCTTGTTATTTCCCAGCTGTTTGCTTTAAGTAAACAGCTTTAAGTAATACATAATATTTGGTGAAATTATATATTTTCATTTGAAAGAATGTTTTTCTGTTGTGTTTGAATGACACATGACAACAAAGTGAGCCTTGCTTTGTTTTCATAATTAATTTTCTAAAGTTTTAATAAATAATATTTTGAATGGTGTCTCTGTAGTGTGACATCTGTTTAAACAATCATTGCTAATTAAATTTGCATTGAACTTAGTACTTGTTTTAGAAAGTACTTCATTTTGGACACCAGGAGAACAGAAATAGAATTCAGAGCTTTTCAAATGGTGTCCCCGCAGCGTGAAGACTGGAACAGAGATTTCAGCGTTTCACTTGTTAGTTGCAGTTGCTCTTATGGTTCAGAGACTCTGCACTCCTTTTCATTCTTGCACTCATTTTTCTGTTTGTATGGAAGAAGCATGAAATCAGTTGAGATATGAGGATTAGGGGTGTATAATACTGAGAAGCTGCCAGGAATTGATTTTGTTGTATGACTGATATCTTCCAGGATGATGGACACTGTTTCTGCAAGCCCAACACCTGTGGCCAATTCTGCTCAACATGTAAAGAAGGATACTACAATTTGCAGAGTGGGAATTATTTTGGCTGTCAAGGTGTGTCATTTCCCCCCTATATGATGGCACTGTCTGTTGTTTGCTGGGGGCATAGCATAGATGCCAGCTGAGGAACAATGACTTGGTCCGGTTGCAAAAGTATTAAATTTCTACTTTGTATTGTTAATATAAATTTAGGCTTTGTTCTCCATATTAAAGGGAGGAAAAGTTAGAGTTAGATGTCTGCCCTGGTCCATCTTTGTAAGAATTCTTAATTATCTGATTAAGAATTCCATTGTACTGGATATTACTTTCTTGTTTTGTTCACTATGGTCCTCATAGTATTCTAGTGTTTACCATGCACTACTGTATTATCCTTTACA
The DNA here is from genome assembly GCA_020142125.1 of Phrynosoma platyrhinos. Classification (NCBI taxonomy): domain Eukaryota; kingdom Metazoa; phylum Chordata; class Lepidosauria; order Squamata; family Phrynosomatidae; genus Phrynosoma; species Phrynosoma platyrhinos. The sequence goes on along the minus strand of CM034706.1, from coordinate 261,659,817 downwards.
TTATCTGGGAAGATTCCTTACATTTTGAATTTAGGATTTTTCTCTCTTCCAATTATTGCTAAATGTGTTCAAAGAGAGTCAAGTAGTCCTTTTATTCCTTTGTTGAACCTTTTTAAAGTTCACAAAATTTGAAGAAGGAGAAGGGAATTTTGAAGAGATACATGTTAAAGAATTATGAGATCAGGAAGTCATGTGCAATATCGGATCAAAGAAAAGGAGGCAGGAATGATGTCTCTGTTTGGGAACACTGATGAATAAATAGATGTAGGCGAAATTGCCTTTAAATAGTCATTTCAAAAAAGAAAAGAAAAGAAAAGATGAAAGCATAGAGGTAAAGGAAAGCTCAGATGAAAGGAGTTGAATTACATCTGTTTAAACAACCATTGCTAATTAAACTTGCATTGAGCTTAGTACCTGCTTTAGAAAGTACTTCATTTTGAACATCAGGAGAATAGAAATAGAATTGAGATTACAAAAGGGTATTGTGTTAGGGGTAGAGATTGCACCACTACACTTCATATGTTATAAACAAAACATGCTAAAATTGGCTGGGCGTCACACTCACTGTGGACTGTTGTCCTTCATCTGTAACACAAGCATATACATCTCTGAAAGGGCCAGGAGTGTTTGTTTATTTTCATTAGCTACACAAGATTGTATCTTTGAATGGCCTACAAACATGGGAGACTTTATTTAGGAGCCCTGTCAGAGATAGAAGGGCATAGTTTCCGGATTAGAATTGGGAGGCAGTGGAAATGGACCCAAGCAGTGTCAGAAGTCTATATGAAAGGGGATACAGTGAAATAAAAATAGAGTGCCAAGTTGTTGCCACTTCCTTTGGTACCATGCTTTGATGAGTGCTATTTGGGGCCTGTCTTTAGCTGTGGAATGTTAACATGTGTTTCCTTTATTCAGGATGCCATTGTGACATTGGTGGGTCAATTGGGCCTGTTTGTGAAGAGAAGACAGGATCCTGCAGCTGCAGACTGAATACTCAAGGACCCAGATGCACCCAGTAAGAGGCAGACTATAGCTGTAATGCCAGTGTGCATGCTGGGATGTTAATGTTCTCACTCTTGGATTTTCAAATGAACTCTAGCCTACTGTGTATCAAGTGAGAGATGGAGAACACAAATGAGTCATTTGGGGGATAGCCTTAATGACAAGAACCTGAGTGTGAACTGCTTGAATGTTACAAGCAAGTTGTTCAGCTCTGCTTGTGATTTTGCATTTGTGGATTTTTAGCTTGGGGACAGAAAGGTGACATATTGTAGATTTACAAAATTATGAATGATGTAAAGAGAATGGTTAATGAGAAATATTCTATTCATAAACCCACACTTTCCAATATTGCCGTATTGGGTCATCCAGTGAAATTAATGTTCAGTGGGTTCAGGACAGACATAAGAAAATTCTTCTTGTACTGAATATACATTAAAGGCAGATGTCATAGTACTCTCATTTGCCAACAATAAGGAACTGTGCAGACAGAAGCATTATTCATTCGTTGGCTCACTGCACCCCTTCACTTTCTTTCCTATAAATGAATATGTAGAGAGATCTTGTAGTACCTTTGAGACTAACTGAAAGAAAGAAGTTGGCAGCATGAGCTTTCGTAGACTTCAGTCTACTTTGTCAGATGTTTGAATTCTATAAATGAGTAGTGAGCACCGTTTCCTTTAAAGATAAGTGGATGGATGGATTGTGCTTGAGAATGGATTGTTCAGGATTACATAAAGTTTGTATGTGTGTATACACATGCAAACATACAATGTCTTTATAATCTTCTTTGCCTTGAGACATACTGTCTAAAAACTGTCCTTGAAGTATGCTACATATATAACTTCCCCCCACACACATGGCAGTTTTTACCAGATTATAAAAATAATCCGTATAGAAGTAACTGCACATCTCTGTTCTAGTTATTTCAGTGTGCCATGGAATTCTTATTCATTTCTTTAGCTCTCTGTTCTTGAGAACCAATTTTCTCACATCTCTGGCATAACTAAGGGCCTCAGCAGACGGAGGCCCCGGAGCCGCCGCCGAACGGAGCGCCGCGGGGCTGCAGCCTCCGCATCCAGGCGCACCGCCGGCGACTCTAAAAGGAGCACCAAATTGGCGCTCCTTTTAGATGTCAGAGAAAGTGCGCCGCAAAAGCGGCGGGCGCACTTTCTCTGACTCAAACGGCGCAGCGCATGTGGGCGCTGCACCGTGAGGTCATCCCCAATGCGCCGGTCGTGTGGACGGCCGGCGCATCTGGGGGCGACCTCGGGGAGAGGAAGGGGCGCCGTTCGTGCGGCTGCCCCTCCTCTTCTCTGCCCAGAAGACGACTTTATTAGTCGTCTGCTTAGGGCCTTAGTATAACTGTGTCAGTGCTCCTCTTCTGTATGATTAATTGCTAAATAGTTCCCACCTTCATTGCCTGTAAATTGCTTTGTCATTTCATTGCATTTTGCAAGACTTGATAGATTTACTTAAAAAGCAGGTGTTCAAAATAAAACATCTGCAATCAGTTATTTATTATTGGCAGAATGTTTTCATGTGAGAATGCAATACATGGTTATTTGTTCAACACATACTAGAAAATTTTGCTTTCTCAGATGATTCTAAATATGATCATGTTGCGCTTACTATTACTGTATGATACAAATATAAACAATGCTTTTAAGTGTGTGACTCAACTTTTATCCACAGGCCAGCAACAGACCATTATATCCCAGACCTTCACCACCTGAAATATGAACTGGAAGATGGAACTACACTAGATGGGAGACCTGTACGCTTTGGCTATGATCCCTTAGAATTTGAGAATTTCAGCTGGAGAGGATACACACAAATGTCTTCCATCCAAGTAGGTCTTAGTCCTTCCTTTTGGCAGATAATGTAGATTTGAATGTTACAAATTTCATGTTAACAAAGCATTTCTGTGTAGCAGAAAGGATAAAAGTCATGTGCAGCTTATCACATATAACAAACACACACATTACTATTTTGGTCTATATATGCATCCTAGCACATTGCAGTCAGCTGCAGGTCAACAGGTGTACACTATACATTTTTTCAATAAAGTAAGTCCATGTGCTATAGTGATTTTCATAGTTTCCTCTACACAGAAGCATTTATCCTGCTGGAAATCTGTAACATTGGAAGTAGCTTTGAAAGTGAGGGATCTCTTATACCTTTTATCTCAAGAGGGTTCCCAACAGTACAAGGCCAAACAAAGCTTAATTAATGTAAGCAGTTGTTATACATTTGGGTGTTTATTTGTCTACAGCAAAACTGTAGTTGTGCTAATGTTCTTTAGGTTTAGGAAGAGAGCAGCAGGATGATAGGTAAGGTCCCACCTAGAATCACTTAGTTTACGGCAGCTTGAATTCTTTTAGGGAAAAAGGGATAAGCAGGAATGATGTAATAGGTTGTCATAAACAAACAAACAACGTAAGCAAGTCTCCTAAGGGGATATTTGCCCATTTTCTCTCTCCCTGTTGCAGCTTCGTGCAACATCTCTGCTCCTCAAAGGAAAGGAAAACCCTCTTAAACTTTTTCCTGTGCAGCATGTGGCTGTGGTTGTTCTTTTGTATGTTTGAAGAGGGTAGCTGAATTCTTGCATGACGTGATATGGTTGAATGACTAGGGACTAAACCTGTAGCATCTGCTATGATTGCTCTCTGGAGATACAGTACTTCTGAAGTCTGAAGAATTGACAGATAGAGAGGGTATCGACATGTGTGGTCTGTGTGGTCTGTGTGGTTCACTGGGAAGTCTGCTGTATGGCTTACAACAGATTTCTTAGAGGAAGGGTGTTGTTTGCTTCATTTACGGGATGGCAAGGAGATTACCCACAAAAATGCTCATTCTAAAATTTAGTTTTCATAAAAAAGCAAATGAGCTGATAAGGTAGACAGTTTCTGTTTCTCTGCTGTAGAAACCTCTTAACTTTCTAAAATATAGCATAGAGTACAGACAGGTAGCTTCCTTGGAAATGTAGCTTGAGCTAGTGCATGATAATTAATCTCTCTATTCTCTTTGCATGGGAGTAACTTGATTTGCATGGATTTTGAATACTAGCTCATTGGTTTGGGCAACTCGCAGTCTTTCCAGTTGCATATTCCAATCATTAAGTCTTTCTAAAAGGAAACTACCAACTAAATTTGGGGCTCACTGTTCCAACATTATTTCTTACTGCAAAGGGATCTTGTAGCACCTTTGAGACTGAGTGAAAGACATTGTAGCATAAGCTTTTATGGACTACTTCCTTAAATGCTAGACCATGATGAAGTAGACTCAAGTCTACAAAGGCTTATACTACCATATCTTTTGCTCAGTTAGTCTCAAAAGTACTAATAGATCCTTTTGCATACTGATATTCCAGACTAACATGGCTATATTTTTCAGTTATTTCTTACTGTTGAAGATACTTCTGTTGAGACACTTGAATGCCTTTCTATAATTTTAATGTGATTGAGAACTTTGTTGTTTTCAAAACTGAGGCACCTCTGCATGGTGAGTTTAGCAGAAAAGAATGATGCCACAGGTCATTGCTATGCAGAAAATCATAAATCCTGATATTTATTATTTTCAGGAAAAAATATAGCACTCCTGGACACATCATACCCATCTCTTTCTCTCAATTTATTGGTAAATCTTTCTCTAGTTAGTTTTAGAAATAGTCTTTCTGGAGCACTCCCAAGATAGCAAGTCAGAAATTGCACTGTTGGATCAGACAAAGTCTAAATAGTCCTGTTTCCCACAGTGGTCATCCACATGCCTCTGGGTGGCTCACAGGCAGGCATAGAATAGTGGTCCTCTTTCAGCCTTCTTGTTGTTTTCCTGTAGCTGGATAAGAGCTCAATTAACTTAATTATTTTTGGACTATAATTCCCAGAATCCCCCCAACATGGCTGCTAACTAAAAAAAACTTCCCCAAGTTCTAATTATAATACATTTTAACTCTGAAACCTAGGTGTTTCATACAATCATAATTTATTGGTAGACTTATTTTTCACAAATTTATCCAGTTCTGGCAATGGCAAACCTCCTCTCAACAAATCCTGCTGTGAAACCCCCATGATAGGTTTGATTGAGGTTCATCATAAGTCAGAAACTATTTGAAGGCACACAAAACACACATACACACATTTTAAACACATCTAAAACATCACCACATCTTGCAGTTGTAGAACACAGAGTTTATCCAGGTTCTATGTTGCTTCTTTTAAGATGTCATCTTCTCTTAGCTTCTCTCTTTTCCCTCCCTTTGGCTTTTGACTGTGGAGTATGCTTTTCTGGCAAGGCTGGATAGATGACCTAGGTGGAATGTGACATGTAGTGAATGTTTCCGAAGCATCCTTCCAGAATAATTGTCCATTCTGCAATAGAAGGATGGTGTTGGCTTGGTTCTTCACCTGCTTTGGCATGCTGCTTAGGGGAGCAGGAATCCAGGAGTGCTGTGCTTGAGCTGGTGGCTGGTGGCAGGTGATGGTGGAGGTTATTTAAGGTGTGCTCTGCTTCTCTCCCCTTTCTCTCCCACCAGCCCAAGGTAGTGGTGACCCTCAGTGTGATCTCCCCTGACCTGTTCCGCCTCGTCTTCCGCTACATCCACCAGGGGCCTGCAAATGTGGAAGGGAGGGTCTCAGGCCTTGAGGAAGGAAAGTTTAATGTTTATGGCAACTGTAAGTGCATTTTTCACTTCTAGACTAACCCCCTTCCAAAATTGATCTATAAAGGAGCTGATCTTTGCTTCTTCACAAAACAGCATTTCCTCCTCCCTTCCCAAGAGCCACCACCATCAATGTTATAGATTTTGGATCTCCTCAAGCAGTTCATCCCTAGGAACACTGGCAGTCACAAAGGGGAGGGCATCTAGAAAGGCAGACAGATAGAAAAGCAAGGCAGGCAACAGCCTTGGAGTCTGCCCTACAGTGATGTGTACCCAATGTGCTTTTTGCCTTTTGCAGAACAAAATCAAAGTCACCGTGCATGTGAAAGAAGGGGAGATCTATCTTTTCCATGTCATTCTGAGGTATATTAATTCTGGAAGTGCCACTGTGTATGGCACAATGACAGCTTCTCAGCCACGAAGGAAAGGTAAGGACCCCAGATTTCTCCTGCACCTTTACATGGGGAAAAAAGCTTTCAAAGTGATAGCTTTGTTAGTCTGTTTTGGCATAACAGGTGGGGGTGAGAGGGGAGAAAAAAGGTTGGAGGAATAATCAAGCAGAACTATTGAAACTAAGTTATTCATTTTAGTATGGGTTTTTATGGATATCAGTCTACTTCAGATGCACTTTTGGAATGATATTAAATCTACAGGTATTGAAGCACAGTTACACATTTCTGAGAGTGGGATAGAATATAATATAATAGGAAAAAGAGTGGGATAGTATATAATATAATGGGATACAGACAGGTGCAGGCTGTGATCCTGATCATGAATTTAGGGGGGTTGCAGACTGCCAGAAAAAGTGCAAATTGAGTTCACTTTAAGGGTTAGGGTTAGGAAATCATGGGAACTGTTTTTTATTGTGGCACCAGAACTCTCTGACAGAGAAGGCTCAATGTCTCAGAGAAAAAAAACAATTCCCATGATTCCCTAGCACTAACCCTAACCCTAAAAGTGGACTCAATTTGCACTATTTCTGGTAGTCTGCAACCCCCCTTAGTCTGATTTGGTGCAGGTCTTTCAAGTAGCTAGTATGTTAGTATTGTACTATGAAAACAATAAATCTGTTTACCAAAAATCAGAGAAAAAAACTAATCTGATGAGATTTTGTTGTTGTTATGTGAACAGTTATGAGACCTTGTGCATTAATATGTGTGGTATGCCAAGAAATTATTCTCTCTATTCAAACCTATGATAATGGATTGGAAATTGTGAATATATATTAATTCAGCTGTTTCTATTTCCAGTCTTCTTTTGAAATGTTTTTGTTTGAGAATTGCTACCTGTAAATTACAGATTACAGAAAGGTGGAAGTGCTCTGCTTCCAGTCTTTGGATATTGTCATTTTTAGTGTCAGATTTGTGCCTGTTTATCCTCTTGTTTAGAGACAATAATTTGTCCATTATAGAGTGTAGAGGGGCATTATTGACAGAGGATAGCATGTATCACATTGGAGGATGAGCAAATGAATGTACCTCTGATGTTGTGGGAGACATTGGTAGGATGTGTGATGTTGCTGCCAAGGTAAATGTGGGGACAGAGTTGACATCTGAATTTGTAGTGGGCCATTGTCCTTGTATTTCCATCCATGTTATATTTTCTGATGAAGGTTGTTTAAGGTTTGGAAGCTGAGATTTCAATGAGAAAACCCACTGAAATCAGTAGAATTTTGGATTAAACGTGGATAGGACTGTACTATAAGATCATGGTTTAGTAAACTGTAATGATATTATTAAAAATAATGAGTATTCACTTCAGATTGCATACTCTTTCCTCATTCCTTTCTTACATATTCATAGATCTACTAAAGTGTCCCTGCAAATCAGTAAACATTTGGTCATCAGTAAACTATTTATCATCTCAACAAGTTTATATTGTGTATAAAAGCAGAATAATTATTTACTGCTATTTACCAAGAGCTGGAATAGATTCAAATAATTGTTATGTTTTTAGGCATGGAAAGAGACATAGAATTAGTTATAATAATAAAATCATCAACAACAAAAACAACAGCAATTAACAACAATCTTTTTGAGACTCTTGGTCCACAGATTTGAATGTTACGTTATTTCTGTTTAGTGTTAACAAGGCAAATAATATTTTCTTCCAATAGATTAAAATAATTCTTCACCAGTAACCACTTTTTGAACAGCCAAAATGCCAAGATAATGCTCTCTCCAATTTTTTGGATAAGATATTAAGCCAGATAAAAGTATGCAGTATAGGTGTATGTGTGAAAAGATAAGGGAAATGTCACTTAAATCCCATGGTTTGAGCTCAGAAAAGGTCAGGAAAGATCCCACTTTCTGCCTGCACAGCTTGTACAAATGGGATGTTCTAGGCCTTTGCTGCTTTAGCCACACCATCAGTTATCAGTAAATGTGGAATGCATGAAAGTAGCCCAGTATTGTGTCTGACATTGAGTATGGTAATTTTTCTGCTTCCTCTGCTCACTTTAAGATGCTGATTTGCCCTGACAGCAGAGCAAACAGCAAATCCTAGTTGAGTACCAGCCTTGAAATAGTCTATTGGGGCACCAGAAAGCTTTTCTCAAAGGAGAGAACATTATTTTTGTTAATGGAGTTCATGCTCATCTTTGGCAGTGTAGCTACTGCCTATGGGGTTGCAGATTTTCAGTTGTCTACATTTAAAAAGGAAGCTGTTGCAACATCTGGGAAGTTTATCCTTCATTGTCTGTCGACTGAAGATGTTGCTTTTTTGCAGCCTTTGCCAGAATCACTGCTAAAATGCTGTGTTTGAGGACTGAATCATGAGATCTCTTAAGAAGTCTGTGGTGCAGACCGATATGACTAACCAGCTACAATAGTTGTCTCTTGGTATACTCATGGCTAGTGAAGCTTGTATGTCTGCAAAGATGGTGCAATACCATGGACCCCTAAAATGTTGTGGGATAGAAGTGCTCTCACAAGTATCCCACTGAAGTTTCTGGTACTTAATAAAATTTTGTGAGAGTATTTACTATGAATAATTCACTGTTGCAAATGTCCACGAAATATACAAACCTACATAGGTTTTACTAGCTTTCACACCCACACATTTCTAAGTGAGTCTTTGGTACATAGCAGCAAAAAGGAGGGAAGAGCAGGCTGCTGTAAAACTTCTGATTCCGTATCACAGGTGACCAGGTTACTGGCTATTTACAAGTGGCAAATAATTAGAAATAGGCTTGATACTTCTGCAGGGATATCATAAAAGGAATTATCCACACATCTTACAGTGAGCATGGGAAAGGATGCAGAAGTTTCCTGTGGTTTCCGTTTCTTGGCAGCTTTATTCCACTGGAAATGGTAGGAAACGTCTTGCTCAACTCCTTAGTGGAGAAAATTTTGTCTTTGGGTATGTCATGGTAGGGACAGAAAGCTTGCACAGTACATGCAGCTGTAGTGCTTCTAGTAGTGTTCTTAAATCTGAATTAGTTGGATGTGCTCAGTTTTTGAGATGGTGTTTTGAGGTATCAGAAATCGAAAACTTTAAAGAAATTCTGGCTGCTGCCATATTGCAGAATTAATGCAGCTTGACACCATTTTAACTGTCATGGATCCATCCTATGGAATCTTGGGATTTGTAGTTTGTTGTGGGACCAGAGCTCTCTGATAGAGAAGGCTGAATATCTCATAGAACTACAAATCCCAGAATTCCATAACTTTGAGCCATAGCAGTTAAAGCAGTGTCAAACTGCATTAATTCTTGTGTAGATGCAGCCCATTTGATCCTTTACCGCATTAGTTAGATTATCATGAGTATAGGCTCCTTGTCTAAATTAGTAAAACAAGAATTTTCTTTTTTGATGAAAAAACAAACAATTGCCTCACTTCTTAACTGATTTACTGTACATGTGTCACGGGTGCTGATAGTTTGCTTTCATAAACAATGTATGGCTTGAAAATCCAAACACCCAAACTCCCTAAGAAAATCCCTTTTGTTTCTTGAAAATAAATAAATGTTTTTGTCTCTTGAAAATAAATAGCTTTCTTGCTAAAGGCTAAAGATTTTGCCTCTGGCTATTCATGGTTGTCAGATTTAACATCCCATTATATAAGGTTCCCACAACTTACAATACCCATGTTGTGTGAAATTATTAAAGTATTGTTGAGTATTCCTTACCTTGAATGCCAAAATCTGAAATACTCCAAAATTGTCCACAAGCGTGGCTGAGATAGTGAAACCTTTGGTTTCTGATGATTCAGTGTACACAAACTTTGTTTCATGCACAAAACTATTAAAACATTATGTAGAAAATTACCTTCGGGCTATATGTATAAGGTGAATACAAAACATAAATGAATTTAAAGTATAGACTTAGGTCTCTTTTCCAAGATACCTCATTATGTGTATGCAAATATTCCAAAATCCAAAAATAAATATCTGAAATCCAAAACATTTCTGGTCCCAAGCATTTTGGACAAGGGAGATTCAACATATATCACTTATGTTTTCCACTTTTCTACAGTTTCATTGGTTAACAGTCCATTTCCAGGCAGATAACTTTAGCCTGGAGAAGAGATGATTAAGAGGTGATATGATAGCCCTGTTTAAATATTTGAAGGGATGTTATATTGAGGAGGGAGCTAGCTTGTTTTCTGCTGCTCCAGAGAACAGGACCCGGAACAATGGGTGCAAGCTTCAGGATAAGAGATTCCACCTGAACATTAGGAGGAACTTCCTGAGAGTAAGAGCTGTTTGACAGTGGAACACACTCCCTCAGAGTTTGGTGGAGTCTTCTTCTTTGGAGGTCTTTAAACAGAGGCTGGATGGCCATCTGTCGAGGATGCTTTAATTTTGAGTTCCTGCATGGCATGGGGTTGGACTGGATGGCCCTTGTGGTCTCTTCCAACTTTATGATTCTATGATTCTTTGAGAATTCATAGTGCTGGTTTTGACCTTTAAAGCCCTACAGGGGTGGGTCCAGACTATCTGAAATACTGTATCTCCTTCTGTAAGCCAGGACATGCATTAAGGTCTGCAAAGGGAGGGGTTTCTCACAGTCCTACCACCTTTACAGGTGTGGTTGGAGAGGTTGGTTGGTGAGGTCTTGTAAAAGAGCTGTAGGCTCAAAAGATATGGGCCAAATAGAGTGGCTTCTGGCTGCTTCTGGCGTAAGGCATTTACATGGCGCATGCCCCTAGAGTGCTGGTGGCCCATTTGGGACCATGGCAGCAGCCAACTTTGGGAGTGGTCCATCCAGTCACCATGGTCCCGGACTGATTGGGTCCTGATCGCAGCTGGAGCAGCCAGAAGCCGTTCCTAGCCACCAGTCTGCTTTGTCCCGTAATATGTGTGTAATGTAGTGTGCTATAATTTAAAAATCTTTAATTTTTGAATGAAATTATATTGTAAAAATGTTTTAAGTGTTTTTGAAATTGTTTTAACCATTCTTTTAAAAATAGCACTGTTATTTAATTCTCTTTTAACTTGTAGGTTTTAGCTGTTATTGTTTTTTAAACTATTGTAAGATTTCATTTTGAGAGACAGTCAACATATAAGTGAAACAAACAAACCAATAAATATTTTTAGACCCTTCAACTTTCTGGGGAGTCCTGATGGTGCAGTGGTTAAATGCCAGTACTGCAGCCATTCACAGCCAGAAGGTTGTGAGTTCGATCCCAGGCAGGACTCCAGGGTCCACTCAGCCTTGCATCCTTCCATAGGTTACCCAGTTTGTTGGGGGGCAATTAGGTTACACATTGTAAATCGCTTAGGGAGTGCTTAAGTGCACTGATAAGCATTATAGAAATTTAATTGCTATTGCTATTGCTATTCTATAGCTTCAGAGTCTTTATAATAATCACCTACCCTTGTATTTATTAATTTATAATTAAAGGGCTATAATCATTGGGTAACAGCATCATCCTTTCTCTTTCCCTCCTTGCTAAATGGATATCACTGATTTTTTAAAAATGTTCTCTACAATGACCAAAAGGAAACAATAGAGAAAGATTAATTGATTATAGACTTTTCCCATCTCATTATCATTTGTGTTTCTGTGTAAATATTGATGTCATGTCATTTACATCCATAAGCTTCTCTATAATTCCTCTCAAGGTAGTTAACAAGATTTTTTTCAGTCAAAAATAAAATAATGAATATTATCAATCTGCAGTCATACCAGGTTTGTAACTTTTTCCTACCCTGCTGCCAATACCATTGGGAGAGTAATGCTCATGGAATCCACTCTCTGTATATGTGAACCTGAAGGTAGTCACTGATACATAATGGAAATAGGTAGTTTATTATGCTCAGTGTGTTTTGAATGAAGGTAGTTCATCAGGGACAGTGTAGTCTTGTCTTCATTGTTCCAGAGTAATTTACTTTGCAGCAAAAAGAGCAGAACATATTAACCCAAAAGAATCTTCATTTCAAATGCACTAGGCCAGGGGTAGGCAACCTGTCCCCTTTAAGGGCCAAGGGACTTCAGCTCCCAGAATCCCAGGAGCTATTGGCCAACATGGGACTATTGGCCAACATGGCTGAGGCTTCTGGGAGCTGAAGTCCCTCGGCCCTTAAAGGGGAAAGGTTGCCTATCCTTGCACTAGGCTTTCATTGGAGGCTTCCGGCTTTCATTGTTTTTGTGTAGCTAGACTGAATATATTTGTTGATGGAATCCCAAGGAACAGGTGAATTGGATCTGTGGCTTCTTTCTGACTTATTCTCAGATTCAGGTAAGAAATCTTGTACTGTTTCCGGACCTGGCTAAAAGCTGACTTTTCTTTTTCCAATTTTAGGTACGGAGCAGAGTAAGCAGATTGTATTTGTGCCCACAAAAGAGCCAGCTTTTGTCACTGTTCCTTACAACAGCTTTGGGGAGCCATTTGTGCTGAGTCCTCATGTGTGGTCGCTGATCATTGAAGCTGAGGATGTGCTACTAGTAAGGATGGACTTTTCTCCTCCCTTTCCTCCTCTTTGATGATGATAAAGTAAAGAGCAGTTAACTTTTATATTTCTACCCTTCTTTCTAGGATTACCTAGTTCTGCTGCCCAGCTCATACTATGAAGCTCCTATATTGCAGCTGAAAGTCTCAGATCCTTGTACCTATAGCCCAACTCCTGAACAAATCAGCCAAAAGTAAGTTTTTTTAATTCATATATTTGTCACAAGATGTGTTTGTATGGTGGAGTGTATACTGTACTATTATTGGTTGAGTATCATTAGACGACGCACATTAGCTTTCAAAGAGAATTCACAGCAAAACCTTACAGCTGCTACATCTTTCTGATGTAGGATGACTGGTAGTAGTAACAGTACAAAATGGATAATGGAACTGGATTGATGCCTCCTCAGTGATGCGATTAATATAGAATATCAACTGTTTTGAAATGAGAGTTGACATTTGTGATTGGCAGTAATAAATAATGGAACAGTTAATGCAGTGTAGGATTGTCTGAATGGAGAATAGTGAAAGTTGGGTTGATTTCAGAAGCCTCTTTAGACTTTGGGTTTTTATGGGATGGAAATAGTATACATAATGTCTACAATCCTTCACACAGTCTACTTCAGGTTTATGACTTCATTGGGGTTCAGTGTGGAGGATTGCAGTGTACATGTTTAATGTATGTTGCTTTCTCTTGTCCAACTTGTGAAAGTAGTCAGGGTTTTCCAAATAGCCTTGAAAACTTTGGGAAGGGGGAAAGGCAGGTTGACCACTGTGTTACTTTGTGGCTTTTTCTTCCCAGTTTTTGCTTCTGTCCTTTTGCCAAACTAACTTAAAAGAGTATTTTGGCACTTTACTTCCATATATTGGGGTAATGATTGAAACAGGACCAGAAGCCTTTGAGCTAATTTGAGAAGTCATCTGCAGGCTAGCAGTTCAGACCTCCAGCAAGAGTAAATGGGGGAAGAGGTGCCAGAAAAAGAGGGAGGTGTTGAAAGGAGAGAGAAAAAGTATTGTGCTCATCAACTCTTGGCTTTGACCATGCCCACACTATGACTAGCCTTGCCAAATGCTGGCATGTGACACCCAACAGATTACCTTCAAAGTAATGTGGACTTTAAGAGAAGGGATGGAAAAATTGCCACCCTACTCCAGTGTATAAAGGCTTTCTGAGAAAATAAAATACAGGGGGGAAAAAAACTCATTCTCATTCTTTATAGCTGCCTCCTGTATAAACATATGCCTGTGGAACAGTTCCCCTCTGGGTCAGGAGAAGATGCTGTGTGTAAACTGGACAACAACTTACCAAGACCATGTCCTAAGGAGATCTCATTTGTATACCCTGAGATGGTGTTGTGTAGCGGCAGTGATGTAAGTGGTTCCGTTCACTTAAAGCTTGTAGCTTCAGGACATAATTTTCACAACACGTCACTATACTCTTTTCCAGGAAGGAGGAATTGTTTTTTTCCATGTTGATCATTTTCTAGGGGTCCAAGTATTATATTTTTGTAGGCAAACTGCTGAACTGTGAGCTAGATAGTGCTACTGTTAGTAGTTAGATGGCTTTGTAACTGCCTGACATATCAAACCAAGAAAGTGCTCACCTGTGGTTGCTTTTCATTCCAAAGAGAAGTGACTAGTGAGGTACCTCATGGTTCTGTCAACATGTTTATAAATGATTTAAATGGAATAGAAAGAATTCTTATTAAAATTGCACATGATGCCAAAACGGATAATAACTAATACCTCAAAGGATAGAATCAGAATTCAAAATGGCTGTGAAAGATTGTTGAACTGAGCCAAAACTAACAAAATAAATTTCTACAGGGATATAAGGAACTACATCTAGGCAAGAAAAATGAAATACACAAATATAGAATGGCCAGAATATGGTTTTAAACCAGCACATGTGAAAAAGATCAAAGGATCCTGTTCATTCATCTCTCAGAACTTCAGTCTCCCTCCAGCCTTGCATCTCGTGCACAACACAAGTAGCGAATGACTGAGACACGAGGCTGGAGAGAGAGGTGAGGCTGGAGAGAGATGCAATTGGAGAGAGGTGCAAGGATCTGTGAAATGACAGGAGGCATGGATTCACTCCAAGCACTATGTTTGGATTCTTGGCATTTCATAGATCTTTAGTCTCTCTCCAGCCATATCTCTCTCCAGTCGTCTCGCTCCAGCCTTGCAAATACAGTATGTACTATGCTGCTTGTGTTGTGTGTTTTGTATTATGTACATGTTGAGTACCCCTTATCCAAAATGCTTCAGAACAGAAGTGTTCCGTATTTTGGATTTTTTTCAGATTTAGGAATACTTGTATTTGCATATACACAATGAGACATAAATGAAGCTGGAGAGAGACTGAAGATGTATGAAATGGCAGGAGGTGTGGATTCCCACCATTTTGCAGATCCTCAGATCTCTCTCCAGGTGTGTCACTCTTCTGCCTTTGGAAATACAGTACAGCTACATGCTACTCTACTTGTGTTGTAGCTCAAAAGGTTTTGAATTTTGGAATACCTCAGATTTTGGAATTCTCGATAAGGGGTACTTGTGTTTGCAAATACAAGTACAGTGGTACCTCTACTTATGAATGCTTCTTCTAATGAAAAATTTGACTTACAAAATGCGCCTCGGGAAAAAATTTGCTTCGACTTACGAAAGTGTTTCCAACTTACGAAATTCCAGCCGAGGCTGCGGCTGGAAGGAGGCCTCCTTCCAGCCACGGCCTCAGCTATTCTATGGGCTGGTCCTGGAAGCAGAGGATGGCTCCACTTCCAGGGCCGACCTAAGGAACAGCTGGCAGCCTCGGCCGTTCCTTGGGCCGATCCTGGAAGCGGAGGATGGCTCCACTTCCAGGGTCAGCCCAAGCCATCCTCCGCTTCCAGGATCGGCCCAAGGAACGGCCGAGGCTGTGGCTGGGAGGCGGAACAGATTAGGGCATTTCAATGTTAAATTTGCTTCTACTTACGAAATTTTCTACCTACGAAATGGGTTGTGGAAGGAATTAATTTCGTAAGTAGATGTACCACTATATTCCAAAATCTAGACAAACTGGAAATCGGAAACTTTTGGTCTGAAGCATTTCTGATAAGAGATAATTTAACCTGTATATATTAATTAGTAATAACAAATTTACTATAGTAAAATGGTAGCACAAAGCATTTCATCATTATCATGTGAGTCATCTTCCTACTTAGATTGCTAGAATATAAAGTATATTTATGTGATTAAAATTTCTGAACAAGAAAACTTTCCTAATGAAAGTAAACATGCAATAAACTAGGCATTTAATATTATAAGGTGTTATTTTGAAGCTTGGTCCAAGTCAGTACATTGTCAGGATGGCAAGATATATCAATCCACAACCTCTGGGTTCACTCAACCCAAAATTATTTCCTGTTCCCATTCCACAACTCCAATTCTGACTCTACTGCACATTTATTTATTTAATTATTGGATTGTACCATGCCTTTCTGTCAGGATGGCGTCCATGCCCTGGTTTCAAAGTAGAGATGTAGACCTTCTAAGACCCGCCTAGAGTGCTTTTCTCTTTAAACTCTATTTTTTTCTTGTGCGCAGGTAGAAGTGCAGTTGTTGGTTGCTACCCCTCAGCCAGGGAGGTATGTCCTTCTGGTGGAATATGCCAATGAAGAGATTCCACAGACAATCCATGTAGCAGTGAGCTCACCACAACATGCTGCTCAGCAAGGCACTCTCCTTTTATACACCTGCAAGTACAGGTATTCTGTCTCATGAAATGAGATATTTACTTTAGATATTTAGATATTTAGATATTTAGACTGCTTGGCCACTTTTGAACTTGTCACGGAGGCTACAATTCAATTCATGGCATATCAAGCCCATTTCTTCCTGGTAAGCCTTTGAAGTTGAAGTGAGATGAGAGAATGCAAACATCATAGAAGAAAATATTTCCCATGTATGATGTATAGTTTGTAAAAGTAGCTTTTCTATTGTACTGTTAATATTACAAGACTGATTGTCAACATCTGAAATAAGCCTTCCTGAGCTGAGAATAACAACTCAGGTTCATCAGTTAACAGTTTGACCAGGCAGCACAAACTTCCATTCTTTGCTTCAAAAAAGCAGATCAAAAGAAGAGTGAGAGATATCAGGGCCACATCAGTCACTGCATACTTCTAAGGTTTTTGATGTAGGCTTTGTAGAGAAATTAACTGGATTGTGGTATGTAAATTGCAGTAATCTCCTGTACTGGCAATGACCACAGTTATTAGGATACATGGCTTATAGTATGAGTTTGGTTGGGAAGCAGAGGCAGTGGCTGGTTGCTCAGGTTTATACAATCTATGCACTTCGTGCTTTGGTGCTTAATGGTTAGAACTTTGTTAGCATTTGCAGTCTTTGGGTGGAAAGCACATCTTGTTTAGATTCCCTGTACTGTACATAGCAGTGCCAAGAGTCTACATCCTCAGAACAAGGCATGGCTGAGATTAAAATAGAATGAGCATCCTGAGCCCTGGTGCCCTATTTAAACAACCAGATGATGTTTATATAAATGACAGATTGATGACATTATCTGGGAACCCCTTTTTGCAAATCTGCATTCAGACTGTGACCTTAACAATAGGAAATGAGGCCCTGGGATATCCTTAGGAAGCACCCCCC
Organism: Phrynosoma platyrhinos; assembly: GCA_020142125.1. NCBI lineage: Eukaryota > Metazoa > Chordata > Lepidosauria > Squamata > Phrynosomatidae > Phrynosoma > Phrynosoma platyrhinos. The sequence goes on along the minus strand of CM034706.1, from coordinate 261,642,615 downwards.
TGTCATTACTCAAAGAAAGCTAATCAAAGGGTTATAAGGGCTCTGTATTAAAAACACCAAAGGGAAAAAGAAATTGGCAGGATAACTCCATCCTTGAGTTTGACCAAAGCTTTTGTCTTGCAGTTTCCTTTGTCGTGCGATAGTTTTAGATTCGCTAAACCGCTTGGCCGCTTTTGAACTTGTCACGGAGGCTACAGTTCGATTCATGGCAGATCAAGCCCATTTCTTCCTGGTAAGCCTTTGAAGTTGAGCAGGACAGGTATTGTGATAAACAAATGAATAAAAAAAAATCTACAACAAAACTGAAAATTTCAAAGTGAGTAAAGATTGGAACTGAGAGACTGAGTTTGTTCCCAGGCTGAGCCTAGGACCAGGATAGCTGAGATGAGGTCGGAAAGAGGTTTCTGTGTTGCCACTCAAAGCCTCTGATGATAGGATCTGGTGACTTTACAGAAACAGTCAGTCTGAAAATTGTCTTCTGCAGTATAGAAGCTGGCACTGTCCTTACTTCACCTCCATCTTTCCATTCTCACTTTACTTCAAAGGAACATTTTATTAATACATTCTCCTGCACTCCACCCCCATCTTTCCCGCTTAGTCTGTGATCCATTTTGCATCAGAATTGCAGGATTTTTTCTGGGGGGTGGGTGGGTAAAAAAGTCACCTTGTTGGCATGAAACCTTTACCAAAATATACAAGTCAGGTATTTTCTTTTCTAGCAAACCTGAATTTTATTTTGGCCAGTGTTTGATGTAAGTGAGAATCAATGTAAGCATCACATAATAGTGAGAGTGGTCTGCTTGTGTGAGATGTGGAATGGACATTTCTTGTAGGGATGGACATTTTGCCCAGTCACAGAAGTAGCCATTGTGATCTTTCACATATCTTGCTTGAGATGTTCTTCTTTGTATGTTTTGTGTCTAAATAGTAAATTGTGTCTAATCCTTAGACTTTCTCAGTAAAAAGAAAGAATAGTGATTCTCACTTCCTACTTTTCTTCCTCTCTGCTTTTAGTATAAAGTATACCTCATCCCATATGAACAGTTCACTATGGAATTTGTGGAGCCAAAGGTCCATTGTATAAGTGTCTATGGAACATTATCACCAAATAGGTAAAAATATTTTTAAACATTTGCTTATAATGATTAAAATAAATTCTCTGGAACCTCCAATAGTCTTTCACCTAGGGAACTGATTAAATCAAATATCAGCACTGCTTGAGCATTAAGTGTTCCTTAGCTATTTGCTCAACCCCATAAATAGTTTTAACATTTCTGAAATGGCTGTTGGAGACAAATGGGCCCCAGTATGGATGCCAGAGAGACTTGTGTTAGACACTATATTATTTCATGTTATTTTGATGGGATGTTACAAAGTGATATTTTAATTCATTTAAATAGCACCATTGACGTATATGGTAACATAAAGCGCCATTGACGTATAGCACCATTGACATATATGGTAAAATAAACAAATGGCAAGAATCTGTTTTGAAGAGCTTATAATCTAGATATAGCTGGAGAAGCAAGTTTAACAATGTGGGAGAACAGATACAGTTATGTGATGCTTCATTTTATTATCAAATAAGATCTTTCAATGTAGTGTAAAGGATATTTGGACACAGATGCACTTCTAGCACAGTGAAGGTAAATTTATATTTCTGCGCAATTCTTGAATTCTGTAGGAAGGCAAACATGCACAAACACATCATGTTCCTCTTCCCTGAAATTACCTAGGTCCCAGTATTATCTCTAAAGTATGAGATCTGAAATGTTATATTCATGCTCAGAGAATGGGCATCCTGTGGTGGTAGCTTAGTACAGTGGTAGTTTTTAACCCTGAGGTCTAGTTCTTTCTTAAAACTAGTCTGTGCAGTTCCAGTAGAACTACTGAATATCAATTTGTAGTTCCTTTTCTCATCCTTTACCTGAGCATGTAATTAGAACTGAGGAATATTTGGAATAGAGGAAAATATATAGCATGTTCTGAAAATCAAAAGAGCCAGGGTGAAAATGCTTCATCTTCACTGTTTATTTAGCCATCCCCAATCACCTCTCTCTAATATTTTGCACCATGGGCATTATGATTTTTCCTGTCTTTGCTATATTCCAGTGAAGACATTAGACTTTTACTTGGTTATAAAGTTCTTAATGTTCTTTCTCTTTTTCCGCAGTAGCTCTTGTATCCCATCAAGATATCAGAAGATTTCACAGTCAGTTGTCCTGGAAGAAGGGCAGTTACTACCTCTTGCTCCAGGCTTCCCCCTGATCCATGCCTTTAGTGTCCCACCAGTAGGTATCCCACTAACATCTCTGCTACGGCCACCAACTCTGTTAGATTCCTCTGCAGAACTCATCCTACTAAAAGCTCCTCAGGTGAGTATAATAAATAGTGATGGAGGAATTTCAAAGGAGTTGATGCTAAAGATTATCATGGAAGAATGGGGGCTGTTGTTTCTGCATTCTGAAAGAAAATGAATTCAGGGATTCACTTTGTATGTGGCACCCAGCAAAGGTAATAATGCAGATGTATTTTTGATTTTATTGTAAGTGTATCACATTTACTTTACTTTATTATATTTATTTATTATTTATTATATTAATTTCTATCCCACTTTTCTCCCCAAATTGGGAGCCTAAGCAGTTTACAATCTAAAAACTTACAATTAAAAATTTAGAAAAATACAATTAAAAACTTACAAAAGTGACAATTAAAATGGAATTAAACTATTACAATATTAAAACACCACCAAATGCAACTGAGGAAGTAGACTTAAGTCTATGAAAGCTCATGCTTCCAACTTCTTTCTTTCAGTTAGTCTCAAAGATGCTACAAGATCTCTAAATATTAAAACAGATCATTTATTTAAAAATAAAGTACAATCAAAAAGATAAAAACACAAACCATACACATTAAAACAATACACCACCCCCAGGATGTCCTTGAAAAGCATTCTGTTTTAAATGCCTGTCTAAATCAAAAGGTCTTAGCCTGCCAGCAGAAGGACAACAAAGAGAGGGCCATTTTGGCCTCCCTGGGAAGGGAGTTCCAGACTCTAGGGACAGCTATCGAAAAGTCTCTCTCTCGTGTCCCCACCAGCTGTGTTTTTGATGGTGGTGGGACTAGGAGAAGTCCCTCTCCTGAAGATCTCATAGCCTGAGCCAGTACATACAGGGAGATATGATGTGTCAAATAGCTTGGACCTAAGCCATATAGGGCTTTATAGGTCATAACCAGTACTTTGAATTGTTCCCAGAAACAAAGTGATAGCCAGTGGAGCTGTTTCAACATTTCATTCTTCACAGTTGTCTGTAGGTGTTGTAAATACCTTTCTCCATTTTGCTTTCTCCAATACTTTGCCATACTCAAACTGTGGCTACTAATACTCATAGCCTGAGCCAGGCTATGAGTATTATAGCTAATTCTCCCATCCAGTTGAGAAACGACTGGCAGGCAAACATTACACCGGCAGTGAGCAGGAGTTAGAGGTCATGATGGATAGTGGTGCCTGGCCTAGGAAAGGGGTAGTTCTCATTTGAGAGGAAGGGAGAGGAAGGAAGAAAGTTTTGTTGATTAAAGCTGTACTCTGGTCTGGTCTGCAGGGGGCACTTTCTTTGTAAATGTGGTTAGCAATTGATGGGTGGACACAGTAACCTGCTTGCACAGTTCTCATAGCTATAGATGGATCACACTTGCACACTTTGATTTTCTTTGTTTGATTCTGCACTATCTAACACTTGGAAGTCCATCTTCCTTTGGTCTTGATCTGGTGCGGGTCACCCCAACCCAGGCATCTCATATATCCAGCAATGGGTAATTTGACTGCCAGCCAAGGGACAGTCTGGCTATACAGTCAGCCCTCCGTTTTTGCAGGGGATCCGTTCCGGACCACCACCACCACGCGAAAATGGAGATTCACCAATATTCAAGCCGCATTGATTTTAATGGAGGTTGCCCTTCTGTGAATATGCAAAACAGTGGACTTCAAGTCCACGAGAACAGAGGGGCTACTGTAATTTGTTTGTGGGGGCAGTTTTACCTGAAGTTATGAGGGATGCAAAAGGACTGGAATACTTCTCTGTTGTTTACCATAGCAGTAACATGCGTCGTTATTCAGCTCTGAAAGAACTCTTGGGCAAGCCTAGAATTACACCCAATTCCAGAACAGAACAAGGTTACTTGGGTTAGGCAGCCTTCTGGGAGTCAGCATCAGTGTGAGGTCACAATAGCCAGTCCTTCTACTTCAGGCATGCAACATCAGCCTGAAGTCACAATGACTTGTGCCACTTTAGGCAGGCAACATCATCCTGAAGATGCATTAGTCAGTCTCTCTCATCAAAGCAGGCAGCTGCAACAGCAGAAGCAAGGCTCTGTGGGTACAAACATTTTATTATGGTAAAGCGGGGAGCAGATTATGTGGGCATTGTGGTTTCCAGTGCTTACCTTACTGAATTGTCCTCATCACAAGGGATGAGCATTAGCAAGTAAAGATGCTGGGATAGTTTGCAAGTAAGCATCCCAACTATTACAGGATGTCTGCTTTCAGTCAGTATCATACAGTGATATGGCACCCCAAAAGGTAGAGATTTGAAGACTGGGAGCCTGGCAACACTCCATATACACTAGGAAAACGACAGTTTGTCACATGTGCTTCTGGTAACTAGTACAATGATCTGTTTCATTGAAGTACCTGGAGAGGGACATGAAATTCTGCTCTAGGAAATCCCCAGCCAGTTCCCTTAGAGGGACTTGTTCTGGTATCAAGTGGGTTGAATTAGAACATTGCTTCAAATAACATAAAGTAAACAGTAATGTCTTGAATTGCTCCCTTTGTATTTTTATTTATTTATTTATTTATTTTTAGACAGCCATTGTATTAAATGGCCACATCCAGAGTCTGGGACGGTATGCTTTCATTCTGCACTGCTACCAGCCCAGTCACCCAACTTTCCCTGTGGAAGTGTTGATCAACGGTGGACGGATCTGGCAGGGTAAGAGACCCCCAGATTTGTGATGGGACTTGGTGTAAGGAAGGTATACTTAAAAGACTAGCTTAGAAGAGAAACCTAAAATATATCTAAACTAGCCAGACCTGTTCTTATGTCATTAGTAGAATAAACAATATAAAAAAGAGGTCTAAACACTGAACAGATTTATTCTTCAAACCTTAAAGATAACTGAGTTACTATGGCATAGATTGGAGTTCAAAGCTTACAGTTATTATGAAATAGTGGGTATCAGTACTACCATTTTCTACTATGCTTCCTTCATAACATAGCATTTGTGTGAAGTGAGTGCAGACAAAGGGGAATGTTGCTAGTGTATAAAAGCAAAACTAGATATGTTGAAGTTGTAAAAATAGTATGTCCTTTCTGGCTTTTCAGGACAAGCTAATGCTACCTTCTGCCCACATGGATATGGCTGTCGAAGTTTGGTGGTTTCAGAGAATCAAATTGTCTTGGATATTACAGATAATGACTTGAGTGTGATTATCCGGGTGCCAGAAGACCGGCACTTTTGGTTGGTATGTTCCTTAGCTTAAAAATCTCTGGTCACATTGGTGAGGTTTAATGGCAATAATAAAACTTGATAAAAAAAACTTAAAATATGTTCTACCCAATGTATAATATAACTCAGATGAAACCAAATCCCATTCACACAGCTATCAAGCCTTTTCTCTCCTCTTGAATCACTTAAGAGCTAACACATTCACTTGTCTGAGCAGAATTAAAATTGTTTTGCACTGGAGAAGGCAACCAACTAGGGCCTGGTTCATGTACATACTGCATTGGCAGTGTGCTTTGTGAGTGAATTAACCTACTGTCTAATCCACATTTTCTTCTTCCATTTATCCAAGGAGGTGACTTGAGCATTTGTGCAAGTAAACATCCATATTTACTACTCTTGATATATGTTTCATTATATGAAAAATGTAAGGAAATGGGAAGAACCTTGACAAGGAATTTATGAAGTGGGACTTAGACATGAGAAACTGTACAACTGAGTGATCTATTTGGATTACATATATGCCATTTAAATTTCTTTGTTTATTTACAGGATTATATCCTTGTAGTTCCTGAAGACAGTTATGGCTCCAGCTACCTTTCAGAGGAACCATTAGACAAATCCTATGATTTCATCAGCAACTGTGGACTCAATGGGTTCTATATCAAGTGAGATACAAAATGCACTTCACTTTCCAAACTTTGCAACCCCTGTACTTGTATGTATTTTATGCATATATAATTTATCTGCCTAAATGCAGAACCTGATAATTGAAATGTAAACAGGTTAAGCTATAATCACCTATAGTCATCAGACTCTTGGCCTTCATTTATTTATGTTTCTGACTCTCAGGTCTTCAGAGAAGAAACTATGAACTAGGATAGCCTGTAGATTTTAATGAACGCATATATTCATTTTCCCTGTGAGACCCAATGCACAAACGTTTGCTTTCTCTGCAGCCCTGTAACATCATCTAAGTTCTGCCAGGAATCTGCCATCTCAATATCTCTGTTTTACAACAACGGGGCCCAGCCATGCAATTGCCATGAAGCAGGTGCTATCCGGAGTCAATGTGAGCCATTTGGTGGCCAGTGTGTTTGCAGGTCCAATGTCATCGGACGAGAGTGTTCCCACTGTGCCACTGGCTACTGGGGCTTCCCCAACTGTAGGCGTAAGTCTCTCCTCTATGTCGTGGGAGGGAATGTATATCATTCAAGGCTGACAGGTGACATCAAGTTTGCATGTTATTCAGGCCTCATTGGCCAGGAGTGTGTGGATTCTTATACAAGTATTACATGAGTGGGCCAGAGACAGAATACAGTGGTACCTCTACTTACGAAATTAATTCGTTCCAGCAG
>CM034706.1:261591260-261632052 GCA_020142125.1 Phrynosoma platyrhinos | reverse complement strand
GGGTCGTCTTATACACCCAGTCGTCTTATACGCCGGAAAATACGGTACGTATGAAATTACATATCAAGCAGTTGTAAATGAGTCAAATGTTGCATTCATCTTATATTTTTCTAGAGAAGTAATGAAATCAGGAAGTTATGCAGTTTGTGGATTTGTTATGAAGTTAGTGAGTCCCTCAAATATAGAGCTTTGAATCAGTTGCATTAGCTTGATATGAGTTAAACTCTGACAGAGAACAAAGTCCATGAAACTTATTTCTTCCAGATGCAGGCCCAACATAGTAGGACGTCAGTGTGATCTCTGTGCTCCAGGCTTTTATGGCTATCCAAACTGCAGGAGATGTGATTGCCATCAGGCAGGGACAAAAGCAAGTGTGTGTGATCCAGTTACGGGACAATGTCACTGTAAGGTTAGTCTGATGCTCTGTATCATTCTTCCTTGCCTATCTGATTTTTGTTGCTGGATACATATATAAAGGATACACAGATCATGAACTTTAAATACATCAGGTTGTAGTAACTTGCATAGTACCATCAGTATCCCTTTACTCTTAACTGCTGTGTTTCTTGCTACTTGCAGTCTTCCTGGAACAATACAAATTTAGATAGGGTAATGCCAACAAAATGTGCATGTAAAAACTAGCATGACCAAGCTACTGAATAACATTGCACCACAGCAGAATACAGCTTTTGCCTATATGGTTTTGAATCTTGAGGTCTTGAGGTCCCTGGATTGAACACAACCAAATAATCCCCTCTTGTGTTTTTCACTTTCTTCCCTCTTCTTGCTCCCTTTTATTTCTTTTAAATCTTTACAGGAAAACGTGGAAGGACCAAGGTGTGACCAATGCCACCTGGGAACCTTTTCTCTGGATGCCAGCAATCCAAAAGGCTGCACCAGATGCTTCTGCTTTGGGGCAACGGACCGCTGTCACAGTGCTGAGAAATACCGTGTGGAGGTGAATGTGTGGGTTGAGGCTTTGGGAATGACAGTTACAATAGATGCTGCATATTCAGTCATGGAGTGTATGTGGGGTGGATGGTTATCTCCTCTACCTTCTGGAGATCCAAGCCAGTGGCCATTTCCACATATTGTAGCAGTTAATTCAAAAAATTGTGAGTTGTAAGACAAAGTGAGATCCAACATAGTGGTTTGAGTGTTGGATTGGCTCTTGAAACTAGGGTTTGAATCCTCATTCAGCCATGGAAGTCTCCTTGGGCAGGTCACACTCATCCTAAGAGGAAGACAATGGAAAACCCCTGAATAAATCTTGCCAAGGATTGCCATAAGCTGGGGTTGACTTGAAGGCACATAACTTCAACAAGAAGAAGCATTTTATTTTGACTGATCAAAATCTAACAATAGTCAGTTGAATATTATATACCTATTGTGTATGAAGTCAGTGATCTGGATGGGCACAGTTTGTCACCAAGCACAAGAAGAGCTATGCAGGATTACCCCGAAGGTCTGTTTAATCCATTATCCTGTGGCAAACCAGATTCCTCTGGAAAGCCCACAAGCAGGGCACTTAAATTGGTAATTATTATCTTGACTATTTTAATGCAAAAGGTGCTCAGAAAGAATACTTTTGCAGCTTCTTAGCAACAACCTTAGCAGCCGCATAAGAGACACATGCCATCCTTTTTCACACAAATAGGATGTGCGTTAATGTTGATCAATAGACATTAATGTTGATGGAAAGACAAACTTTACAACCATTATTTTTAGTATGTTTTCCTACAAAAACGTTTCAAAGCACCTAGACAGTCTTGAATGGCTTTATTTTCTGATTTAGACTATGCTGGAATGTTCCTGAAACATTTATTTACCTGTTTCCTAGTTTATTGATATGAATGGGTGGAGTTTGCTGAGTGGAGAGCGCCAGGAAGCCCCCACTGTAGTAAGCTTGGAGGATGAGAGTGTTCGTGCTGATCTCCGAAATTTTCTTGAAGCCTTCCAAGAACTTTACTGGCATGCTCCTAGCTCATATCTTGGCGACCAGGTAGGTGACAATGGCCCTGGCTGAGGTTAGCTGTTTTTTCCTAAAGTTTTACTGTGGCCAAATTCTGAGACAGAATTAATATATAATCATGTTGGTGCACTACACTGGCATTGTATTTTTACCATGGTTGTGCAGGTGTATTGCGGGAAGGTAGCCAAAATCTTCTGACTCCAAGCCGCCTATTTCTGCAGTGCCTTATATCCTTCACAGCCACTGCATCTACATCCTTTTTCCTTTTGTTTTCATTGCCTATGCTGGAAACAAGCATAGTGCATGAACTATCTACATTGTCATAGTAATACAGTTGTAGTGCACTAAGGATTTTGGCCTTAAAGTCTAGGATATCATAAATGTTAGTGTTTTAAAGCATGGATAGTGGCCTCCCCCTCTGCAGCCTTTTCTCCGTTAAAGATATATTCCTGTAGGTTGGAGGACATTTGTGGAATGACTTATGGTTTAATACGTCTGCAGGTGAACTGGAAGGTTCCTAATACCATAGAGTTCTATTCTCTCTCAGCTCATTTAACCATGCCAGTACTGCTGTTTTGTGTTAGAGATAAATTGTGCAAACTACACAAAACAATTGGATTTTCAGAAAATGCAGTGCTTTGAAGAGAGAAATGTATATTGAAATTGGACCTAGAATCTTCATTGAAGAAAGAATCTCCGAATGAAACATGTCATTTGCCTCCAATTGCAGGTTTCATCCTATGGTGGATACTTGCGCTATCAGTTGCACTCTGATACTCGGAGGGGTGATGTATTTATACCAGTGGAATCCTGGCCTGATGTTATTCTGAAGGTACAGTTTAAGTTGCCCACATTCCTTGGTATGAATGGCACTCCATAAAACAGGCTTTCAGTTTAATAGTTGATGTGTGTCCTTTGTTCTTTCCTAGGGAAACCAGATGAGCATTATGTTTCTTGAAGGCACCTACCCCACACCTGGGGAGGTCTATGAAGGGCAACTCCAGCTTTTGGAGGTCAGTTCAGGTTGACAATAACATGAAATGGGTTGAGTCCATTAGTTGCTGGAGGCTGATGTATAACTGTGTCAGTTTCCACAATGTCCTTTGTGTTTTGCTTATTGTTATTTATCTTTTATTCCAGACATGTGTCGGTTATTCATTATATCTTGTCTTCCACAGGATAACTTCAGACACACTGAGACACACAATCCTGTTTCCAGGGAAGAGCTTATGATGGTTCTGGCTAACCTGGAGCAGCTGCAGATCCGGGCTCTCTTCTCCCAAATATCCTCATCTGTGTCCCTCCATCAAGTGACACTGGAAAGAGCAATAGAGACTGGTGGAGGCATCCAAGCCAGCAATGTGGAGCTTTGCATGTGCCCAGCCAATTATAGGGGAGATTCCTGCCAGGTAAGGAAGATGCCATGCTTGGATTTTTGTAGAGCGCTCAAACTCTGCTTAAGCTGTGCAGCTTGGGATTTCCCTTCCAGATGGCATAGTTTTGATACATAATCAGATAGTGAGTGCTTCATCCTGCTATGTTGAGAATGCCAACTCAGTGTGCAACAGCCATGAAAAAAGTGAATTTTCATGTTAAGGATCACTGAGGGAATAATGCCTCCATACAGATTTGTAGCACAGTCCATTTAGAATACAGTGTACACTTTTGCCCAGCTCTTGTTAAGTTTGAGGAAAAGTACAGAAAATGGCTACCAAAATACTCAAAGGACTGCAGCTGCTCTCCTACAAGGAAAAGTATAGTTCTGCATTAGACAGGCCTTTAGTCTGATCTGGCAAGGCTCTTTTTATCTTTTTCATAGAAGATAGATCTGTCAGTGGTCCAGAGACAGAGGCATGTCATTAAATACCTGCTGCTATATAGCAGCAACAGTAGCAGTAAGCAAGAAAGCAAGCCACTGCCTTCTTGCAGGCTTCCTAGATATGTCAGGTTGACTTGGATCTTCAGAGAAAACAATACCAGAATGTAGTGAGGAAGCCTGGCCAGAAACTGGCTGGGAGTCTCTCTTTGTCAGGTTCTGAGTCTGTCATTGCTGCTGCTTTTAGGTGATGCTACATATTATATTATAAAAAGTAAGTTTAGATTCCCCATTCCCCATCAATCTATGAAAAGAAACAGATTTTCTTAAAGATATAGCTATGTTAGTCTGTAGAATCAGTATGTAGAGAGATCTTTTAGCATTTTTGAGACTAATTAAAGAAAGAAGTTGGCAGTTTGAGCTTTCGTAACAGTCTACTTCCTCAGATACATTCCTCAGATGCATTTTTTAAAAATAATTTTAAAATTGGCAGTGTTACGTGCAAGTGCTGAATGCAGAGATATTTATTGTGTATGCTTTCTTAAAAGTATATTGATATTCAGGCATGTATAGGATTATAGCTTTATTGTTTCTACCAGTGTTATTTTTAAGTAAAATATTAGTATCCCATCCTCTATCTAAACACCGCAGAATAGTCTACTATAAAATCTTCCTCTGGCACACGTACCATATTGTGTACCTTCACATGTACACTCGTCCCTTCCCGTTCACGGACTTGGAGTCTGCAGTCTCACTCCTTCGCAGAGAGTAAGTGGGGAAGGACAAAATGGTGCATGCACCCAAGGCGCACACACCCATTTTAACTGACAGGCTTTGAATATTTGCGGTTTTTCTGATTCATGGGGTGGTGGTGGTGGTTCCAGAACAGATCCCCCATGAATCAGAAGGAGCAACTGTAGTTTGTATCTTATTTTTAAAAATGCATTATGATTGCAATAGCAAAGTTTTCCAGAGTTTATCAATGACATACTGAACAAAAAGTGTCAAAACACTGTTTATTGAAACTACTTTGCACTCCTGAGCATTATAATACAGTACCCAAAATGGAAGATTTTTCAGAAAGTTTCAGGTACGCAACAGGGTGAGGAATTCAAGGAAGAAAACTTAAGTGTCTTCCAGCTACAAATGTCTGCTTACTGATAAAGGTGCATATTATTTATTTTTTTGCAATTAGGAATGTGCTCCAGGCTATTACAGGGATACCAAGGGTCTGTTCCTGGGAAAATGTGTTCCATGTAATTGTAATGGTCATTCAGATCAGTGCCTTCCAGGATCTGGAATATGTATTGTAAGTAAACAAAATGTTGATCACACTCAATTTACCTAAAAGATTTCATATCCTTTAAAATCATGGGTTTGTTTATGTGGTGGGAAGTATTGGAACCTGAGATATTGTTACTCTGACACAGCAGTCCTTCAACTAGCAGAGAAATTCATTTTTCTTTATTACTTTTAATTCCAGGGCATTTGTCCAACTACTTTTTGCTCATTACTTTGATTCATACTAAGGTTAGATTGCATAAATTCGATAAGTGAAGTAATGTTATATGATCCTTTAGAAAAAAAGGATAATTAAAGTTGTGCTCTTAATTATCTTGGGGAGTTTCTCGTTCTATACACAAGACTCACTTTACTGTCCAAGTAGCTACATTTTCCATTCTTCTTGTTATTAATTAATTGAGACCCTCTCTCCCCATTAGTAGATGGATTCTTTTGAAGAAAGGCTTGGCTAGTTTTTGTTAAAGGGATAAGTAAGGCAGAGGAAGGGAGGGAGAAGAAGCAGAAAGAAAAGGAGATTGTCAAGATTTTAAATTGTGTGCCAGGTTCTGTGTGTATTGCAGCAAGGTACAGGTTTAACTGATCTCAAGACTATGAAGAATGCACTAAATAACCAGTGGAGTGTGGACAGAATTTAGCACGCTATTAGGTCATTAACTGTTTCACTTCAATAATAATCCTACTTAGAATTGCTCTGGAGGAGGAAAACAAATATTTGAGGCCATATTATTCTTATGTGGGAGGCAGTTGTTGTGGTATACCTTGATGGCATGAGCATATCCTGTGCTACTTTGTTTTTTTATTGATTGGATGGATATCATTTTTGAAATACAATAGCCTTCTGTGTTGCTATTAATTGAAATTCATATTAGAATCTCCCCCAACTTTAATGGTTGCCATTTCCCCATATTTCCTATCTGTGGAAAGGATGTTAAATAGTAGGGTCTTGAAGAATACCACAGGTCTGGGCAAAACTTTAAAACCATAGCCAGATTTTCTCACAAAGGTCATGATAATAATAATAAAAAAAACTACTGAATATGCTAAGTAAGTGTTATTTTGTTTGTGTGCAGAACTGCCAGCACAACACAGAGGGTGATCACTGTGAAAGATGCAAGGATGGTTTTGTGGGGAACTCTTCACTCAGTGGACCTCTGCAGTGCATGGGATGCCCCTGTCCTCTTTCAGTTGCATCTAACAAGTGAGCCTCTTCTCTAAGCATTTCACTCTGATTTGTGTGTGTGTGTATGGTTGGCATAAAATGATTTGGCTTCTTCTGTGTAATGGGAAAGGTGTATTAGCCTCTCACTTTTAAGATGATTCCTTTGTTCTTTCAAAGTGTTCTTTAGGAACAGAGGTCTTTTCTATTCATTGACCCCATTTATCAGGAAGCAAAAGGAACAAAATACTAATCAATTTGGGGCTTCATTTCAGATCCTATATATACTAAGAGCTCATTCATCATCAGACTCTAAGGAGCATTCCAAAGTGCAATATTTTGTTGCAGGTCCTCCTTGTATTATAAAAATAGTAGGTATATGCCATACAGCAGGTGTTCCTCAGTACATCATAACAGTTTATATCACACCCTTGTGAAGTGACATACTCAATAGAGATGTGTATCTCTTATTCACAGGATCACCATAAGGCAAAGCTGACTTGATGGCAATTTATAGCCACAATCCACTGGTTTCTGTAATGTGCAAATTGGGCCTTGGTAGTCTTATGAAAGCAGTTCATGCTGGGTGTGTGCACACTTGTAATTTCAAGAGGCAGTAATTAACCTAACTCTAGCAGTAAAATACTTTTTCTATTATTTCACTGTATGGGAATTACATATATCAGAGTAAGGAAATACCTTTATTATAGTCATTAAAATATTTTAAGTGGCACATCAGTTTTGAAATATTTTAGTGGTACTAATATAGGTATTACCTGTCTCTGATTTTTATGTTTACTTGTAGGCTGCACAGCTACTTTATTTTTACTGGGAATTAAACTAGAATTTTTGTCTTTCATTTTTATTATTTATACATATGAGGAGGAGGATAAAGAAATAAAGTGAAAACAAGGCTGTGCAGCATGCTTACAATCCACTGAGCATAGTGATTGAAATAGAATTCTGGTGTCTTTCATATATTTTATAGTGAATAAGGTTTCAATATCTGATTAACCACTGAATGGCTTACCGGCCTGAATAAGAGAAATGATTTTCATTCTCAGTGCTACAGCCCTAAAGTGGAAATGGCATCCTATTTTAGTGAATGCTTGGCCAAGATCCTGCATCAAGAGACATTTGTGTCACATATAGCTTGGTCTCCATAGCTACATCTCCTGATATTAGTAGACAATAATTGTTTTTCAGTGGCCATCCATATGAAAAATATTTTGGTCTGAAATGCTAAGATGGATTTTTGGGTTCAGGAAATATTAGGTTTAGGGTTGTATTCAGACATATAATGCACTCCTCCTCCAAACCTCACTCATGACCAGCATTTTGAACTAATACAGCAGGAGGAGGACTGTACCTAGTGTGGACAGAGTATTGAAACTGTACAGATTTATAAGGCACTTTATGTATATACATGATGTCATCCTGTACACAACCAGTCTTGTCTGATATTGGAAGCTAAGTGTCCTGTTCTGACACTGCAACAAAATGCAGAGTGTCAAGAGTGTAGTAGCAGAATGAATAAGCAGTGTCCAATAACAAACAGTCCAGGATCAGGAGCCATAAATCAACAGAGAGTTGAATAGGAGTAGCAATATATCGGAGTCAAGAAACAGTCCAGGGTCATAAATTACAGGGTCATATTTCACAGTAGATGGCTGAGAGAGAAACCAAGTTTGCTTCCAGCACACCAAATGAAAGGCCCCTAACTTATAAAACCATCAGACTCAGCCCCACCCAACTTGCAGACTGTATTTCAAGAGGGTGTTTCCCAAGTGTGTGCATGAAGCCTTTCACTTCACCTGTGGGGAAGGGACTGGGTTTGTGTCAAATGCTGAAGCCTTCACCTTTCCTAAGGACCTGAAGCTTTCTTTCCTACCTCTTTCTCCTTTGGAGAATTCAAGTAGCTGTCAAGTTGAGTTGGAGGAGGGCACAGCTGCAGTAGGTCTGTTTGTCTTCTGAAGCCAACTCTCAAGGGGGGAGGGGCATGACACTAAGAAGGGTCTGGTCTTGTTAGTATTCAAATGGGAGACTACCAGAGAAGAGCAGAGATCAGCAGAATCATAGAATCATAGAATCATAGAGTTGGAAGTAACCACAAGAGCCATCCAGTCCAACCCCCTGCCATGCAGGAACTCCCAATCAAAGCATCCCTGACAGATGGCCATCCAGCCTGTGCTTAAAGACCTCCAAGGAAGGAGACTCTACTACTCTCCGAGGGAGGACGAAGAATGAATTCCACCTGAAGCCATTGCTGCCCATCAGATGTGAAATACTAGGCTAGATGGACCAGTGATCAGACTCACTATAAGACAGCCTCCTGTGTTTTTGAGATCTCATTTGGTTTTACAATAGTTTTTTTGATGAGACATTTATTATCTTGGCCTTTTTTTCCTAGCTAGTTTAAAAATGTTTCCCTCTCTGCTTGCCTTTTTTACTTCAGCTTTGCCATTGGATGTGTGCAAAGAGGCTCTTCCACTCAATGTCTTTGCAAGCCTGGTTACGCTGGAGTTTCATGTGAACGGTAAATAATGGCTCAGATCAATGATCTCCCAGCTGGTTTGGTCTGTGGTGGTTTAATCAGCACCATGAAAAGAAGATATGAGAGAAAGGGAGTGGGGACATGGGACAGTTGCCATGCAGATGCACTTATTGCAGCTCTCCTGCCTTATTTTTTCTTCCAAAGTTGTGCTCCAGGTTACTATGGAAACCCTCTAGTGATTGGCAGTTCCTGTCAGCCTTGCGACTGCAGTGGAAACGCCGACCCAAATATGCTCTTTAGTGACTGCGATTCATTGACAGGTTTCTGCACAGGGTGCATGTACAACACAGCAGGACCACGGTGTGAAGTATGTGCCCCTGGGTTTTATGGTGATGCTGTGGTGGCAAAGAACTGCACTGGTAAGCATGCCCCAGATGTAGCAACTAGCCACACTCATGGGTGCATTTATAAAGCTGGAAATAAATTGCAGGCAAAAGTACATTCTCATGTAAAGGAGGATAGAAAATGGGAATAAATTCTAACCCCTCATTACAGAGTTGCTTCCCATTATTTACTATTTATTCAAACCATTTTTCTAGTCAATTTTTTAGACAAAAATTCCTAGGAGACCAACAAAGATGAGTATGACTGCCTTCATGCTTGCAAATGAAGAGAAATTACACACAGGGAAAAGAAGATGGGGAGTGCTGAGGGAAAGAGCAGACAGCAGTTCTTAAAGTTATAGTTGTTCTCATGAAGAAAGGAGGTGGAAGCAGATTATATAGTGATATAGAGTGACTGCTGTTAGGTAACTGTTGAAAGAGGGCCAAAGAGAGAGAAAGTGGGATAACATTGTTTCTCATCTCGCTTTACTTCTGCAACCTTAAGGTAAGGGTGTCCCTAGATGACATTTGAGGAAAGGCCATAGGAAAATAGGAAACACACTCCCTGTAGTGAGATGAAACATTTTCTTGCAATTGGAAACCAGATACATTACTACTCAGAGCATCTATCTATAGCAGTAGTTGGCAATCTTTTTAAAGCCAGAAACTTGGATAAAATCTGCAACATGGGATTTTTAATATTTTGCCTGCCTGCCTGCCTTCCTTTTACTACTTTACCTCCACCTTTCTCTCTGTTCTTTTATCCCCTTCCTTTTCTCTTTCTAATTGTTTATGGTTTATGTTTATCTTCATGTGTATATTTTTTATGAATCTTTCAGTCTAGTAACTGATCAGAGCTGGATTGGCCAACTAATGTCTTGAAAGCTTCAGGGTTTGTGTGACCAATGAATCTATACTGGTGCTTGTCTAGGGGAATGGAGCCAAGTGTTTAGGGCAGGGGTAGGCAACCTTTCCCCTTTAAGGGCCGAGGGACTTCAGCTCCCAGAAGCCTCAGCCATGTTGGCCCATCGTCCCATGTTGGCCAATAGCTCCTGGGATTCTGGGAGCTGAAGTCCCTCAGCCCTTAAAGGGGAAAGGTTGCCTACCCCTGGTTTAAGGCTTTTCACTGGCTGCTGCTAATGGGAGAGCCAACAGCAGTAGTTCCCCATTTGCTCAAGTATAGCAGCCTTCCACCTCAAGTGATACTCCTCTTTGTTGCCAAATGCACCATTCTTTCATTTCAAAAGATATAATGGCTTGCAATATAACATTCTGTCACTTTTCTTCAAGGGTAGAGTACAATACAAGAGAAAATAAATACTCAGTGTATTAACATATTTCTAAATATTTATGTTTGTGTATTTCTATTGATTGTATCTTCACCACCATAGTTTATTATGGAAAAAATCCTAATGAAATGAAAAGCCCACTGATTTCTTTTTCCCCTTATAGACTGCAATTGTCTCTCCTGTGGGACTGAGTCATGTGATCCCAGGACTGGCCAGTGTCACTGTAAACCTGGAGTGACTGGTCAACACTGTGACCGTTGTCAGGTAAAAAATTAACTGGACTTTTCCCAACTTACACACAAATGCATACAACAGAAATCATGCATTGTTTTTGTGACATTAATGCAAATTGCAGAAGTGTAGCTATAGTCTGAATTCACTGTATGCATACATATGTAGATTTAGCAAGCATGCATACTGTACTGTAACTCATCAACATTTACAGCACACCACAAATCTAGTTACTGAAACTTAATTTCATTTGTTCATCTGTGTCAATTAATTGTTTTTAAAATTCTCCTGGAGGAAGTATGAATATATGCAGTTTTTCAAGGATTGTACCTATTAGCAGCAATGTTCAAAGTATGCGTCTAAGGCAGTCTTTCCTTTTTGCCTTACACATTAGCATTAGGCAAGCATTTGCTGTATTAACTAGTAGCATATGGGTACTTAATACCATTGCAGATTGTTTGTTTGTTTGTTTGTTTGTTTTTTGCCAGTATTGAATCTAACTGATAAGTATCTTGGAGTTAACATAGGGATGATTCTGATCAGCCTTTCTGCCTGCCATGGGGTAAACATCTGTTGGATCATTTACCTGAACCAAGATTATCAAAACAACTCTGCACTACTATGCATCCCTGTTAATATATCCCTTTTATTTTGGAGAGAGTTTCTTTAGAATGAGTTCATATCCTGTTGAGCAAAGAGGACCATGATAAGAGTGAGGCAAATCTACTGTTCCTGTTGCTTATAAAATGGAAACTAACTGAGTCTTTCCCCCTTTTAGGAAGGGCACTATGGATACGAAACATGCTTAGGTTGCCAGAGGTGTGATTGTGATATTGGATCTGTGAGCAGAGACTGCCATGCTCAGAATGGCCAATGTCGTTGCAATCCAGGTGTGAGTGGCTCTCGTTGCCAGCAGTGCACACCTGGCTACTGGGGACTCGGCACAAATGGCTGCTCAAGTTAGTTCTTTTTGATCACTTTTATGTTTCACTAGAGGGAAAGCCAGACTTTTGATCCTGAACCTCAAAGAAAAAGTGCAAACTCAAAATCTCTGCACCGCTTCCTTGTCCTTTCATGTGGGCACAAGCTTGAGCATGTTCAGAGGAGGGTGACCAAAACGGTGAAGGGTCTGGAAACCATGCCTTATGAGGAGAGACTTAGGGAGCTGGGCATGTTCAGCCTGGAGAAGAGAAGGTTAAGAGGTGATATGATAGCCCTAAGTATTTGAAGGGGTGCCATTTTGAGGATGGAGCAAGCTTGTTTTCTGCTGCTCCAGAGAATCGGACACGGAACAATGGATACAAACCACAGGAAAAGATATTTGGCCTAGTAATAATAATAATAATAATAATAATAATAATAATAATAATAATAAATTTTATTTATAACCCGCCCCTCTGCATAGCAACCGGGGCAGCGTACAACAAAATTAAAACAAACAGCAGTTAAAATACATCTTCACCCTAATCCCTAACCCTCCCACCCCTTAAAACTAAATTAAAATAATACAGAGTTAAAATAACAATTAAAACAACATCAAATACAATAAAAATAGCTTTAGAGCAAACAGGTTGTGATAGCAGGAAAGGCGGGAAGCAAAACTCCTCCATTAGCCAGGAAGTTATTCCGGGAAGGCCTGCCGGAAGAGATCCGTCTTTAATGCTTTTTTAAAGCAATCCAAAGAAGTGATAAGGCGGATCTCGTCCGGCAGGCCATTCCATAGTCTGGAAGCGGTTACAGAAAAGGCCCTCTGTGAGGTCTGCACCAGCCTAGTCTTCATAGGCTGCAGCATAGGACCTAAAAATTGGGAGGAATTTCCTGACAGTGAGAGCTGTTCGGCAGTGGAATTCACTTCCGTGGAGAGTGGTGAAGCCTCCTTCTTTGGAGGTCTTTAAACAGAGGTTGGATGGCCATCTGTCAGGGCTGCTTTGATTGTGAGTTCCTGTATGGCTGGTGGTTGGACTGGATGGCCCTTGTGGTCTCTTCCAACTCCATGATTCTATGAAAAAATAGAATTGCCATAGCTGAGCTCAAAGCAGTAGTAGTTGTTGTTATTTCTTACCAGACTCTCCATGGATCAAGCCAGGGAATGACAGATTAATATAATGCAAAACATCAATTAAAAACACACAATGTCAGTTCAGAAGAACAAATAGAACAATTAAATATTAAAACAATCAGTCCATATTTGAAATTCATAACGTACTTCTTCAAAAACCAGTTGCTAAGCAGATTTTGTCTAGGGTTGTCATCTTCTGAGTGGCACAGTTGGTGATGTGTACATGGCTTACTGCAGCCTTTCCTTAAGTACACACTGTCTGCATTCAGACACATCATGCCATGGATTGGAGAATCAGTAACAAGCCCTGGGCTTATGCGTATCCTGCACCTCTTCCTTGCTTGTCCTTTCATGTGGGCACACAGTTTAATGAACGGCTTCCTGCTTTGATCAAACCATAGTTTACCATTGAAAGCAACTATTATAATTTGACCTAATGATTTCCCCACAAACCAAGATCAAAGACAAAAAATATGATCCTGATATGTGAGCAAACTGTAATTTGATCAGACATGGAAATGGTTAATTAAAGCCGCAAACCAGTGAAGGAGGGACTGAACACTGGACTCAGTTGCATTTTTGTCTAACAGTATCCCTCAGATGGTTAAAGATCTGTGAATTCCTTCTTTCTTAGGCACATGAGCACTTTCTTTGAGCATAATAATCTTATTGTCTAAAAAACTCAATGCTGTAAATTGGTCCTTGGAGCAGCTTGAGAGTAGCAAAGGGTTCAGGCTGTTTTGGATTTGAGCTTTGTGTATTTTCAATTTATATTCATGGAAGAGTATAACTCTAATGCAGTTATTCCCAAACTTTTGCCCTCCAGATGTTTTGAACATCAACTCCCAGAATTCCTGACTGTTGATCAAGCTAGCTGGGACTTCTGGGAGTCTGAAGTCCAAAACACCTAGAAGAGAAAAGTTTGGGAACATGCTGTAACTGAGCATGTGCAAAGGTTCAGTACAAATTAATACATGATAAAAAAGCACAGCCTTGTTAATGTATTTTTGGTCAAGATTAATGTGTCCTTCACTTTTCCCCTGTAGAATGTCACTGCAAAGGAGGTTCTTGTAATCCACGGACTGGAGAATGCACCTGTACAAATGGGCTGACAGGGAAGCAGTGTGACAGCTGTATAAAGAAATATGAGATTCCTGTGGTAGATGGCCCAGACAACATGAGATGTGAAGGCTAGTCTTTTACTTCGCTCTGCTTCCTTCTCTGTCCAGGTTCCTTGGTCCCAGTCGTAGTGTGTCCATTTCTGCAGCTGCCTTTGCATTAGATCTATGAAATTTTAAGCCAGGAGTGGGAATCATGTGGACCACAGACTACATTTGACCCTTAAGGGAAATCCACTGGAGTCTATGGGACCCTCCACTGGCCTCCCAGCATCCCATCCCAAATTTTTTTTTTTTACTGACTCCCTTTCCATTTTTCAGATGAAAAAATACTTTAAAATGCTCTAAAATGCTGTTTTGGAGATTTCCCCACACCAAAACAGCAATGATCTCTCCCTAGAATGCCCCAAGTGTCAAGAGTGATTTAATGTTATTCATGGGCATCAAAACAGTAGCCATGATAATGTGGCTGTGACTCTCTGGAGGTATTCTGGAGAAAAGGAAGATATGTGGCTGTAAGTGTTTAGGCTCTGGAGTGTGCCCATCCTTGCCTTAAACTTTTCCATCCTACACAGATTTTTTTTTTGCACGTAAAGTTGTTTTAATAGCTCTTGTTATATTCAGTATAAATAAATGATCAAGTGATCATCCAAAACATTTGTAAATCTGTGTCTTACTGCCTTACCTGCCCATTTTTTCACTGATTTTCTTTCAAACATACCCGTTTGTTTTTTCTAATTCCTTTCATGTATTTTTCTCACATTAACACATACAACTAAACAGTGCCCACCACTGTGACAGTGCTGTGCTCCTCCTTCTCGTTCCTTCTCATCAGTATTTCTATTTCCATTCCTAAACATTATAGGCTGAAAGCATAGTGTTTGTCTCAATTTTTAGCACCTTGAATAACCATAAAGTTTATGTTACAATTGAGTCAGTCTGTCAAGCTAGAATATTATCTAGTAAAAACACATTGTGTTTAGTTCAGTCTCCTTCCTTTCCCCATTCAGGTGTGGTTTTGTGTGCGTGTGTGTTTGTTTCCATTTTTTAGGATAAATGTCCTTAAGGCCCCCCCCCAAAAAAATTCTCTTTCACAGTCCATTTTGAGTATCTGTGTTAAGTGTACCTTCGTCACTATTTCCTATCTTAGGTAGTTCTGTATCTCCTTTATGGAAACCATCTAAGAGCTGCATATTTACTCTTCTCTCACTAACAGCTTGTGACAGCTGCGTATTGCTCCTGTTGGAGGATCTCCAGAAGATTGAAAGCTCTTTCCCTGCCCTTAGGCACCAGCTGACGAGCCTCAATGCCACCTCTATAGCATGGACCCGTCTACATAGCATTAATGGTTCTATGCAAGCCATCACTGTACGTGAAGCTATCCAACTAATTCTTCTAGTTTTTGCAAAGGGTTTGGGGGTTCTGAGATTTAATTCCTGCCTCCTCTACTTCTTACAGAACCATCTTCGTGAATATCAGAATTCCTTAAACAGGGCTAGGCAACAAGCTGATGAGCTGGAAGAGGAGAACACAGACTTTGTTCAGGATTTGAATGCTCTTCAACACAAGGTAGTGCTTTCTCTTCTCTTCTATGACTGCCTCTGCAAATTTAAATAGTGCAACAGTGTGCTTGGTATTCTACTAAACACAGTTTGATTGATATTCTGCTGAGAACCCAGTTCAGTTCATAAAAATAAAATGAAATTTAGAGAAGTATCTCAAACTTGCAAATGTTGATTGCTTTTCAGCAAAAGTTTCACAACAGCTGCAATCCTGCTTCCCAAGTTTGATTGATGCAACCCAGTCTCTTGGGTCTCTTTGGACTTCTTCTAAACTATCAACTTTGTGTTTTTAGGCAACGATGACCAATAGAAAAGCTATCCAGGTAACAGATAGCACAGAAGAAAACTATCAACAAGCAGACAACCTTGTACAGGATATTAGTAAAATTCAGAACAAAATTAATGGTGAGATAATGATTTGTAGTTTTGAGATCTTTATGTATGGAAATGCCTCCACTTTGGCAAACCCCAGCCTGACCAGTACCTATAATGTATAGAGAACATCAGATAACAACCATGTTATAATTTGTTATTGTGAAATATTATAGTATACTTTAAATATTACCCTAACCATGTGGGAGGCACTTCCATTAATGGGTTCTGCATGGCTGTAGTAAAATTTAAATAGCTCAGTTGTGTGGATAGTTGGGATTACGGGGTCTCAACCATAGGACTAGCTTGATGTTGCTTCCATTGGTCTTGGTTCTGGGAGAAAGACATGGTATAAATAAGGTTAAGATTAAGACCCATATGACTCCCCTCCCTCATATAACTCAGTTATGTCACTTCAATATTGCTTGAGCTGTATGGAAGCTCTCATGTTGGAATGCCAACTGGGCAGCTAAAGTACCATTCAGAAATCTCCTTTGGTCAAAGTAAGACATGAAACTGCTCAACAAATAATTTCTGAAATTGACAATTGGTTATTGCTGGGGCACTAAAAGAATGTCAGAATCCAGAAGTGTATGAATCTGCCATAATAGAGGGAATGGGGGACCGGGAATAATTAATGTGGTGATAAATCGATAAAGAGAAGTAGAGGGGAATGAGAAGGGAACAACCAGCAAAGTAACACCTTCCCTTTCCGGGACAGATGCAGGCGATAATTGAGGGGGGGGGACACACTTAAAAGAGCCTTTTGATGTATCCCAAGGTGCTTGCATTGCAAGCCAGGAAAGGGGGGGCTAGAAGAGAAATGGTTTTAAAGAGTGTGTTGTTCTGGGGAAAACTCAGTTTGTACACCAATTTGTCTGTGACAACGTCTGCTTTTGAAATCCAGAATAAAATGTCAGTTACACTGCAATGTTTTCTTGGTTTTTCAAATTTTGGTCAGCTGAACATAATAAAGTTTCATTTTGCAGTAAAGTGTAAATCATATAAAAGGAATATTTAAAAATAAAACTGTTTTTAAAAAATATTATTGTTGAGGGTCTCATAGAAAAGCTTCACATGTATTCTTGAGCTACATCAAGAAGGAAGTGAACAAAGTCTAAGGGCCTCAGTCATTCCCATTGCAAAATAGTAAAATAAAAAGCATTCCTAACTGAGCCTTCTCATGAGTGAAGAAGTGCATATGCTGAGCTCCTTCTGCACTTTCATGTGTGCCTAAATGAAAATCATGGATCAATACGCTATGCTACGTAGCTTGCAAAATTCCATGGCCACATCAAATCATGGAGCAAACCAAAATATTTCCCTGGATGAGTGCATGGTGAGGAGCTAAGTAGATTATTGGAAACTAGTCTGTTTTGCCACCCAAGAGGGAATTTAGCAACTGAGACTACTGGCATATCTTATGGAACAGGGAGTATGTTGCTAGTGTTTTTCTGTACAGGGACATGTTTAAGTCATAGAGGTAATTTACAACAGTGGTTCCCAACCTTTGGTCCTCCATCTGTTTTGGACTTCAGATCTCAGAAACCCCAGCCAACTTGGCCAACAGTTAAGAATTATGGAAATTGAAGTCTAAAACATCTGGATGACTAAAGGTCAGGAATCATTTACCTGAGCTCTTTGAAGAACTGGCGACAAGTGAATGTTCCATAACTATGCAAAGTGCAAGTGCTATTCATTTCCTAAGCACAAACATGATATATTTTTAATGTTTATATGAAAATGTTGGTGTGGCTCTCTTTAAAAATAGATCTTGTTTGCCAAATGGACATCTTTACCACTGCAAATGCCAGTTCCACTTCCACAGAGGAGTTCCGTCGGAAGATGGCTGAGGTAGATGCAATGCTGAGACATATGAAGACCATAGATTTTGATTTTCCAAGAGCAACAGCAATTGAGGAACATGATGATGCTCGGAAATGTGAGTATAATAGAAACAACAAACACAGGGAGTGTTTGGGGAGAAGGTAGACTCTCAAAGAGTCCTTCCTTTAGATGACATAGTTAGGATGCTTAATTGCAAACTGGTTGATTGGGGTAAAATTACAGCAATTTAATCGGGCATTATATACTTCCATTACCACAACAGTTTGGAGAATTCAGAGTTTGCAAAGCTAAAATAATCAAATAGGGATTTGGATGGAAACCCTTCCCTGGTCCTCTTGTGTTAAGATTTCCATCTTGTCTACTATGCTGGGGGCTCAAGTCTGGTCACAGATGATGATACAAATGCAAATTACTGTATTTCATAATTTAACTTAACCACCTAAAGTAAACAAAGTTCCTTTTTTCTTCTCCTTGTGCTGAGTAGGATTTGCTGTCTCTAAAACCTGACAAATACTTTTGGACAAATCTTTGGTTTGGATTGCAACTTTTTCTTTCTGAAATATCAAGAATTATGCAGTAGAAAGTATTTGTTCTGATTATATTAATGAAATGTCACTTAATTTTAGGAATATGTCACAACTTTTACCCTAATATATATCTGAAACTAGTTCCATTGATGTTGAGATGGACTAGGCTTTGGTTGGGAGCAGACCAAATTGCTTAAGGATAAGAGTATCCACCTTGCAGTTTCAATTTTACTTGGAGGCCCTCCAGATTCAAAGTTACAGCTTATTTGTGACTAGAAAAAATAATGATTTTGAAAAGATGGACACTGATATATTGACAGCTTTCAAGTATGCTGAATAGCTGAGGCAGGATCTTGTAAATTAATGTGTGTGCGGAATATAGAAGCAACACTGACATCTGTCGAGGCTTTCATTACATCATCAAGATCTATTTCAGGGGTAGGCAACCTTTTTGAGCCGGGGGCCGGGTTGCTGTCCCTCAGACAATTGGGAGGCCGAAGCACCAAAAATAAATAAATAAATAAATAAAATTATGCATGCACACTCTCTCAGCCCCAGAAAAGCCATGGCAAAACCCCTGTGGAGATTTTGCCAAGAAAACCCCAAGAACAAGTAATAACAACAATAATTAATACCATCATGGCGGGCGGTGGCGGCAGCAGGAGCGGCCTGGGGCTGATCCAAAGGCCTTGGGGGGCCGCATCCAGCCCCCGGGCCTTAGGTTGCCTACCCCGATCTATTTTGTATTGAAAGAAATAGCAAATACAATCAGCCCTCCAAATCCACAGATTTTTTTATCCATGGATTCAAGTATCGACAGTTTGAAAATATTTTAAAAATATATAAATTCCAAAAAGCAAAGCTGGATTTTGCCATTTTATATAAGGGATGCCATCTTACTATGCCACTGTATATAATTGGACTTGAGCATCCACAGATTTTAGTATCCACGGGGGAGGGGGGGTCCTGGAACCAAATCCCAGCAGATGCCAAGGGCCTACTGTATAATAATAATTAATAAGCAGTGTATTTAAATTGCACATCCTTTGAGAGTTGTGTCTTTCTTGTTGTTTGTTGTGGCCAATGCAACACTCGTAGTGAACATGCAAGCATGAAACTGCATTTATCAGTTACTATTGTGAACTCTTATTCTATCAGTGTTGGATCATGTGAAAACTGAGCTTTTCAGCAAGTTGGAGTCCAACCAAGAGCTAGTGAGCCATATTGATGACCAGTTGGATCAGTACAGCTCAGAACTGATGGACCTACGAGATGCCCTAAATGAAGCTGTGAATAAAACCCGTCAGACAGAGGACCTCAATAGCCTAAATCGCAATCACCTGGAGGAAACCCAAGTATGAGAATGGGTCTTGTGCTACCAAATGAATTGCTCTGCCTGGGGGGATTTTATGTTACATGACAATTTACCTGACTTCTCACTGTGGGTAAAACATGTCTGGTATATAGACTGCATCCAGTATGTTCTGTCATGTCTGCTAGGGCTGTATGTGTCTTGTGTTGTCCGTCTAACAGTCCTCAAGCCAAATCTACCCATCAATTTAGAGGCCTTCCAGTGGTTTCTACTTGATTTATCACACACACACACATTTTGTAACGAAATAATGTTGCCGCTTCAAAACCATCTGACTAAAGATTATGCCTGTAGCATTGTGGGACACCGCTGATCTAGATTATACATCAGTTCATTGTATGAATTTGGGGTGAAATAAGATTGAAGGTGCATTAGTCCTGCACTCTGAAAGGAGGTATGAATTTGTGGATAGACTGTACATAATATAGACACTCTGTTCTTTATGATAGTGGCTCTTGAGAAGATGCTGAATTTTTATGTTGGGCTGTGTTAGTTAATGTGTATTTCCTGTCTTAACAGCAAAAAAGGAAGACACTGAAAGAACAGTATAGTGAGATCCAGAATACTCTGCAACTGGCTGAAGAGTCTCTAGCCCAGGTTTCAGATTTTCTGCAGATAGTAGAAGATGTCAAGGAGGTAAGTGCTAGAAAGCTAAGATTCCCTATCAAACCCAAAGAGAGTGGAGCTGGGGGTGAGAAATGTTGATATGTATCATTTTAGGACCTGCTGTTTGTAAGTTGTGAAAGAGATCACAAACATGAAAGGACTAGCTTTTTAGAAATGATGCACTTTAGAATCAGAATACTGCTAGTCCCAAGATTATGTTTGTTTTCTCAAGTGCCACAGGATAAATTGTTCAGAAAGTTCCTCTGAGCAAAATCCATTCTATCTGCTGCTATCTCCTTTCCCCTCTCAGGATGTGATTAATACCCAATCCAGAAGAACGAAAAATAGTTTCAGCAGCCTTTATTTGGCGTCCATAAGCTGCAAAACAGTTTCCAATAAGCTCTCTTTATGCACCTGAGCCCTCCATAGGATTTCTAGATATCAAAGTGATGGATTACTGTGTCTGTATGTGTTCATTTTCTTTGAAAAGTTTTTAGATACTCTTTCAAAAGGATAAGTTGGGTTTGTATCATAAGTTTAACCAATGAAACCAACAGCTTGGAAAGTCGGGAAGGACTGGGGTGGGGAAGTAGAATTAATTTCTGAAAACACTCAAAGCAGCTTCATTTATATACTGCTTCATATCACGCTATGGGATGTCTAAGCGGTTTACAACTGTGAGCTCATTGCCCCCCAACAATTGGGTACTCATTTTAATGACCTCGGAAGGATGCAGGCCTGAGTCTAGCCTGAGCCCTGGCTAGTATTGAACTCGCAACCTTGTGGTCTACGAGTGAGTGGCTGCAGTACAGGCATTTAACCACTGCACCACCACTCACATCATATATAACCAAAAAGAAAGTCCATCTCTCTGGGTTGTTGTCACAGTAGGTCTCAGATATTTGGATGCTTTTCATATTGCCAATGCTACTGAGATGCATCTCCAGCCAGAGAGAGGAAAGGAGTGGAGAAACCAGGTTAATGTATGCTGGCAAATGCATCCTGTTGTGTTTCAGGAATCTGAGAAGTTAGCAGCCCAGCTGGATGGAGCCAGATACCCTCTGTCGGAGAAGGCAAAGGAGTATTCTCTTGCTAGCAACAAGATCCCTGTTGTTGAGAAGGCTGAAGGGCATGCAAAGCTTCTAGATGAACTGGCAAAAAACTTGTCCAGGTAACCGTGCTTTACTTCTATACCTCTGCTGCTTTCCTTTGCTGGTCCATCAGGGCTTCTGTCCTGAGATATCATACTAATATATGATTAAGGATAGTTGATTGTGTACATAACTAAGATTTGCTTGAATGTTTTGATAAATAGTATCTCTGATGACTCTTCTGCAAGAACAGTTGAATTTGTGCTTTACAAAAAAGAGCATTTGAATGGCATTTTCCCGACTCTTAGAACAGTTTTCCATTTGAAAGAGTGTGTATTGGGATGTAGTAATTGTAAACCAGTATTTCTAATGAAACCAGTCTTGTTTTTTTAAAAATGTGATAGGATAGCAGAAAGATGGGATCTTTCTGAGATGGTATCTGGAGGGAACACCACATATTCAATACTACTGAAAAGGTCATTTTCTCTCAATCATTGCCAGCCCTTCGTTTTTTCAGTGCACAGAATATTCTATCTTATTCTATCTTTCCATTCCTGTACAAAAGTAAAGACATTATGATGTGATAGTCATGAGTTGGCTGGCAAGTATTCAAGGTAGGCCATGGGCCAGACTTAGCCTTACATAGCAAAGATCCCTTCCAATTATTTCTTGTCTTCCAAAACTAGCATCATCCATGGTACAAATCAGGATGGATTTATTCAACGAGCCATCAACGCCTCTAATGCCTATGCCAGCATTATTGCAGCCATCAAGGATGCAGAGAGTGCTGCCAATGAAGCTAAGAGTGCTGCTGGTGAAGCTTTGACGGTATGAGTCTTTTCTTGTACAATAAACATTTAAAGCCATGACTAAAAGCTAGTGCCCCTGCTAAGATTCTGTTGTCAGAGAATGTAGTTCACTGTCCTATGCTTTCCCAGGTTGTCAAGTGGTCCATCAACAGCATCTGTCAGGACAACTGTCATCCTTTGCATATGATTTGCTCCTTTCCCCCAGATGCCTTGCAGACAGGTGGTTCTCATTGTAGAGTTTGTTGGAAGAAAAGCAGCCTGGCAGACAAAGGGAGAAGCAAGACAGAAAATGATAGCCTGTTAACATGATCGTAGCTTTTGGCATTCATCACATGCCTGCCTTTATCTCACTGATTTGGTACTCAGTCAATGCACATGGCCAACCTGGGAAGCCAGAATATGCAGACAAATTGCACATAATCTCTTCAGAGTATATTGACTCAGTCCAGTTGGTCAGTTGAGTTTGGATGATAAGATACTGACTCAGTTGAGCGTTCACGAAATTGGCAATTGCTTATTTGAAAGGATACCTTCTGCTCAAGGAGGGGGACTCTGACAATCTTCCAAAAGCATCTGAGGAAGTAGACAAGTCTACAAAAGCTCATGCTGCCAACTTCTTATTTTCTTTCAATTAGTCTCTAAGGTGCTACAAAATCTCTCTAATACTGATTGCAAAAAGATATGAAAATAGTGGAATGGAGAATAACAGGACAGTGGGGTTAGCAAATGAAGAAGTGTTGGGATGACTCCCATGGTCTCATATAAGCCACAGATTCATAGGCAAGTTTCTTCTGTGTATGCAGAATGTCATTTTGGAGGATCTCGGGACCAGTTCAAAAGAGATGAAGAATAACAGTATTGCTTTAGAAGAAGCTGGGAAGAAGGAACAAAGGAAGCTCAATAAAGGTAAGAGAGAAGCCAACACATTCTCTATTGTCTAATATTACCAGGGAAGTTCACATCTGGGACTCACCTCATTCACTGACCCTTCTGCCCCCACAGAACCCCTTCTGCACCTTTCATTTTCCCCCAATAATTATCCTACATTTTACAAACTCTTTGTCTTTTCACTTTATAAGGACATTCATGTCTGAAAATGTATCAACTTTAGCAAAAGTCTCTAGCAAACTATTTATATAGCATGACATCACTATTGTCAAGAAGGACAAATACTTAAAATCCAAAGTGTATGTGTCCAGTAATAACTCAATGTGCATTGTGGGCTTTAAAGATTTTAACCACAGCAATGCTATGACATTTAAATGGTGTAGCATGGACCTTGATCAAAGCTGATACATTAGAGAAGCAAAAGATCTATTTCTTTGCCCAGGCCCTTTACATTTCCTTTTTACAGCACACCAGTTGTGTTTTTAGTTGAGCAAAGAGATGGTACATAGAAACATGGCTCTAGTGCTTAGGAAGAAATGGGAAAAGAACACCTTCATGAATATTTGTATTCATTGGGGAACACAATGCTAACGCCTCTTAGTCCATCACCATACCTCTTCCATATTGTTAATCATGGACATCATTCTAATAACCCTAATTTAATACATATGTAACCCTGTATTTTATTTGTTTCAATCTAAGATATCAAGGGAGCATTGCAGGCAGCCAGAAATAGATTGACAGGCATCCAAACAAAGAAGGAAGATCTTCTGAATCAGCTGCAATCTGTGAAGATCACTCTGGACATGGTCCAAGGTTTGTCCATGTTTTTGCTTCCTCCACAAACTGTCTCTCAAAAAAACACATCATCCTGGAATATCCCCTTACCTTCTGGGCACTTGAGCTAAGTCTTCTTCCAGTTTTAGCACTGTTATGCACTTGTAAGCAAATCCAAAAGGATGGTTCCTGGCATTACCAGCCAAAAGAGGTTATGCAAATATTTTGTTTCTTTTTCTTAGCACATTTTCTGTGGTAAGAGAAATGGGAGAAATGTGGGGGAAATGGTGGGAAAGCATTGGGGAGAGCTATAAATGGAAGATGAGGATGCCTTCATCCCTGTAAAATGCAGGCAACTTTATCTGTTAGCACCCCATGGTCCTTTTGAATGAGAAAATGTGTATTAATTTCCAGTCTTCACTATGAAAAGCCAAGTACTGCTTGAATCCAAGATTCTTTGCTAAGTCCTTTATTCACAACTTTGAATTAATGAAATTCATTTAATACAAGATTTATATAGGGCTTCCACTACCACAAAAGTCTGAATGTCATATAATGCTGAATCATGCA
This sequence comes from Phrynosoma platyrhinos, assembly GCA_020142125.1. Taxonomy (NCBI): domain Eukaryota; kingdom Metazoa; phylum Chordata; class Lepidosauria; order Squamata; family Phrynosomatidae; genus Phrynosoma; species Phrynosoma platyrhinos. The sequence goes on along the minus strand of CM034706.1, from coordinate 261,607,810 downwards.
TTTTTTCACGGTCCAGAAAATATTGCTGAGCTAACAATTCTAGGAATATTTGCCACTTGTGCTCTCCTTGGGCTGGAATCAGAAGTTGAAAAAGTTACTTTTTTAAAACTACAGTTCCCAAAACCCACTAGCCACTGTGACCACTGGCTATTCTTGTTGTAATGAATATGTGATGTTGCGAGAGACCTAGGATTGTATGTTAGACAGAGACCGGATTCTTCCAGTCAATTTCTGGTAGTTTCACTTCTGTATTTTTATTTATAATTTCCTTTTTTTTCCGTTGCAAGATGGCACAGCAGAGGCAATCCAAAGTGCCAAAGATGCTGCCTCAGAGGCCAATGAGACAGTGGCAAGGATGGAAGTAAAGCTCAGTGACATGCAAAAAAATCTGAATGAGTGGAATCAACAATATGGAGATCTCAAAAGCGAAGATTTAAATCAAGCTGTTCAAGATGCCAAGAACACAGGTATATAATTTTCATTGTCAAGTATGCCTTCTTGCCTTCTTAGAATAGGTTTGAGGCTGATCCAGATGTCAATGTAATAATAGTGACATAACTATTAATAACTACAGTAAGAATTTGTTCAGTTATGTTGATCTGGTGATAGCTTGTGATGAATGATAAACCAGAAAAGTTGTCATCTGCTCATTTGTCTTCTAGCCTTTCTTCATAGGCTGATTAGAGAATTAATAAACTGCCATGTATCTTTCTCCCCATCATTCCACAGTAGCTATTGCAAGACATAGCTGGACAGCAAGACATAGCTGGACAGCTAGCAGTGGGTGTTGGCTTGGTGGCTGGCCATCCTGTCTGCTGACCCTGAAAGAAGCAAGATCACCACTACTGCAGTCCCTAGCACTGCAGAGAAGAAATAAACTGCAGCATCATGGGTGTTTTTTATATCCCAGTTTGATATGGTGATGATGGTTGGCATGAGATAACATCTTGGCAGCAAGGCCCCCAACTCCAATCTATCGCCTTTTCCAAACCACCTCCTCAAGTGGCCACCTCACTTTGCATCATGGGAACACCAACCTTGCAAGTGTGGTATGAGGCATTTGCGGAATTAATGAAGGATAATGGTCCCACCATATTGTCACAGATATACTGTTCCAGGAATTTTTATAGTCCTTCTTCGAACTCCTATTAACACTGTCTGCCATTGGTAATATCTACCCATAGAAAATTCATGACCCAAACTTTCTTTTTTCTCTCCTCCAGTATCAAGCCTTGAAAGCACCCTCCCATTACTCCTGGGAAAGCTGAGCAATCTGGAGAACAGGAGAAGTCACAATGCAACAGTTTCAGAAAATATCCTGCGTGTGCGCCAGTTGATATCTTTGGCCCGGAATGCTGTCAGTAAGGTAGAAGTGTAGAAAGTCAAAGCAGTTACTGATAACTTTGCTATCTGCCACCACAGAAGCCAAAAGCAAGCCTCTTTGTCATGTTCCCTTCCCTCAGTGAATTCTGAGAAGATTCCAGTTTGGCTTGGAACTTGCTGGTGCATAGACTGATTCAGTGATCAATTAGACGCAATCCAAAATTACCAGCTTTTAAACTTGTATACAGTACTTGGATACTTTTTTAAAAAATCGTATAGAAAATGATGAGGCTAGTGAAGGATTTGACTTGAAGCACACAGTTTTAATACTGACTACCAGGAGAGACATCATACCTGTCCAGAGGGTGTTAACCACAGGTTTCTTGAGAAGCTTATCAAGAAAGATTTTAAAAGAAAGCTCAATGAAGGCAATGCAAGGATAATGAATGCTGCTAGTGCAGTAGATTGTACCTTAAAGACATTTTTTTTAAAAAAAGCTAATAATACTGTCTGTTGATTTGATATTTTGACTTCTAGATCAAAGTTCCAGTGAAATTCAATGGAACGTCAGGTGTGCAGATCCGAACACCCAGCAACCTCCATGATTTGGCTGCCTATACTTCCCTCAAATTCTATATCCAGAATCCAGAACCAAAACCGAGGCAGGAGCGTCAAAATGGAGATGACTTGGGACGTTTTGTGTTGTACCTGGGACACAAGGATGTACGTATATTTCTTCTTGTGAGAGGGATCAGAAGGCAGTTTTGAAAGCGTCACTCCAGTGTTTTTCCAGGTGTTGATGGTAGGCTGGGGTGTGGGAATATAGTTTCACTGTATCTGTTTTAACATGTTCCCATCGCTACTCAGTATAACTATAGCATAGTATAGCATATCCATGTTCTGTAGCAGAAAGAGATTGTGCCATGTGAAATACTAAAAATAAAATTAGGAAATTTTTGGTATAGAGCCAAACAGGACACCTGATTCCGGTGATTCCAGTATGCAGCTATAATTAAGGTGACAGCTCCAAGTTTTTAATTCCATAGTTCCATCCATCCTAAGCCTAAAGCAATGACTAAACTTACCTGACAATTTGTGCTTGACTTCTATGTATGTAGGCTGTTGGTGACTACATGGGAGTTATCCTGAAAGACCGCAAAGTGCAGTGGATCTATAAACTAGGGACTGAGGAGCCAGCACATTTAACTGTTGATGAAGAAATTGGAGAGCAGTTTGCTGCTGTCAGCATCAACAGGTATGAAAGAGAAAAGGAAAAAAAATATGGGAACGCACTCAAAATAATTGATTTAAAGTGTGTGAAGTTGCTCATTGGATACTTCAAATGTGCATGCATATGTGTCAATGTGTTTTCAAGTCTCCTGTCAACTTATGGGGACCCCATGATTTTCATTGTGTTTTCTTAAGCAAAGAATACTCAGGAAGTGGTTTGCCATTTGTCTGTCTGTCTGTGTCTGTCTCTCTCTCTCTCTCTCTCTCTCTCTCTCTGTCTATCTAAAAGAGGTGGTTTGGCATTTCTCTGGCTTTTGAGGAAGAGAACAGCGGCTAGCATTTGCTGGACAATCCTTTCCCCCACTGCCTTCCCCTTTTCCTTGTGTTTCATATCTTTTTAGGCATGAAACACAAAGACATGGGGGCAGAAAATTCTCAAATTAACGAGTAGTAAGCTACTCTGGGAGCCATTTTGTCTGAAAGGCAGGGTGTAAATGCTCTAAATGAATAAATAAGAACATTCTCAGAAGTTTAAAATACTCTACTCTGTCCCTTCATGATGTTCTCTTGGAGGACTATTGGAAGTGGCAAGGAGTACACCTAAGAAAAGAGTTTGCATGGGGGATATTTTGTTTTTCTTCTTCACATTGAGTAATCCTTCCCCTTGCTTTTAGGATTTTGCAGTATGGACACATGTCGGTAACTGTGGAGAAACAAACCTTGCATGAAACCAAAGGAGACAGTGTTGCCAAAGGAGAGCAGGGACTGTTCAACTTCAAGCCCCACAATGTGGTCTTTTATGTGGGTGGCTACCCATCCAGCTTCACGGTGAGCTGGGTTGGCCAGGCTAGGTGGTGGGGGTAGGGCAATCTTTGGAAGCATTTTCCGGTTTGGGTAAACAAGTCCCATACTCCTTAAACTTCATTAATATTAATGAAGGGATGCTTTTACACATAACATTTTAGCATGCTATTGCACTGTCTTTTTTTTTTTAAAAAATAAGTATTTGTGTTTCAGAATACCTTCCACAATATAGCAGTTCTCTACAAACAGTTCTTAGTTGGAGTTTACCTTTATAGTAAACTTAATGTCTTCCCAACATAAAGCATGAAATGGAAATCTAGCAACCCCCCCCCCTTTGTTTTTTTTAAGCTGGAACAGATTCATTTGGTTCCTTGAATTATGCATTAAGTGGCCCTGATTTCTTATGCAGAATAAATTGATGATGCAAAGGTTTGCCCTGCATCATATGGACAGCTTTCCAGGGTGATTCATATTTCAGGAGGGCTGGTGTGGAGGGCCGACAAGCAAGAAGCAGAGATGCAAGTTTGGATAGATGTCTGGTGGTTTGGGATTACAGCATCCAGGAGGCTCAAAACAGCTGAAGCAGAGAACAAAACCTTACATGAGGGACAACAGATAAATTCCAGCTAGAATATTCAGATTGGGATGCTAGTCTAGGCTAAGAAGCAGAAATACAGGACCCAGTCTCTTCAGAGACCCAAATGTTTATGTTCTGTATAACAGCCTCCGACACCCCTGCGCTACCCTAACTACCGTGGCTGTATAGAGATGGATACCCTCAATGAAGAGGTAATGAGTTTGTACAACTTCCAGAGTACTTTCCATCTGGACACTGCTGCAGAGAGGCCTTGTACAAGGTGAGCTGATTGACAATGTGCACATCATGTGGCATTTCCTTTTCCTTTTCCCTTTCCCATTCCCTGAGGCTGGCTTGGGTACTATTTTAGAGAAAACAAAATGGAATTTGTATACATGAAAAAGGCAGAAAGGTACAATTCATATACACTGCGGGTTTTGTAAGCTTTTGTCTGCTCTAGTCATACCACCAATTTATTGTGCTTGAGTCCAGGATTTGATTGCACCATTCAAATAAGTAAATTTGAAAGTTTGTAGCAGAAATTTTCTCTAGACATTTCAGTTTTTCTCTAACAGAAACTTTCTAGACATTTTAATTTTTCTCTCTCCAAGAGCTTGCAACTTGTTTTTAAAAATATTTATCAGTCTGTAGTCCTCATAATATTGCAGAAATGCAAAAATTTATGACTGATTTTTTCTACATATGTATCCTATCTTTTCCTCCAATGTTCTTACCTACCTTTTTTCCTTTAAATTATATTTTCTTTAGAAGTCATATTCTATGTAATCATAGTTGGCTTTGTTTTAGCTAACAACTGCAAAATGCTGCTGCATTCTGCCAGCTTCCACCATATGATTGTCAGTCTGCTGCTTTCCAGGTGTTTTTAGCCTCCTCAAGACAATATGGGGCTTGGGAAGTAAACAAACAAAACTCAGCAATCCTTCCTTTCAAATATGTCCTCTTTCAATAGTAAAGCTAAGAACTTTTTAGAAGCCTAATTTCTACATATAAGAAGACTACTTTCTACATTTCAAGGGTGCAGCTCTTTAGATTTTCGATGCCCATGGCCAGTATTATCACTTTTCCTTTCTTGTAGGTCTAAATCGACAGGTGATCCCTGGCTGACTGATGGCTCCTATTTTGATGGTACTGGTTATGCAGAAATTACATTTGAGAGACAGATTAGCTTAATCAAACGCTTTGAGCAAGAGCTGCGGCTAGTGTCCTACAACGGGATCCTTTTCTTCCTGAAACATGAGGCAAGTGTTGCTTAGTATTGGGACCTGTTGCTGACTGGGGCAAGGAGAGGTCATCAGTCCTTGTCATGAATGGTGTTCAAAGTACATGAGGAGTTCAAAGTACTTGCTTGCAGTTGCCTGCCCATGCCTGCTATAGAGCAAGATCTCATATAAACTGGGGCTACAACTTACATGGTGCAAATTACATGGTGATTTTTCCAAAGGTCCCCAACACACGAGAAATTTATCATTCTCTTTCCATCCTTTCAACAAGTTACTGTGATCCATGTCACAAATACATTTTTCAAGAGTTACATTCACTTCATTCATCATGTACTTCGGACATCACTCATGACAAGGACTGATGACCCCTCCCTGCTTCAGTCAGCAGCCATGTGAAAAGTGAAGCCAGTATTGAGGATCAGTAGACAAAAAGGATCTTGTCTTTTTTTCTTTCACAGAGGCAACTGCTGTGTTTGGCTGTTCAAAAAGGAAAGCTGGTGCTATACTATGATTTCAATGATGGCCTTAAAGTGGCAGCAACCTCCAAAGATCCCACTGCATTGCTAGTTGGCAGCAACACAAATAAAGCGGTAATGACAGAAAAGAGACCCTTTTGCTCTTCGGTTGCTGGGCTGAAGTACGGTCTGCCTGTTATCTGTGAAGTAGCAGCAGCAGCATGTGAAATCAGAAATGTGACCCAATTATAAAATGCTCCATCCAGTATTTGTTTGTATTATCATGGAAAAAATATAGTCTATTTCCACCCTGCTTCCAAGCTAATCACTTATGTCTAGTTTAGTGGAGATCTAGTCAAGAGGAGCATACAGCACAGTCTCCTAAGCCTATCCTTGAGGCTTGGGAACTCTCTGAGAACAATATTGCCTAATTTCCCATGGCTCTTGATATTTCTTTCTCCTTTGGAGACAAATGCCCCTCATTTCACAGACAGTACTGATGGTTAAAAAAATCTGCTTTTGCCTGATTCTAGATCCAAATATTCCTCCTCAAAATGGGTTCCAAGGATCGTGTTCTGGTGCGTATGGAGCAATCATCCATCTTCATGGTTGAACAGGAAAACAGCTTGCACAATGCTACCTCCTATTTCCTGGGTGGTGTGCCTGTGTCCATTCTCCCTGAAGGGTAAGCTTAGTCTCAAAGTGCTACAAGGTCCCTTTGTATGCTTTGCTCTGGATGTTCTGCAGAGATATTTTAAAGCCCACACATCCCTATTTTATTAGAGGTGCTTTTATTATGTATGCTACTACAGAGGCTTCTGGGAATTGGAACCCCTGCAGAATCCACTCTTTTAAATGTTGTTTAGCAATTTGCTTTAACCCCTTATACTCCACTCCACCTGGCTGCCAGAGATCTTGCAGACTAACTTTAAAAACATGCTGTTTTGTCTGCTTGGCATCATCCCGTGCTCTAGCATTAATGTGCTCTCCATTTCACCTATTTCTGCATGATCCTTTTTAATAGAAAAAAAACTTCCCTTAGGGGCTAGGCCTGGTGGTACCTTATACTTCTCCCCTAAAGACAGAAACTACTGCCTAAATTGCCATTTACTTCCTATGGCCTAATCCAGACCTTGGGCTATAAATCCAGATCAGTCACTCACTCTGCTGGTAGGAGTTGGACAGCTGAGTAGGTGATTCAGACCTAAGAAACATTCTCCAATCTCTGACATCAAAAAATAGTACCAAAAAAGAGGCGGGGATGGAGAGAGAAAAAGAAAATAAGAAAATCCACACATCAGTTTACAGTTCATATAGCAACCAACTGTGATGGAAATAAGACTGCCCACAGTTCAGAAACAGACCTTAGCAGAACTTCAAAAAATAAACTGATGGCACACCTTTTTCTTTAAAATAATAATAAAAAGGTCTGTAATGAAAGCAGGAAGGATTGAAAGTGCTTACTTGTGAACTGTCAGCTGGTAGCTGTTCCTTTTAATGAAGTTGAGGTGTGAGGAGATGATACTCCTCCTCCCACAACTCACAAGGAAGCTGATTTTAGTCCCAGTTGCCTTTGTTTTTGGTTATTTTATTTTATTTTTTATAAAAACCAAAATTTTCCAAAATAATAACAAAAAGAACAATAATGACATATATAGACACCATTAATTTTACAAATTCGTAGCATTTATGAGACATGAACAACTTGACACCATTTTAATTACTATGGATCCATCCTACAGCCTGTATTTTTGTGAGGCACCAGCACTCTTTGGCAGAGAAAGAAGAAAAAAACACCTTGTAAAACTACAAATTCCAAGGTTCCATAGGATGGAAGTACAGCATTTAAAGTGGTGTCAAACTGCATTATTTCTACAGCGTAGGGACACCCAAGGTTCTTGAAGACAACCCTTGCCTATGGCTCACAATCTAGTAATACTGTAGAAGTTGTCTCCAATTCAGTCCTAGTAGTTGCGAGATCTGAATAAAGAGGGGTGACCCTCAGAATCGTTCTTCACATGCCCAGATCTTCTCTGGAACCACATTCCCTATAGAATCCTATTGAAGAAATCCAACTCATTTTCACTTCACATTTCACCTTTCTGTATGACATGTTTTTCAGCCTGAAGAAAATATTCCCCAAAGGTGGATCCATCAGGGGCTGCATGAAAGGATTGAAAGCTCTTGGCAGATATGTAGATTTAAAGCGTATGAACACGACAGGAGTGAGTTATGGGTGTACCTTGGACCTCCTGGTAAGTAGGGTGCATTGCAGGCGGTGAAGAGGGCAGAGGGATTTCTTTAAGTGCCTATAAGAATGGCCTTGCTTGATTCTCCCAAAGGTTCAATAATGGTCCACCAGCTGTTCTTGAGAAATTCACAAGCAGGATGAGGGAACCAATTCTTTGTGTCTGTGGCCAAATTGCTTTGTATTTTCAGTACTGGTAGTGGGGCGTTGCATAATGAGGCAAAAAGAAGGATGGCAGAGAACAGTGAAGGGGCCTTTTAAAACAAAAGACTTTGAGGTTCGTGAATATGACACAGTGCCAGGTGGACTATGGCATGGAAGCCCAGGTTTCCAGCAGTTAAAGCGATTTTATATATAATTCATACAAAAACGTGCATTGGCAACAATTGACCATCAAAGGACTATGACATCCATACAACTCACCAAGAAGGAGCAAGCGCTGTTTCCAAACTGTGTGTGTCACATCTGTTCTGTGTATCTTATTCCAGCATTCTGGCTGTTATCAGCAGAACATGTCAAAACATTTTGGAACATGGCTGAGAATGATGTGTACAGGTTTAATTTAATTTGAAGTCATAAGGAACCAACAACATTTTTATGTCTTAACAAGCATGTCTGTATCTCATTTAGGCCTTATGGTCACTTTCTGACTTTTCCTCTTTAAGAGCAATGTTCATGACAGAAAAGAAAACAAAAGTTTCAGGTCCTTCTGGGTTACAGCAAAGGTAACAGAGTCTGTAACACTTGGAAGATTAACAACTGGTGTGATGAATAGAGCCAGAGGAGACAGCATTGCCTAGTGTAGTATTCAATGCCTGAAAATGACATCTTTTTATGAAAACATGATATAAAACATTTCATTCTCCACTCTCCCTGCACCCCTCAAGATATTCTGTGTGGAGGAAGGGACAATAAATATAGATATCCTAACTAGAACATACCCATTGAATCAATGGAATTTATATAAACATTGATTTACCAAGTTACTATTCATTCAGTGGGTTACATCTACTTGGGACTAATAGGATTTTGGCCTAACATAGCTATTGCTCTGGTAGTAAAGAGGTATAATTGTTTCAGTGGGATCCTGAGCACAATCCTTACAGCCACCTTCAGTCACTTATCTGAAAGAGGATTTCATAGAAGCTCAGTGAGCTTTCATAGGAGAACTTTCTTGTAAATTATGGGCTGATGAGGAAGGAGAGGCTCACTGCTTGCACCTGCCCCCATTGCACAAATTGCTTATTAGTTTGTACAGAATAGTAGTTTCCATTGAGCATGGGCACTGGATTGGAAAGCTTTCCTTGACATTATTAAAACTGGATTGTTGTAAGCCCAGTATCCCAATAGTAGCATGGGACAGAATTGTCTAGAGGGTATCACTGGAAGTAACCCAAGTATTGCTGGTGGTGTGTCTCAACTGGTGTGAACCTGTACAAGGTGACATGTCCACAACCATATTATTGATTATCATTGATGGTATAGCAGTAGGGGCACCATTTTGTTACAGGCACCTCTGATATTGTGGTCTTCGTTGATCTTACAGTTCTTGATTTTAGGAACAATGTACCTCTGTCGTTGCTGCATTTATACTGTCCCTTTGCAGGTGGCTCGTTCAGTTAAATTTCATGGCCATGGCTTCCTGACCTTGGCACTGAGGAATGTGCCTTCTTTGCAAGATTTCTACACTGGTTTCAGCTTCCGTACTAGCCAAAGCCGTGGCTTGATGTATTACCATGATACAGAGGTATGCTGCCCTAACAGCTAAGTGCTTATATCTCAAAATGACACCCACCAACCTGCAAGGGACTCATTATCCGGATTTAAGAGGAATATTTTTTAGCAGTCCCTAGGAGAAATGTTGAAGCAAAAGAATATTAAATGTTGTAAAAGATTCCCATCTCATCCTTTCCTGAGATGGACCATCAGCTAGTATGATTTATGCCCTCTCAGGCCCACGCGCAAGCTCAGATGGCTTGACTTAACCTTGTACTTCAACAGAAGGAACCAGCCTCCAGGCCTGATTTCTTGGCTCACACGCTCTGCCTGGGTTTTCCTGAAGCCTTTATTCTCCAAACTGAAAAGATAGCAGCTAAATCTGCCTCCTGGAATGCTAATGGTGAATGGGCCCATTTTAGCTGTGACAGTTTGCTCTCAAGCTTCTGACTCTGACATGCAACAGTTACTCTCTGTTTTTCCCTAGGAAGGGACCTGTCAGGTTTCCTTGCAGAATGGCAGAGTTGCTGTCAGCCTCCTGACAACAGAACTCACTACAAAGAATGCATATGCAGATGACAAAAGCCACTACATTGCCATCTACAGTGACTCTTCAGGGTACCTTTCATAGCTGTCTTTTGCAATACTCATTCGTCTCAGGTGCCTTCTCCTTGCCAAGTGCAGGGAAGGCAGTGACACAAATGAATCTGTTGCCCTGACATGAATTGCATTTCCTTTCTAGGATCCGTGTTTACATAGATGACCAGCTTCAGGGAACCAAACCGAGACCTGATCACCTCAGGAGGCAGAAGCGACAAGACGAGACATCAGACTTTCAACTGGGTGGCATGCCCAAGGCCAGTGAAATTGGCAACCTCACAGGCTGTATTGGGAACGTCTTTGTCAGGCGGTGGGTCTTCCTTCTACCCAGGAGGAGTTTATATTCCCTCTTGTATTCGGGCAGACTGACTCCCCCTCCTTAGTTTTTGTTCCTTCATAAGTCTGTAGTATGCCCCAGGTGAGGAAAGTGCAGCTCATGGGCTGCATGAAGCCCTCCACCTCTTTTTTAGGGCCTCCTTCACATCTCCAGAGCCCAAAAAACCCATGCCATTTAAAAAAAATTCAGGGTGAAAAAAGGTTCCAAAGAATAAATCATAACTTTCTGGAGCATTTGTTTGCTCTGAAGTGGCTCAGAGGCATCAGATATTTGGCGCAACCCCCCCCCCCATCTTTTAACTGATCATCCAGTTTCAAACTAGTTGTTAAAGTATGCCTTTGCAAAGCAAAGCAAAGCAAAGCAGCTTATTTATATACCGCTTCATATCACGCTATGGGATGTCTAAGCGGTTTACAACTGTGAGCTGATTGCCCCCCAACAAGCTGGGTACTCATTTTAGCGACCTCGGAAGGATGCAGGCCTGAGTCGAGCCTCAGCCCTGGCTGGTATTGAACTCGCAACCTTGTGGTCTATGAGTGAGTGGCTGCAGTACAGGCATTTAACCACTGCGCCACCAGGGCTCTGGTGCATCGTGCACTTGCACCTCTGAACATCGTGATAGTAGGGTCTGTACTTCCAGCTTACAGCTCAGTACGTTTTACACTGCAATACATGGAAATTAGTGGCAGTGCAGAAACAACTCAAATGGGATATAGTTGTTCATTACAAGCCATAAGCCTGGGTTGTTGTCCTGCCTGGCTGGGCAGATACACAAATCTTGAACTCTCTGTTCAGATTATATTGTGCTGTTGTTGAAAGTAACACTGGATTTCAGGATAAAGGATGGGTTGTAAACAGAACTCATACACTTAAAATGGAACCAGTCTGCAAGGATTTTTAGGAGCTAAAGGAGAACACAATATGGCATGCTAATGCCATAATAAGTAAAATTTGATTTTCGTCCATGCATTACAAGGACATAGCATCCATGAGGATTTGAGAGTTACTATCTTTGCAGAATTGCCTAATACAATCTTTTTTTAATGGCCTCTGCTAGCTACATAGCAGCTGCCACCTGGCTGTGGTCCTGGGTGACCAGCTGTTAAGTTCCTTGCCCTTTCTGCCACAGGACATCAGAACCCCAGATGGTTGTAGACTTACAGCAGAGCACTGAGAGTTTCAACGTGACCATGAACTGTCCCAGGGATCGGCAGCCGCAGCAGATGAGAGCGTCAGAGAAGAAGGGCAGGTGGAAACCCAAGGTGATGGAAATGTTTGCAGTCACATTGTTGTCTTCATATGCAGTAGCCACACCCATATCTTATGCTGCATTTTGTGTTAAACTATTATGAAGGGAAACCTCAGGAAGTATGCAGAACAACTTTTCTTCCTGGGCCTTGTTAAACTACTTCAAGTAATGGCCATTGCATCTCCCGTACTTGGTTGGCATTCATTTTACCCATCAAAAATGGATCAACATGGATACACAGATTGGGCTGAGAGGCTTTTTCTAGCTGCCTTGCATGCACTGTGTTCACTTGTTTGATACCTTTTGCTAGTTACTATCTTAAGTCTGATTTCAAGGTTTGGACTTATTGTGGAAAAATCTTGTGATCTTTGGAACAAAGTCTCCATATGTGCACCTGCCCAAGGTTTAAGGTCTCCTGGAGAGGCCCTCCTCTGTGTCCCATCAATCAGGGCAGTATGCTATGGGAGGACATGTAGAATTCTATGTTGTGACACCCCAGCTCTGGACCACCTTATCCTTGAAGGCCTGATTGGTGCCAAAATCATTGTTATTCAGGCACCGTGGGGGAAAACCCCTGGCCATGAAACCTTTGGGGACTTAATTGAATGTACTAAAATCCTTGCACATACATTATTTTAATTTGTTGTAAACTATTTGAACTCTTTTAATCTGACTTTTTTACTTGCATATTAATTGTTTATATTCTTTTAGCCTTTTAAAATCATTTTAATTATCCATGCTTTTTATATTGTCAGACTGGCTTTATTGTACCTTGTCCTGAGATCTCTGGATAGAGGTCAGGATCTAAATATTTTACCAAATAAATAAAAAAGAAAGAAAGAAATAGTGTCAGTGTTATAGCTTGCAAATACAGAGCACTGAGTGGAGGGGAGGTGTTTCCAGGGATGGAATTTGATTGTCGTCCATGCAGGGCAGGAATTACTTTCTGGGTTTGGAATAAAAGTCTGAAGGGTAAGCCACATGTCTTTACTTTCCATTCCAGATCTGAAAGATACCTTCCAGATAAGGAATCTGGAATCTGAGGTTATTTTCCTAAATCTGGAACAAAGGCAGGTATTGGAAACAGGTTTTTAAATTATTTCTTCACAGGTGCCAAGTAAGAAAATCCTGAAAGACACAAACTGCCATCTACTCAAATACCCCAAAGCCATTAAAGATACTTTCCAGTTTGGTAGCTACACAGGGAGTCGTTTGGAATTTGATGACATTCCAGCAACATTCCAAGAAAGGTAAAATGCAAGCATGGTCTTTCTGCTTCCTTAATGTTCAGGAAGTTCTTCCTTACTTTCCAACATGAAAACGGGGAACTAGAGCATTTCAGATATGGCTCTGACTTCACAGATCCAGCTACTGGACAGACTCCTGCCAAGGATGCTCTGTCTCAAGACCTCAGAGTTTTGTTTTGGGCTGTTGAGGGGCTGCAGAATTGCTAAGAGGTTAAAATGAGAGAAAGCCTCCTTATCTTAAAGCTGGAGTCCAGTAACATTACTCATTAAAATGCCCTTAAAATTGCAAAGAAATGCTAATTACAAAGAGATGCTAATTCTCACTAAGATGCAAGAATTCCATCCTGCTTGGTATAAAATGGTTGGAAAGCTGTGTAACTTATTGCAGTCAATGATTTCAACTTTGTTTCCTTCTTGAGGGTGTTGTAAAAATGCATTTATTCCTGGAGAATGATTTCTGTTTTTAGCCCACTCCCTCCCCTCTTTAGCTCCATTGCTCAATTCAGAATACATTAATGGCATCCAAACCCTTCTTCTACAGGTTCCACTTCTCCATGGAGGTCAAAATGAACTCATCTAGTGGCCTACTGTTTTACATGACCGATGCATCCCTGAGCTCTTTCTTCTCTGTGTTTGTCTCCAATGGGCACTTTGTGCTTTTGGCTGATATTGGTGGACGTAAATTGAGACTCAGGTCCAAAGACAAGTACCATGATGAAAAGTGGCACACAGTAAGGAAGGGGAAACTGGAGGGAAGGAGGGAACTGGCAAGCTTGTCAGAACCAAATGTTGTTTTTTGTGTACTTTGGCCTAAATCCTACTAATAGCCCCGACTAGAGTAAACTTATTGAATCAGTTGGATTTACCAGTGTTTTGACTCAATGTTCAACTATTTATAGAATCATAGAGTTTGAAGAGACCACAAGGGCCATCCAGTCCAGGATCAGATAATCAAAGTACTCTCAACAGATGTCCATCCAGCCTCCATTAAAAAAAAAAAATTCAAAGAAAGAGACTCCACCACATTCCAAGGGAACGTGTTCCACGGTCGGAACAGCTCTTGCTGATTCAGTGGACTTACTGTAGCCGTAACTAATAGGGTTCTAGCCTGTAAGAGAGAGTGTGGACCAAATTCTCCTTGCCAGCTATCCCACAGTGGTCCAAGGATGGTTCCACTTATGAAGATGTATAAAACAGGAAGCATTGTGTATTTCACCCAATCTTTGGATGAAGAAACTTGAAAGAGGCTCAAATTGACTGATGCCTCATTTCCTTTCTCTGTATGTGATGAAGGGGAATGTCCAGAATTGGATTATCTCTTGTTGCCACTCAGGCTAGGTAAGGGTCATGAGATAGGAAGAAGAGAAGCCTCTTCTCCTGGCTCCACTCGTAGTTCTTTCCCTTATCTCACCCAAATTACGTTGCTTTTGCTCTCCTCTTCAATCATTGAGCTTCTTTCTTCTTGGCTTTTTTCCTCCCCCTCCCCACCCTGTCCTCCCTTTCCTTCTCTAAAAATCTGTATTTGTCAGACAGAGTGCAATCCCAGTAACCCCATCTACCCTTCCCCCAATTTCTAGTGGTACTACCATTATGAAATTTGAGTAGAACATGTGTCACCCTGAGTTGTGAGAGTATATTACCAAAAATATTGTGGATTTAAGGGAATGAAAGGCTCAATGGCTCAGAAGAACTACAGTTCCCATGATTCCCTGGCACTGAGCCAGAGCAGTTAAAGTGGACTCAATTTGCACTATTTCTGGCAGTCTGCAAAGGCCCAGTCTATCCATCTGAATCTTGAGTGTAATAGGCAGGTATCTGATGTGCATCTCTTGCAATCTGCAGGTCTTCTTCAGCAGAGACAGAAATAGAGTTCAGCTTGTCATTGATGGACTGAGAGCTCTGGAGAAGTCACTGCCAACGGATGGAGATCTTTGGATCCCTATCCTTTTCTATGTGGGTGGAGCCCCTGTGGAGAAAGCCAAGACTCATATACCAGTAAGCAATGCGTTGCATAAGAATCTGCCTCATACAGCATCATGCTGTGTACTGATTTAACCCGGTATTTTCTATCTCAGACAAAATAGTGTTGAGGGAGTCCAGAGAGGTGTTATTCTGCCAGTTGACAGAATTGGCAATCTGGAAATCACAATATTGATGGACGAGTATTTCATGCATCTACCACCACCCATAACAGGTCAGAGAGGTTCACATTTGGGCTTAATGCTCGTGATCCTTTTAACTAAAACAAGAGGAGAATGGTTGTGGAATTGAGGCCTGTGTCTTGCATCACATGCACTATTAGTCCAGGCGGAACAGAACAGCACTTGGGTACTGTCCCATCACACATACAGTATTTTGAGTTTGCTTCATCCATGACCTGGCCTCAAGTTGCCATGGTACCATTGCTGTCCATCACCTTAAACTGTTAAAGAAATTCTCTGTCTAAAACAGGGTTGGTCAAACTATGGCTGCACATGGCCCTCTGGACCCTTCCTCAATTAAGAAAAATATGCAAAAACGTTTTGTTTTGTTTTTACTTGGGGGCTCCAAAATGCCCTCAAGGAGCCCAGGAAGGTCCCAAAATATGGTAAGAATGCCTCCACATTCCTAAAGGGTTAGAGGCTTTTTTTGGTGGGAGTGGGTGCAGTTGGTGGGGTGCTGTCCTCCAAGTCCCCGGTAATGCAACCTGCAAGCCTTCCAGAGTTGCCCATCTCTGCTCTAAAGCAAGAATGTTTCAAAAGGCATGGTAGAAGCTCTGGCAGAAACTCTCTTGCTAGGTAGATGAAACTGCTTTATAAGGGAAGAAAATCCAGGCCATTATGGACCATGTGCCACAGATGCCCTAAGCAGCCTATGATGAGACACCAGTGTCCACACTAAAAGATCTGCTTCTTCTTTCTACAGGATGCTTCTGCTACCAGCTTTAAGGGCTGCCTCAGACACTTGAAACTAGATAGGAAGCCTCTGGTTTCACCATCCCGCATATTTGGTGTAACTCCTTGCTATGTGGGTCCTTTGGAAAATGGCATCTTTTTCTCTGCTGAAGGAGGATACGTGACTCTAGGTATTGTATGGGTCCCCTTGCCTGAGATCACCAAACTGCTCCCAGTTCATCAACACATTCTGTTCTCCTTCCCAAAACATGTATAACGACATACACTATGCTACTCTGACAATGTTTTCTATATTTTTGGCCTCCCAGACAGATCTGTGGCTATCGGACAGGATTTTGAATTGATGCTGGAAATTCGTCCACGGAGTGCATCTGGTCTCATTTTTCACATAGGCACAAAACGAACAAACTACCTCAGGCTATATTCAGACAGCCAAAAGGTAAACTAACAAGACAATGAGTTGTTGGAATCCGGAAGCATTTTATTTTGAAAGTAATGCATAAACTGTAAAAGCTCTAAAGAAAACTAAAGAGAGTAACTTAAAATCTATACCTATTTTCTGTTCCTGTTTGAAGCTAAGGGTGGGCCATACACAGAGAATGAGCATGGTGTAGTACAGGGACCGGCAA
>CM034706.1:261542967-261558751 GCA_020142125.1 Phrynosoma platyrhinos | reverse complement strand
TTGGGGAAGAAAAAGTGCGTCCTATATGCCGAAAAATACGGTAGCTGTCTAGGATTCCAGATGGAATCTTCTCAAGCATACCTAGGAATTCTGAGAACTGAACTTGGGACACTTTGCATGAAAACCTTTGCTGTACCAGTAAGGTGTGTCCTTTCCTTAATTTTAAGGAAAACACTCATTCTTCTGCCCCTCCCCAGCAACCCAGCTGGCCATGTGTTGTCAGCTCAATCAATGTTAGTATAACTCAAAACTTATTTAGAATGCTAAAGGGGCAGATGCCTCTATTAAAAAATGTCAAAATTCCTTCTGCCTCTATGTTTACATTCGTAGACTGGAATGCTGTTGGTTAATCCCAACTAAAGTAGATCCACTGAATTAGTTCTTGAATGGCGAGTCAACATGTAGGTAAATCCCACATTAAATTAATCTACTCTAGTTAGGAATAAATAATTGGATTTAGGATAGAGTGTCGTCCTCCAACAAAAAATTGAAAAACATGGCAATTTAAAATTACAGACACAAACATTGATGCATTACTCTATGATGGCTTCTATGTTCAGTGAGAGTTTCTTCTTTCATCCCAACCCCCATTAATTACCTTGTTTTCCATTCCATTTCATCTTTTGCACGTTCCTTACGCGCTGCTCTCTGCTTCTCTTCCAGCCTCTCTTTTTCTTTGCTAGCCAGATCTAACAGACATTTCAAGAGGGATTGATTACTTTATAAAATAAGGAGGAAAAAAATACAGAAGGAATGGAAGGTAGAGAAACAAAATCCAGATCATTTTAGGAATAAGTGCATCATATATTCATGACTCAGACCAATTTATTCAAATTTTTATTCACTCCAGTATCAACACTTTAAAAGCACAAAAGATAAAAGCAGAATGCATTTAAAAGAGAACAGAAAAGCAGGTTACTGTTCCAGATAAACCTATTCCTTGTAAACCATCACCTTAAATTTGGTTGCTGTTTCTTAATTCCAGCAATTAATCCCAAAAAGCTAATTTGGCAATTGAGAATCTCCCTCTACCTAAGGAGAACAACCTTCAACAATCCAGCGGGGGGGGGGGGGCAGATTTCAACTATATTCCAAGTCACACAAGGACAAGAAATGAAAAACCTTTTGGGCCACATTCTGTCAACCTCCCCAACCTACATAAATCCAAAGGAAACACTTCACTAAAATTCATGAATGGTCGGCTGCCCATTCAAAGCAGATCAACCAGGAGCAGGGCCCTATGGGAGGCAAATCTGACACAGACAACAAAAATCACAGTACTGATCAGTAGATGGCATTGTATGAAATTGGTGTTAAGCCAATATGCTGCTCTTTTTGTCAATCATTTTGTATTGTATTTGAACTTATTCTAACAACCGATGCTTGAAATCTTCAAAAGAAGCGTTACATAATTGGTAAACAGGAGGATCCTTTTGCCCCCTCCCCACAAACATCCATTTTATGTCCTATGAGCTCAAGCTGCCAAAAGAAGAAATAAAAATGAGAGAAGGCACATAACAGATTAAAATTACATTAGATTTCAAGGCTATACATATGCCTTGTACACGCCTACCTATTTCTCCATTCTCCATGTGTCTGATGTCTGGTCGCAATCGACAATCAGTGGGAGCCAACACTTCTTCCATGCCCTTTTCTAATTCATTGAGACTGACAGCAAAACTGGTGAAATTGTACATCTTAAGCAAAAACAAACATAAACACATAAATATGTTGTCAACCAACAATCACCTCTATTATGATTATTAGCCAGTTGGACAAAGCTTCAGAGAAGGGAAGTTTCCTACCACTTAGTGGTATGCCTGCCTACATTAACTCCAAACATTTTCCTTTTAAAAATACTTGAAGATATTTCATTAAACGACACTTGTGTTAAGAATATATTCCTTTTTAAAACAAAGCGAATGGTACAGTTTAATTCCCTACTGGAACCTGTAACTTCAGGGCGGAGATTGCGCACAAATTGTTCCAGTAAGGAACAACTTTAGGAATCAATTACAGGACTGCTCATAGGCCAAAAAGAAAGGATTAACAGGGTTTAAAGGATAGGAAAAATACCGGTAAGTATGTTTAGTAGGAAGGAGTTGCCGCACAAAGTTGAAAACGGCTGTGCAACCAGAAGTTCAAGGCAAGTGGAGAAGGGACCATCATTAACTGCCATCTACTTTCCCTTGTGACAATTCCTCCCCCTGTACTTCGATCATGGATTCACCAATCCAATTCAGAAATAAATTATGTTGCTATTATGATCTTTCTCTGCTTTACCTGATTTACACTGGTTAAAAAAAAGGTGGAAGAAGCTGTCAGAAAAGAAAGGAGAGATTATAATTGGATGAAAATTGTACCTTTTTGAACCTCTGTAACTCAGCAGGAAAAAAGGCATGGGGGCTCTTTTACACTACACAATTATAACACTATGATTCCATTTTATGCCAGATTTTGGTGCTAGTGGATGTCTATATTTAACTTGTTTTTCCTAAAATTAAGATACTACTATTGCTGAGATCATACTCCTGGATGCATTTTTCATGGATGCATAATCTGTTCAACTGTTCTATAAATATTCTAAATTTCAAATCCTGTTCCCATACCTGTTTAATGTCTCATTGTTATTGTTGTTGTCTGCCTTCTAAGTAATTTCGAACTTATGGTGACCCTAAGGCTGGTGGTACAGTGGTTAAATGCCTGTACTGCAGCCACTCACTCATAGACCACAAGGTTGCGAGTTCAATACTAGCCAGGGCTCAGGCTAGATTCAGGCCTGCATCTTTCCAAGGTTGCTAAAACAAGTACCCAACTGTTGAGGGGCATTGAGCTTACAGTTGTAAACCGCTTAGACATCCCATAGCATGATATGAAGCGGTATATAAATGAAGCTGCTTTAAAAAAGGCTATCGTATCACCGAGTTTTCTGGGGCTGAGAGTGTGTAACTCACCCAAGGTCAGGGTTTCCAGGGAAGAGTAGTAATGCCCTCCCTACTTCTATATTTTATCTCAGTGAGTATATAATGAATTTTTGCTGCCAGTTCCTTAGTATGAGATTGATGCAATTTGGCTTTGTACAATGCTGTTGCATTTCATCTCTCTTTGTTTACCTTCAAAAAAGTTATTAATTAAAATTTAACTATTGTAAATCATATTTTCCCCTTCTACATTTTTATTAATATGAGTTTAGCTTTGGCTTGTTTCTTCCTGATATAATTTGCTAAAAGTTTGATTTTTATTTACAAACTCATAATAGGACTACATTTTGGAGATATTTTAAAAAGAAAACAGCTTATTTCCAGGTGTTTTTTCCTGGAAGTTGTTACAAATGCAAATCGATCTTCTAAAACAAATGGATTAGACAGGTGGCAACCAAAGCAAGAGGCAAGGGCTCAAACCTCACACTTCCTGATACTACTATTCTTATAAGGAGCCTGTGGTTACTCTAAAGTAAAGCAAATTATCAGGTCTGGCACTACAACTATGTTGTTCTGTATTACAAGGGAAAAAAACCTTAATGATCATTGCCTGAAAGATCTCAGTAGTGGCCAGCAGGTTATCACTGTGAGTTTAGAGATCAACAATGTAGGTTACTGTGGAGTATTTTGCATTTTCCATTGATAATCTGTTTGTCTACCTGATGCAGCTCTATTGTGCAACTGAAAAACATGCTCACGGATTATTGCGGTAAAGAAAACCTCATAACTAGTAAGAATAGCAGAATTTGTACTGTTGTCTCACAGCTTCTGCCATTTAATTACCAATTCACATAACCAACTAAACAGACACGGACATTAATACAGAGATAAAACAGAATCCTAAAACAAGCTGGTTCACATTTCTGGATGCTTACAACAACACTCATTACCTCAACAGTTAATAGGAAAACACACTAATCACAGGCCATTACCATTTAGAGATGAATGACAGATCCATGTGGTTGCTAGATGTTTAAATGAAGTTTAGTTTTAACTGCCATTTATTTTCAACTAAAGAGGTGGAAGTATGTGGGGGAAATTATAAGGGTTAATCTACAGGTGACACTCATCATTAACTGCAATTTGGATTCAGGTATGAGTTTCCTTTCATTCTATGATCCCTCTCCTTTAAGGCAGGTGTGGGAATTATGCAATCTTCCTTCCTCAAATTCTTAACCACTGGCTAAACTGGCTAGAGCTTCTTGGAGTTGCAGTTCAGCAACATCTGGAACAGTGCAACATTCCCATACTGCCCAAGGTCATCCAGTGGGTTTCCATGGCTGAGTGGAGATTCGAACTCTGGTCTCTAGAGTCATGGTCCAACACTCAAACTGCTACATAACACTGTCTGTAAAGCACATAAAAGGTCCTTGGTAAATGGACAATTTTTAAGAGAGACATAGGAACCTTTGACTGCCCAGACTACAAATTCCATAATCCCTTACCACTGGCTGTGCTAATTAGGATTGCTGTAGTGCAGGGAACCACAGTTCTTCCCAGCTTTAAGACTATTGTCTTGGGGAGATGACTATCATCTTACCTGCTGTTCCCTTGGGCAGGGTAATAAAATGATCTAGTAACATTATTGATAATAATTATACAGAGTTTATGGTTCAAGTGACATCCCTTCTTCCTCCAATATTGCTGACCTCAAAATAAAACACACACTTTTCAATTTCAAGCTAGTGTGCCTGTTGTTGTTAGCTGCCCTTGAATCAACCTCAACTTATAGCAACTCTATGTATGAGACATATCCAAGCCCCTTTTCCTCCATTGCTCTGCTTAGGTCCTGCAAATTAAGGCCTGTGACTCCCTGATTGATTCTAACCAGGTCTTTCTCTCTTTCTACTGCCCTCAACTTTCCTAGCATTACTGTTTTTTCTAGTGGGTCATTCTTTCTCATGATGTGGCCAAAGTACAACAGCCTCAGTTTAATCATCTTAGCTCCCAGGGAGAAGCTTAACTGGGTTTTGTACTCTGTTACATTAATGCACACCCAAACTCAATATATCCATTTTGACCAATTTACCTGAGATGAATTTGGTGGTCTAGTACTTATCCTCCAAAGTAGCTTACTGCCAGGTACGAATTGCACAGTCTCCTGGATCTCTGGCATATCATCAGCTTCATCATTTTCAGGCTCCTCACTCTTAAAACGAAGGAAAAATCATTTATGGTGAACATGAAGAATGGCAACTTTAAAATTCTTTGTCCCATTTTCAGGACTCCACACAGTTCAGATGGTTTGAATGTAATAGGGCTACTTAATAAATCATTATTTGATGCAATGTGAACAAGTGATGAGCCCAAGCAGCCTATCCTGGCTGTACAATCCTCTCCTCTTTTCATATTTGTTGTTGTTGTTGTGTGCCTTCAAGTCATTCCCAACTTACGGCAACCCTAAAGTGAACCAATCATTATTAATTAATTATTTATTCTGTTTATTTATATCCCAACTTCCTCCCAACACAGGGACTCAAGGCGGCTAACAACTCTAAAACAGTCCAAGTTAAAACAGTAGAAAACATTAAAAATACAAAGTTTAAAAAACAATTAAACAATTCAAATAATTAATAACATTAGATTCTTAAAATTTAAAAGTCTTTAACACAAAAACAGTTTCCATGTCATGTGAAGGCCTGGTGGCATAAAAACATTTTTACCTGCTGCTGGAAGGACAGCAGGGATGGAGCCATCCTTGCTTTTGTAGGGAGGGAGTTCCAGAGCTTGGGAGCAGCCACTGAGAAGGCCCTTTCTTGTTCCCACCAAACGCACCTGAGAAGGTAGTGGGACCAAGAGAAGGGCCTCTTCTGATGACCTCAATACTCGGGGGGGGGGGTGTCATACAGTAGCCTCCTTAAACAACAGTAGCCTCCTTAAAGGGTGGGTGGTAATTTTTGGTAAATTCTCTCTCTCTTTTTTACAATCTCCTATATTGTTATGATAGATTTCTCTGGGGCCATGACTGAGGGACCTTCAGTGAAAGGAGAGAATCAACAAAAATTGTTTTCCTCCCCCTCTGATCACGAAAGTCTCTGCTGGGACAAATACCATTCAACAAATGGACAGACAGTACTGGATACCTTCCTAGCAATTCAAGGAATACAATTTGGGGATGTGGACTCTTGCCACCAAAGTAACAAAATTACTAATAACTTAAGTTTTGCCAGCTTGCGTTGGAACCCTTTGATATTCCCCCAATGTTTCCTTTTCAGGAAACTTGCTTAATGTAGAAGAACACAGGTTCTCCTCCTGCCAGTACAAAGTAAGTAAACATTACCGGCTTTGGTTTCTTCTGATCGCCACCTCTCTTCTCATTCTTCTTGTGGTTTTCATAAGTGGAAGGATCAACGCACCATAAACATTCTGTCCATTTGCCATAGATAACTGCAAGTTTCTTCTTGCTGATCATTTTAAAAAAAGAAAAACACACAAATAAATTCAGCCTTTCCATATTTATAAACACAAATAAAACCCAAAGTGGATTTGGTTCTGACAAAAGTATAAGCAGAACTTCATATTATTCTTACCAGGGGCTGCTGCTGCTGCTGAAAATGACACCAATAGCAAAATGCATAACATAGGGATATCAAGACATGATAAGTGTTTATATGCATTTGCAGAATTACTGGGGACAGTACTTAAAACCTAAAATTCATCAGGTAGTTTCACCTTCATGAAACAGTTCAAATATGTTTACAAGATAATCAAAAGAAAAAGATGAAATCATGGCACAGCACATTCAGAACATCCTTCTGCCTCATAATTTAACACCAAAGGCCTGCCTAAATAAGGCAGGCAGAAAAAGAGCAAAGATGAGGACAACCAGACTCCGCACGGAATGGAGTTCCACAGCCTGTGAGCAGTCACTGAGAAGGCTATCTCTCATATCCTCACCAAATGTATCTGTGATGGTGGTGGGATCAAGAAAAAGCCCACTCAAAAATTTTAAAACTTGGGCTGGCTCATATAGGGAGATATAAGCTGCAGTCACATTGCAGAATGAATGCAGTTTGACACCACTTTGTCTTGGCGCCAGTCTGTGGAATCATAAGGTTTATAATTTGTTGTGGCACCAGAGCTCTGTAACAGAGAAAGCTAAATATCTCACAAAACTACAAATCTCAGAAATCAATAGCACTGAGTCGTGGCAGTTACAGCGATGTCAAACTGCATTTATTCTGCAGTGTAGATGCAATCATAGTCTTTTAGACAGTCTGAATCCAAGCTGGGTAGGGCAGTGGTTCTCAAACAGTGGGGCATGAGAGATGCTCAAGGGGAGCACAAGACTTGGAGGCTCTGATCCTTCCTCCTCCTCCTCCTCCCCCTGAAAACTTTTTATGTCTTAAATTTACACATGCTGAGTTAAATATTGAATTTAGTTAAATAAAACTGTTCTAATTTGAAAAATGTCATTTCCTTATGTCAAAATATGAATATACATGAATCTGCAAATGAAAATACACACACTAAACAAAATATTTTTATTCATATAATATGGTTGCAGGGGCCACTGCAATGTCTGCATGTAAATGTAAAGGGGACCCCAAGGGTGAAAAGTCTGAGTCCCATTGGTACAGGATTTTAACCAGCGTTTTGAATTCTACCTAGAAATGGAGTGAAACAGTAAATCTATTTCAACAGGGACATTATATGGGCCTGTAACCAGACCCAGTCAGCAGCCTGGCCACAGCATTTTGGACCTGCTGAAGTTTCTGAAGAGTTTCAAAGGCAGTCCCAAGTAGACTGCATTACAGTCGTCCAAACGGGATGTAATCAAGGCATGTCATCATAGCCAGATCTGACATTTCAAGAAACAGGCACAGCTGGCGTACTAGTTTTGATGGTGCAAACAAGAAGTGGTAAATGCACTACTTCCCCTGAATAGGAATACATGTATACATCTACAGCCAACATCAGCTGAAACTAAAGAAAATAAGTTGTGTTCTACTATTGAAAAAGTAAACACACACCACTTACTTTTTGTCCTGAATGTGGCCTTCTATTCTGTGAAGCTCTTTACCAAATAGCCCACATGGTTTAAAGTTAAGTATACATTTATCTCCAGTACTATAAAAGAAAAAACAAATTCAATTAACAAGTCATAAATTAAGTCAATTTAAGTCATAAACCTTGGTGTTGCACTTAAACCCAACACAATTATTCCTACATAAGTCCCACTGCCCAACAGGTGATTTCAACAGTAAGTATGTTGTGATCAAGGAGTACAGTATTTTGATAACAGTTGAAAATACTTTGCAGTGTTGATCAGGAAAAAAAAAGATGGGATCAAAGGGTATGATGGACATGGTCATGCACACATTCTGAAGAATTTTCTAGATTGTGGCCACCGTGATGTGAAAAGGTGCCACAAATCTTAAATTACTTTGAATAGAAACATATTTTAATTTCACCACATTTAAAAAGCAATGAGAGATGCTAAAGGGAGATGTGAGAGAAAGGACTGTGCACATGCACGAGGAACATGTACCTAGTAAAGCATTTGTGCCAAACTCCAAACTTGAGTACAAAAAGGGAAAATTACTTATTGTAAATTTAGTTCTTGAAGTGGATCTCTGTGTATTCATTACTGTGTATTCATTTTTATACCTGTGGGAATATTTCATTTGGAGCCTTCTAAAGCTGATTAATCAGGTGGTCACTGCCCTCCTCTACCACAGTTCACACACTCCTAGGGTATGTTTCCAGCAATCCACATCAGTCTTTTTTGACACCATAATCACCCTGGACCTGCTGCTGCTGCTGCTGCTGCAGGTGTCATGGTTAGATCAATTCTGGGGTATAAAACAGCCACAGTGAAAATCTAATGACCTCCAATTAATTGAAGCAGGTGGAAACTGGCTCTGAGATTGAGTGTTCTCTACAGGACGGGTTCTGTAGACTTCTCTGAGATTTCTCCCTCTAAGGCTGAATCTATTGTTTGTCTATAGTAGGTTAGATCAATGGCTTGATGAATGGTTTCCACAATAAGAGCAGGGCAATCTAACATAGGAGGAGGAGGTGGTAAAAATGTTGAGGCAAGCAGGTGTTCCAAAACCACAATATCTGAAGGCATGCAACATCTTATGGAAGAAGAGGAAGAAGTTGAAGTGAAGAACAAACACCCTCTCTGTTCTCTGCTTCAACTTCAATCTTCAGCTGGGTACTCTGTAAGTGAGCAGGTAAGGGGAAGTGGGCAGGGGGGCAGAGTGACTCTGGTTCATAAGAACAACCTCACCTTGACCAGGATACCTGTCCAGAAAACAGTCCACTTCGAATGTTTGTACTAAGCCTGTGGACTAAGGATAGTTTGGGGATTCTGTTAGTATACCGTCCACCCCGTTGTCTAACAGACTCCCTAACTGAGCTGATACAGCTGGTCTCAGAGTTGCTGTCAGAGTCACCCACACGTCTAGTTTTAGACGATTTCAACATTCCACTCGAGACCAGTCTGTTGGATCTAACAGGTGCAGCTCAGGAGTTCATGGGATCCATGACAAACATGGGCCTATCCCAATTGGTCGTCAGGCCCACTCACTGTGTGGGTCATACCCTCGATGCGGTCTTCAGTACAGAACAGGAATATCAGTGGACAGAGGTTATTAAAACCAGCGCATTGTCATGGACAGATCACTTCCTGATCAAGGTTGAATTAAGAGCCACTGTCCGCCCCACCGGGGGTGGTGGACCCATTACAATGGTCCTCTCTCGGAGACTAATGGAACCAATTGATTCCAGAATGCCTTAGAGGGTCTAATGGTTGGTAACACCGGTGGTTCTGTCGAAGCTTTGATTAATACCTGGAACACCGATCTTGCCAAGGCTATCAACACAATCCCTGCCAAGTGTCCTTTCCAACCTGCTTCAAATTGCAAACCATGGTATACCAAAGAGCTTAGGAAGATGAAGCGGGTTGGACAACGACTAGAGTCCATCTGGCGGAAAACTCGATTCTTATCTGACAAGACTCGTCATAGGAAATTTCTTTATTTCTATAGAGAGGCAATACATACAGCGCAGAAATCCTTCTCCTCTGCACGTATTGCCTCTGCAGAGTCCTGTCCAGCAGAGCTGTTTAGAGTGGTAAGGGAACTGACATAGGTTCCACCTGTGCAGAACCCATTACTTAACCTGACAGTGGCCTGCTGTGATGTGTTTAACAACTTCTTTGCAGATAAAATTGCTCAGATAAGAGCCGATTTAGATGCCAGTGTTGTAACAGAATCAATTGACGAGGTGTCCAGCAACTCCGTTGATGAAATACACTGATTCAGTTTCAATCCGTGAGTACTGATGATGTGGACTTGATAGAGTGAGGAAAACAACCTGCCCTCTTGATCCTTGCCCTTCATGGCTGGCCATCCAGGGGGGAGATGCCTTGAGGATGCATCCCTTAGGTAAGGACATGTTCCATCTTGTTTGAAGGAAGTGGTGGTTAGGCCACGTCTGAAAAGACCTTTCCTGGACCTCCTGGACATGAACAGCTATAGGCCAGTCTCTTTACTACCTTTACTGAGGAAAGTGATTGAGAGGGCGGTTGCTCTTCAACTCCAAGCTGTCTTGGAGGAAACTGATTATCTAGATCCATTTCAAACTGGCTTTAGGACAGGATATGGAGTAGAGACTGCCATGGTCACCTTAGCTGATAACCTTTGTCTGGGCATCGACAGGGATAGTGTGACCCTGTTGGTGGTACTAGACCTCTCAGCGGCTTTTGATGCAATAGATCATGACATCCTCTTGGATCGCCTGAAAAGGTTAGGAATTGGAGGCACTGCATTGCAATGGTTCAGTTCCTTCCTCTTGGGCAGATTCCAGAGGGTGACGCTCAAGGACAGTCACTCTACAAGGAAAGAGCTTAATTGTGGCATCCCACAAGGCGCCATCCTGTCCCCTATTCAATATATATATATATGAAGCCGCGGGGAGAGATCATCTGGAGACATGGGGTGGGGTGTTATCAGTATGCTGATGACACCCAGATATAGTTCTCCATGTCTCGGTCCTCAGCTCTGACTTCAGATGGCGTCTCCCCTCTCAATGACTGTCTTAAAGCAGTAATGGACTGGATGAGGAAAAACAGATTGAGACTGAATCCAGATAAAACGGAGGTGCTTACAGTAACGGCTCTGAACCCACGTATTGGGTTGCAACCTCCAGTCCTGGATGGGGCCACACTCTCCTCTAAGGACTGTGTTCGCAGTCTGGGGGTGCTCCTGGATCCGTCGCTTCAGATGATAAATCAGGTGAATGCGACGGTTAGGAGTGCCTGTTATCAGCTTTGGCTGATACTCCAGTTGCGCTCTTTCCTGGAAGCTGGGGACCTTGAAACTGTGGTGCACGCACTGGTAACCTCTCGTCTCGATTTCTGTAATGCGCTCTACATGGGGCTACTCTCATACCTGGTCCAGAAACTCCCAACTAGTACAGAATATGGCAGCCAAGTTGGTCTCAGGAACAAGAAGAGACCACATAACACCAATCTTAAGATCACTTCATTGGCTGCCCATTAGTTTCTGGGCCCAGTACAAGGTGTTGGTCATCACCTTTAAAGCCCTAAATGGCTTGGGTCCAACCTATCTTCAGGACCACCTCCTCCCGTATAATCCACCCCACGCACTCAGGTCCTCTGGGAGGAATCTGCTGCAGCCTATAAAAACTAAGCTGTCTGCAACCGCCCAGAGAACCTTTTCAGCAACTGCTCCAGATTATGGAATGACCTGCCGGATGAGATCCATCATATTACCACCTTGAACAGCTTTAAAAAGGCTGTTAAGAAAGATCTCTTCCGGCAGGCTTTTCCTGAATAGATATTCCGGCCATCAAGAGACAGCCCAACCTGCCCCCCTAGACTCTGCTGCAGTTATTGTTATTTGTTTATTTGTATTTTATTTTAAGTGTGTTTAAAATTGTTCATTGTATTTTAAGGGGTGGGTGAGATTGTGGGATATGTAGTGTATTTTTAATGTTGTAAGCCACCCGGTTGCATTACGTAGAGGGGCAGGATAAAAATTATATTTTTGTTTACTGCAAACAATTTTTTGCTTAACAGTTCTACTGACTGTCTTATCTGAAATTTCAGCAGATAATTTTGATGATGTTGGTACTGAGGTAGAGGTTATTGAGAGTCAGTTAACTCATATTGTCAATATCAAAGAAGCCACTTCTAATAGCAGCACAACAGAAGCTGAAGAAGAAACTGGAACCAATGAAGCAGACCACAGGTACAAAGAGGCTTACTGAGCATCCTTTGTTTCCTGGGTTAAAAGGACATTTCCATAATACTAGTAGAGCATACTGAGGAAGGGTGAACCAACTTGACTTTTGCTTCATCATCTCAAACACCTTCCCCCACAAGAAGACTCCCAAATTTGATGAGTGATTAGCCTCGCTTGCTTGGTAAAGCCTGGCCAAACTTGCAGGTTCCAATTTGTTTCAATGAGAGTGGGGAATTGCATTGACCTCCAGATGTTGGTGCACTGTAATTCCCACCAGTCCTAGCCAACACAGCCAATGATGAGGAATATTTGGAGCTACAGTTCAACTATATCTGGATAGCTGAAGAGTTTTCACTATGGACTACACACAAAAGACAAAAAGGAATATGAGTTGTAAGGAAAATGTGATAGCCCAATGATCAGAAGGACTTTCGGGGTAAATACATTTCTAATATACTGTTAATTTAAGGGACCCATGCACTGGAACTAAAAATGCAAAGAAAATAAAATTATAAACAAGGGGGGGAATCACAAAAATAATAACAGAAAAGGGGAAAAAAGAAAAGTAATGCTTAGCAAGGCTAAGAGAAAATGACAAATAATTCCCTAAACTATATTATGTAAATCACCAGTACAGTAGAAAAAGAATTGAGAAGAAACAGTTGGAGTGCATGCAGTAGAGTCCTGGAAAATGGTTCCCATCCGATTGCTCAGCTCTAGAAGGTACCAAATGAAGTCTTTACACTAACAGAAAACTCATACATCTATGATGCACAGACACAATGATAAAGAACTTTTAAAATCTGTATGGAGAAAATTGTCAATAATTTCTCAAATACTCTTAACAGGAACATCTCTCTCTCCCATTGTGTGTGAAAGAGAGAATTACCCAGAAACATAACAGTTCATTCCCACAAGCACACTTTTTCTTAAAATGTAAGAAAAATTAGCATCTACCAAAGCAAGTCATTATCTCCTAGCTGCTTTCCAAATAATGAGCAGAAAAACTTGACACTTAAGTGATTATATTTTTTAAAGGACTCCTGAAATCTTAGGATGTAAAATATGGTTTAAACAGATGTTACCTGTGATTTATAATCTCTACTGTCCCATATTGTTCTATCCAGAGCTTGCCAATAATTACATTATGTACACAGCAGGTAGGATTTGTCCACGTGTAAGCTTCATTATGTCTATGAGTGGGGAAAGGAAAAAAATAATCAGATGCTAGGAAAATGAAACAAGAATTAACAAAAATCCATCTGAAATTCATTTGAGTCTAATTTTTCCAACTCATCTTCCAATGAAGCATTCCTATTTATATGGTGTTCTCTGTAGTATTCACCCTTAGCCTTTTTCATTGTGCAATATTTTAAATATTTTGAAATGATAAGCCACTGAACAGAAAGAAGGGAGGTGTTTGAAGTTAGTTAATAATTTGGTGTGCTCATGCCTGCGACCAAAGGAAGGTTGGGCTAAATAGGTAAACGGATGTTTACACTTCTGTTTAGTTTTTTTAAAAAGATTTTTATTAAATGTTAAAAAAAACAAATTTACAATCAAATAATATACAATCAAAGATTGTAATGGGGTGAGAAAAAGAAAGATAAGAAATGGGAGGGAGAAACAAAAATGCAGAAAAGAGACATGTCACTAATGCACAGTAGGGCTCTTATGCCCCAATCCTGACTATAATGAAACTAAAGAAAAAATAAGAAAAATATTGTTCTACATAACAGACAAAATAAATAAGCCTACTAAAATTACAGTACTAATTACTATAGCCATAGATTATTATATAGTTAGATTTCGTACTGCTCAAAATATCCATAAATGGTTTTCAATCTTTCAAAAAATCTTCAATTGGTTTATCCTTTAGAACCCACATTAATTTGGCCATATGAGCTAACTCAGCAATCTTAACAATCCATTCTTCTATTGCTGGTGCTTCAGTCCATTTCCAAGTTTGAGCAAACAATATTCTTGTTGCTGTTGTCATATATCAAAGAAATGATCCATATTTACTGTCCAGTTCTTTCTTTATCCATAATGTCCAGCAAAAACATTACTGGTAATATTACAAAATCTAGCTTTAAATTTTTCTGGATTAACATATACATCTTAGATGAGTAACTTTGCCTTCTTAGAAGTCCACCACATGAAAAAGGTGCCCTCCTTATCTTGACATCCCCAATACTGATTTGAAAAATTTTGGGCCATTTTTGACAGCTTATCTAGGGTTAATGTATAGCATCTATATATCATCTTATATAGGTTTTTTTTAATTAATGCACAAAATAAATTTTATATTTTTGGACCACATTTTCCCCCGTACATCTACAGGGATATCATGCCCAAAATTTTGGGATTGCCTTATCGTGTACTCTTTTACAGGCTCAACTTCTGTCTCTATAGTTCCAGAAGACATTTATACACTTTTTAATGATATCGCCATTTTCTTCACACAACTGTAAATAAAACTCATCACTGTTTGGGGTTTTCACACACACACACACACACACACACACACACACCATTCCTATGTTCACGATAACAGACCAGTGTTAAAGCCATGAAACATTGTAAACTTCATTCACTCCTAAACATACAAACCTGGAACTGAAAATCCGTGGACTAGTGAATTGGCTCTTCCAAAGGCATGACACACTGAGCTTAACTAAGACCCATGCATATGTTCATAACAAACTTAGATAACATACCCATTTCAGTGACAGAAAGCCATTTCTAGAGAATGTGGTAGCAAATAGTAGAAGGTGCTTAACCTATTCTTCATACAACACTCTCCCATTCAAAATCCCCTCTCAGAGGATTTCCTGTACTAGGGTTTGAAGCACACATGCATTTAAAATACAGTGGGCCCTAGGTATGTTCTGGGGTTTGGTTTTAGGACACACACACACACACGGACACCAAAATCCATGGATGCTCAAGTCTCATTAAATACAAAGTCATAGTAAAATGGTGTCCCTTATATAACATGGCAAAATCAAGCTTGCTTTTTGGAATATATATATTCAAGCTATAGATGGATCCGTGGATAAAGAATCCACGGATAAAGAGGGCCAACTGTACAGGGCAAACCCAACCAAGTAGAGCAAAGTAATGTTTATATATTTCTTCACTGATCTCAACTGCCAAAGGGCCTCAAGCAGGTTATTTTGGGCCCCAGTACAAACTTGTAATGACAGCCATTGTGGTGTAGTGGTTTGAGTGTTGGACTATAACTCTGGAGACCAGGATTCAAATTGTTACTCAGCCATGGAAACCCACTGGATGACTTTGGTCATGTCACTTTCTGCAGCAGAAGAAGTCAAAAGTAACCCTCCCTCCAAACAAATCTTGCCAAGAAAGCCATGTGATCGATTTTCCTTAGGGTCCCAAGAAGTAGGAAATGATTTACAATATTCAGTGGTCCCTCCACATTCTCTGGGGTTAGGGGCACAGGACCCCTGTGAAAGTGGAAATAAAAAACTTTTTTAAAACCTGAGAGAATACCACTCTAGGTATCTCCAGGTTCTCCAGAACAACTCTATGCTCAACATCCACCAGAAGGTGAATACTGAA
>CM034706.1:261529732-261542867 GCA_020142125.1 Phrynosoma platyrhinos | reverse complement strand
AAATCCATGAATAATCAAATCTGCAAAAGTCAAAGCCACAAATATGGAAGACAGACTGTAGTCCATTTCCCATAACTATAATTGAAAGTTTCCTGATATGATTCTAGAATTCAAGAAGCATAACCATGTTAGTCTGGAAAATCAGTATGCAAAGGGATCTTGTAGCACCTTTGAAACTAACTGAATGAGAGAAGTTGGCAGCATGAGCTTTTGTAGACTTGAGTCTACTTCCTCAGATGTATGGGATCTGCTGCCAACTTCTTGCTTTGAATTAGTCTAATATTAAAATATGATTCTGTTATGATTCTCAGAACACAAGTAAAACTTAGCTGTTGACCCAAGCTGATAAGACGTAATGATCATGGATTGGCTCTGGCTTGTTGGCTTATTAGTTTTGCTTTCCATTTTACCAGTTGTTTGGTTTGCTGCTTTGATTACTTTTTAAGTTATGTTCTTTTAAATTGTCTAAATTATTTTGGAATTCTTATCATCCTATTTTTTATTCCAATGAACTGATATGGATAGGTCTTATAAACTATCTATCTACCTATCTATGGTCTCTCCAAAATAAATTTCTCTGGCAAGTTCACTCTTGATAAGACAAAATAGCTAGGTGGCTTTTCCTTTCTATTTCTCTTTGCTTAACCTGACATATTGGCTGCTTGATTTCAATTTACAGCCAGACACAACAGTATGGTAGTTGTCAGAAATAACTGAAAACTTACTCAAATATATACTGGACTTGTATATCACCAGTATAGACCTCTACTGCCTATGTTTTAAAAACATGTGGGCTATGCATATAGAGACAAGGAAAATGTTTTGGATGAGGACATTTTGGGGGAGTGGGACAGAGGTTCCCTAATGATTCGCCGTCAACTCTCAATGGCTTTCAGTACCACCCATCACTGTATTTTCCTGGAGTGGCCCACAGGATTTTGTGTAGGAAGTACTGTTTTAGAGGGGTTCCACTGCTAACTTCAGTCATTTTCAGAGAACAATACTGGAATATGTCTACTCAGTTCCATGGCAGCTTCATGTGGGATTCTCCAAGTATCCACCTTGTCTCCCAAGCTACTTAATGTCTATATAAATCCAATATAGGAGGTGTGCTCCATGGATCTGGTGTACAATATAATCAATATGCAAATAATATCCAACTCTATTACTCTATCCCTTTTAAATCAGGAGATTCTGCCAATGTTGGACTAGTGTCTGGATTCAGTAGTGGGCTGGATGAGAGCCAATAAGTGGCTGACACAAAGTGCAATCCTGACACAAATAGACTGATATGTTCCATGTCCCAGCGAACAGGGTCTTTGGGATGAATACCTCTCCATATGACAAAGCAGGTATGTAGTCTGCCCAGGTTTGGGCCACCTCAAGAGGCCCGGGAGCAACCTCGGCATGGCTTCTGTGCGGGTTGGGGGCATGCGTCATCTAAATGCCATGCCCCAAGCCCCACGGAAACTGGCTTTTCACGCCCATCTGTTTCGGGGCTAAATGTCCATAATTTGCAATTTTAATAGAATGTTTCCATATAGACTGTGAGCTGCACCTATGAGGAGAGGATCTATAATTTAGCTGTATCCCCACAATGCAAAGAACAGAGTTGTAGCTGGACCAGGGAATCCGGAATCTTTGTGGGTCCTCATAAAACTTTATTCCTGACCACACATCTTTGTGTCCTGATTACTCTTCAATGGAAGCTTAACTTCATCTAAATAGGCTGGGCTACCATTATATGCATCTGCATGCAATACACTGTCTCAATTTGAATTTTCTAAAACAGTCAGTATGCTAATCACACACCAACTTCATTTCTGATTTCATTGATTAGGCTAGCACAATCTATCAGTTAGCAGGCTTATTTTTAAACATACAATCTCATCTCTGTCCTTCAAGACCTATCAAGGTGATCATTATATAATAAACATATGCACAGACACACAGAGACAGGAAGAAAGGCAACAAGCAGAGTGTTAAATATCATGGTGTAATACCAACAGAAAGCTAGGGAAAAATGTTGGGAAATGATTTTTCACTACTGCATAGCCACAAAGCACCTTTACTTTAATGTCAATTCATTCCCCTTATGGTGCCAGACATAATTTTCCATAAAGTGACTGGCACTGCTACAAGAAATATTTTCCTTTAACTCTGCTAAATAATAATAATAATAATAATAATAATAATAATAATAATAATAATAATGGAATATACCCCAAAGCATAATTCATCACAATGGGATGGAAGACTGCAGAGGGAAAGACTTGGTTTGGATTTTTCCAAACTTGATTCTAAAGAAAAATGTAAACTACTTCATGTGTTACATATTCCCCTTTTAGTAAAGCCAGCCATTTCTGGTATCAAAATACACTTTCAAGCCTTTTAAGGATGTAATATTATAAAAATTTGTATAGAACTGCACTACAATCCTTTTTCAAGTAGAATTATGATCAGGTTTACCTCACTGGAGTTTGCCTTCTGGAGCTATTCTTGCAAAGTCCAGCATATCTAGAGCCATAACACAAGGCCAACT
This sequence comes from Phrynosoma platyrhinos, assembly GCA_020142125.1. NCBI lineage: Eukaryota > Metazoa > Chordata > Lepidosauria > Squamata > Phrynosomatidae > Phrynosoma > Phrynosoma platyrhinos. Next base: position 261,540,325 of record CM034706.1, on the reverse strand, counting down.
AGCTCTCCATCTGTATCACCAGTGATGAGCCAGATGATTCCAGAAATCCACAAGGAGGACAAGGGGACAAAAGGCCTCACCTATCATTTTGGTAACCAGTAGGCACTCTGCTCTTGAAAATAAGCATAGATAAGCCTCCATTTGTCTAGTTGATTTTAAAGCCATCTAAAGCAGTGGTCACTTCCACATATGGCAATAGGAAGATGAAGATTCATAAGATAAATGCCTTATTTTCCTGCGTATAAGACTACTTTTTAATCTGCAAAATCTGTGGTTAAAGTGGGGTGGGTCGTCTTATACGCCGGGTATAAGGATAAGGGGGATGGAGGTGCTAAAACTCTATATTTTGACTGGGAAAATGGGGGGGGGTCGTCTTATACGCGGGTCGTCTTATACGCCGGAAAATACGATATGTGCTATATGAAATAATCTAAGAATAAATTACTCTATCCATTTTCTCCATACCATTCAAAATGTTCTAAGCCTTCATCATGTGCCCCATATCCACCTTGCTTTCTGAATTAAAATGCCTCCAGTGCTTTAAGATTTTCCTATAGCCCTATGTTCTTAGAGATTATACGTCTACACAAGGAAAATTTAAATTCATTTTTTCCTGCTAATATGGAAAAAACAAGGTACCTGCCACTTAAAATCTTCAGCACCAGACAGGCTGCAACCAGATTTTGTAGCCAAAATTATGGATTTTTATTTGATTTTGATAAGCCATGATATGGATTTTGATAAATCAAGGGTAAAGCATAGGGGCATGTAACGAAGGATGTAAAGGATGAAACAAAGGAAAATAATGCTAAAGAACTTACAAAATTCCAGCAAGCATAACTGCTTGTGTTCACCCTAAAGGCTAGCTAAATGAAAAGGGAACTACCACCACTATTTTCCTACCCAGGCATTCAAAAAGGCCAGAAGTGGTGGTATAGCAGAGACAGCAGAGAAGGCAAGTGCTTCTTTGAGGTTGTCCTGGGATGGACTAAGCTTTTGCCTTTCCCCACTCAAGTAGGAGAAAGGGATGGTTCCTTTTTTGATAAGAGTTAAAGTACAGTACTTACGTTGATCTGTGGATAAGTTGACCCAGGTTTATAGGTTTCACTAAAATTGCTAGACTTATACTTGAGTACATACTGTAGTTCCATGGCCAGTGAATCAAATAAGTTACTGAATATCCTTTTCCTGCACGAAGAGACATTTGGGGCTTTTCAGAAATCAAAGATGGGGGCTATCAGAAACAGCCACAGAAAAATTCAGAAAAAAAAATAGAATTTTAATAGCTAATTCTTCTTACCAGGTTTTCAACCATGCCATTCAAGATAGAGAGGACCAATGAAATTGGGTGGGATATCAATTTCAGAAAGAGATACACAACTGACTGTGCAGTTGAGTACTAAAGGTTGGATTATATTCTGTAGTATCAATCTTTTTGTATTGATGCCATTCTCTGCTTTTAAACCATTTTGCATTTTATATTTTGATCTAGCTATTATAGAAAACCATTTGTGAATCTTGTCTTGTATATGTGTCAAGTGTCTCAATTTTTGATTATCTTTTGCATTCCAAAAATATACAGATTTATCCATTTGTCTGTTCTGTTACTTGAAATTCCAGCTATTGAAGTGTTAAATCTATTTGTATTATTTGGAATCACTTATTATAACAGTCCAAGATTATGACAACTGTTTGTTACAATAGTATATAACAGAGCTTGTCAACACACACATACACCTCAGATCAGTTCAGCAGACAGAACAATTCACTTTTGATTCAGTAAATATCAAATGCTTCAGGGAAAATTAGATCCAAACATATGATTCGCATATCCAAACATATGATTGCAAACATCCTTCCAAAATGCCCCAACAATTTCATATTTTACAATTTGTGTATGCGTGCTTAATGCCACATCTTTTAAGCCACTTTTAAAAGCCTGAGTTATATAAACTGAATGGCTCACAGGCATACATAATACTGAAAAAGATTACTGGCCAGATTATTTATTTGGAATAGTTTTAAGCTAACGTGTAAGTAACAAAAGGAAAAATAGACCTACTTTAAAAGTTCCAATGTTATTGTTCCCCGAGGTTCTGCTTCAACACTCTTCCCCCAGAACTTCAGTTTAGGATAAATGGATCCATGGAAAACGAAGTCCTGGTTTAAGCCTTCTGAATAAAATGCACTGACAGGTGGGTGATGACTGACCTGTTCAGAAATAAACCTAAAACCTAAATCCTCCCTGGAAATAAGGGAGGAAAAGTACAATATAAATAAGAGTCACACAAAGAAAGCCAGAAGACTAGATGTGAACTATTGCTTGCTGAAATAGTCTAATCACCTTTATCAAGTAATAGGAAGAATTGTTCTTCGCTTCCCTTCCCACCATGCTAGGCCTCGTGGCATTCTGACAAGACACATTTCATACAGTATTTGAACACTGGCTGAAATCCTATGTTGCCAACTTAGTTATGAATGCATAACAAAGGGGCTGTACAGATCGGCCAAAAGAGCCGGCCTGGGGATGGAGTGGGGGCGTAACAACTGCATGCCAGCCATCCCGATTACACCCTGCCGCCGCCGCCATCATGCTGCCCACCCAACCAGATGGCAGGTAGCATGAGGGCGCTCCCATGGCATAGGGTTCACACACACTGTGCCAAAGGAGCGCTGAAAAGCCTCTGTGGCAAGAGCGGCTTTTTGCCGCTCTAAGAAGGAGTGGAATTTGTGAGCTCTTTTTAGAGTGGCAAAGCGCCGGATCGAGGCCGTGGCGTACGGTTGCTGCAGCCCTGATCCAGTGAGGAAAGGGGTGGCAGGATGCTGCCCCTTAGGGGCTGTCTGTTCATCCCCTAAGTATTGTTTCTTGGCTCAACCTCCCAAACCTACCTTAATAGCCAGCATCCACACAGCAATGGAACTCTGTTCTGCTGGCAACTGAGGAGAATCCTCCTATTATTATTATTATTAATCTCTGGTGGGCTGAGGAGTTGCAACAGAGTCCTGCTTCTGATTGTCACAGCCTCACTCAGTGGCAGAAAGGGGCTGGAAATACCATCTGCTGTACCTTAATTGGCAGGAGAACCAATCTCCATCATTTTGAGTAGCTCCCTGGAGTTTAGTGCCATGAACATGAATACGTTGCATAACTGAATACAGAATACAGTTACAAATCCATAACTCTAGATTACAAATCTGTAACCGCAATCCAGGATGCTGCTATTATAATTAAATACTGTTATCAGCACCACCACAAATTAATATGCTTCCAATGACCTGACTACTCATGTCTACAGGGTAATTTATGCTTTAGCATTTGAATGTAAAACAGACACAGGTAGTACTAGCACAAAAACATATATTTACACTTACACACACACACACACACACACACACACACATTGATGCACAGCTATTAATTCCAGAAAATGTTTTCTACATGTTCATCCACATTCAGTCACATCATGGTTAAACACACTATGTCCTTCCAGATATTGTTGGGCTGCAACCTGTATCATTCCTCATCACTGGTACTGTTACCAGGAAGTGATAGGAGCTGCAGTCCAATGACAGTTGTAGGGCCACAATCGGCCTTCCCTGACCACATGAGAATAAATGTCACTTAGCAAAAAAAAAAAAAAAAAAAAAAAAGCAAAGTTTCTCAGTCAGAGGCCACACAGAAATGCTAAACTGTTTGTTCTGCACATATACAGACTTTAAGGGCTCCCCAATAACATTATCTTAGACCAATGGGTCCAATTTACATCTCAGTTTTGGTAAGCTTTCCTGAGGCTGTTGGATGTTGAGCAAGATTTGAGTTCAGCACATGGATGGTCAGATGGAGAGAGTTAACTAGATTTTGAAGCAGTACTTGAGATATTATATTATTTTTCAGCAACATGACTGGACAGATTTTCTGCCCTTTGCAGAGGTTGCCTATAATAATTCCACACACCAGAGTATGGGATATTCACCTTTTCAGATTGTATATGGACAGGAGTTAGAGCACTTCCTCACACTGGCAATGGAGGATCCTGTTTCACTGATGGAATGGATTACCCACATTAAGAACTCCTGTTCAGAAACTATGTCTGCCCTAGACTTTGCTAAGAAATATGTTCACCATAAAAGCACATCTGAGTGGAAATGTAAAGTGGGGGACTTGGTTTATAACTCAACCTATTCCACTGGAATGTGTGGACAGCATGCATGTTCGGGCCCGTAAACTGGTTTGGGACTTCCATAGGAAGTACCCAGACAAGCCTGAACCTGGCTGATGTGTTCTGATTGGCTACCGATTGTCTTTTGTGTGTGTTGGGGGGGGGGGAATGACAGAACTCTCTGCCATGTTAAATTAGGCCTACCTAGCTGTCCTGTAGCCATGTTAGAAGATGAGTATGTGGGGAGGAGGAATCAGTCATATAGCTGCCTGGTACTGAGTGGGAAAGAATGTCGGCTGTTGGGAGGGGGAGTCTTCAAGGTGATTTATAGAAGCAAAAGTTATCTTGTAACTTTAGTTCTGGCAATGAGCTGCTACCGTGTTGAACCTGATTTTCAATAAAATCCTTCTGGTTTCATCCATGAAATCTGTTTACTGAGTAAGGTACAGATAGAGATTACAAATGCCCTAAAATATGGCAAAATTTCCAGTTGTTACACCAGCAATTGTTCAAACCACACACACACACACACACACACACACACACACCTTTGGTTCTGCAGATTCCCCCTATTCCTGAGCTATGTATTTGAGAAATAAATGTTTTGGAGGCAGGAGGCTTCTCCTTCTGTCACCACCACTGCCTCCTTCCTGCACAGATGCTAAGAAAGTAACTGGTTCACTTGACAGACCAATACACATGTGATGTGCCACTACAGAATCTCAACCTAGTTTCTCACCTGATTAATTCATATGTTTCTCCAAGGAGAGGGTTAAATGGTTTGCCAGTTCTCTCCCACTGAGAGGCTACAGCAGAAACAGCAAAAGCAGCAACAGCCTGCAAGATCCAAACAGGTAAAGAGTCTTTATTCAAAACAGTGAATATGTCCAAAATAACAATTACTTTACCACTGATCTCAAATGTGTTGTAACCACCAGATGGCAGGCAGCAAAAGGGCATTTCTCCGGTGTAGCATTTAGATGCACTGCACCGAAGAACCGCTGAAAAGCCACTGCCATGGCAGCAAGAGTGGCTTTTTCCCATTCTAAAGAGGAGTGACAGTTTGCTGCTTCTTTTTAGAGCTGGTAAAGTGCTGGATCGGGGCATGGCTTGCAGTTGCCCTGATCTGGCAAGCAAAGGGGCGGCCAGACGCCAATCTATCAAGGTCATCTGTTTAACCCTTTAGATTGAAAAGTAAAATATACAGAGATTTGCATAGATTTTGAAGCTGCTAAACCTTTATCAATTAAATCTTTGTTTAATAATAATAATAATAATAATAATAATAATGATAATAAATTTTATTTTTAACCCGCCCCTCTGCTCGGCAACCAGGGCGGTGTACAACAAGATTAAAACAGATAACAGTTAAAACACTCCTTCAACCCAATCCCTAACCCTCACCCCCTTAAAACTAAATTAAATTAATGCAAGATTAAAATAATAAATGGACAACAAAATACAGAAAAGCAGCTTTAACAAGGACAAACAGGCAGTGGCAGCAAAAGGGCGAATAAGCGAACCACCTCCATTGAGCCGGGAGATTTATTCCGGAAAGGCCTGCCAGAAGAGATCCGTCTTTACTGCTTTTTTAAAGCTATCAAGACTAGTGATAAGACGGATCTTGTCCGGCAGGTCATTCCATAGTCTGGGAGCAGTCGCAGAAAAGGCCCTCTGGGAGGTCTGCGACAGCCTAGTTTTCATGGGCTGTAACAGGTTCCTCCCAGAGGACCGGAGTGCGCGAGGGATCGTACGGGAAGAGGCAGTCCCGGAGATAAGATGGACCCAAGCCATCTTAACCACCTGAACATAACCCCTCCTTACAGTTTTACTCCCATTAGTTGCTAAATACTACCTATGAATTAACAAGTAGAGTTAAATACTTATTAGAAAAGGATTGGGTAATACCAAAAAGTGTTAATCTGCCACTTTTTCCATAAGGCATATGAGGAAGCACACTTTGTTTTTAAGAAGAATCCCAGAGTCAAGACTTCTAGGAATGTGACTTGTCTTAAAAATTTGGTTGTTATGCCCCTCCAACACATTCTTTGTTTACATATCAAAAGTGGCAATTTTGCTGGAGCAATGGCAGAGGATTTGGACGATACGGAAGTAGGGTAAGTCCCCTGCATATTTGGGTATCCATTGCAAGGCCTCAGCCACTAGACACAGATCATCTTTTTGATGACAGAATTTTATTACTATCATCATCATATCATCTTCTTCATCATCATCACAATCCCCTTCATCATTTGTATCCTGCCTTTCCCAAAACTGGAACTCAAAATGGCTTACAATGTTAAAAATAATATTCATATATTATTTAAGAAGACTATTAATAACTTCCAGTTTCCACACCTCTTTATATAAGGCAGATATTAATACACACAACTTGAGGAGGAAGGGGAGACAGATATCATCAAGACATTGAAAAAAAATGGACAGTATTACCTGCATTCTTTCTGTAGGATCTGAATGACAGCATGCTTTATTAATGAGGTATGTGTGTTCCATATATTCTGTTATCCGTTGCAGGAAACTCAGAGGTTCATTGAAGGCAATGGGCATGGTAATCTTAGACAGCTCCTAAACAGTGAGAGAAAGAAGGGAACTTATCAAATATGAGTAGGCAACTGAGTCATAGCCAACTATGTAAAAAATGTAGAAGAATGGCAGGTAACATAATATAGGGCAAGATAAAAAAATTAATCCTACATAAACACATGATAATTACCCTACATATGCATAACTGCTGGGAGATTTAGGGCCTGGACAGACTGCCAGAAATAATCCATCTTGAGACCAATTTAACTGCTCTTGCTTAGTGCTAGGCAATCATGGGAATTGTAGTTTATTGTGGCACCAGAGCTCCCTGACAGAGAAGGCTCAATGTCTCAGAAGAACTACAGTTCCCATAATTCCCTAGCATTGAGCCAGGACAGTTAAAGTAGTCTCAAGATGGATTATTTCTGGCAGTCTGTTCAGGCCCTTAGTATAAATAAGAGGTGTTATTTAGCATACACTTTGGTGGACTGCTGCCCATTTCATTAGATGCTTCTTATTATGGTAAAATAAAATTATTTATCATTTTGCATTATCTCAGGAAATTTTCATACATCAAAAGTGATCCCCAGGCCAAATTTTGTTTTATGTAAGTTCTGTAAACAACTACAGCAACAGTGAAAACATAGCAGAAGGTTGGTTCAATTTTACCTCTTAATCAAGTTGATTAGCCAAATCAGATTACAGTGAGCCCTTCTTATCTACGGACTTGTCACCTGTGGATTTCAGCATCTGTCCATGGCAAGCCCGTATTGTCTCCAGTGGTGGCATGGAGACAGCTGTGCCACCACTGGGGACAAAAGTCCCTCCCTCCACAGTCCTCCCTCCCTCCCCTCCTTCCTTACCTGCTTCTTTCTTTCCTCCACCCCGGCTTGGATTTGGGGGCAGAGTCTGACACTTAGTCAGTTGGGTCTGGGACCAGGGCAGGGGCCTGGGCAGGTGGTGGGCCTGGGGACAGGGCTCCAAGACTCAAGCCCCCCATCCAGCCCAGGCCCCGGCTGACTGGCAGCCAGACTCCATACCGAAAGCCAAGCCAGTGTGGAGGAAGGAAAGAAGCAGGTAAGGAAGGAGGGCAAGGTGCAGGATGGTGGAGGGAGGAGAGTAGAGGAGGTGAGGGACTTTTGTCCCATTGTTATTCATGGTGGCATGGCCATTAAGGACAATGAGACTGAGGGTCAGAGGAGGTGGTGGTGGGAAAAGGAGGAAGATAAAGGGAGGAGGCAGCTCCTCCAAAGTGCCATTGTCCTCAATGGTGGCACAGTGTAGTTTTAAAAAAAATATTACAATGTCTTTTATATCAATTTGTCTGTAAAACTACATAGGATTCTTCTCATTGAAAGATGGGTTAAATATTTAATAAATAAATACAAGTTCTAATAACTAGTTATCTAAATGACTGCAGCAACATACTTATAGTAACTACATACCAAATGCAAACAGAAGATGGCTCTTACCATCTAATCCTATTTGTTTTTCACATGCCTGGCACATGAACATCCTAAGGAGAGATCCTTTGTCTTGAGACTTAGATAATTTGGGTAGAATTGCCACTGAAGAATGAATGAATTCAGCTCTATCTGACCATCCATGTGCAGGTGGTGAGCTGAACTCAATTCTACCCAAATTAACTAGTGTCTTTTTCTCACCAGGGAAGAGCAACACCAGTCTACCCGGCAGGCTGATCCTCCTCCTCCAACACAAAACCAATAAGGCAAAATTCGAATTCCTTTCAAAAACAGCTGGCCCTACTATGAATTTCCTGCTCCCCATATTAAGGATTGTTCTGCCTCTCATGAAATCCAGTAATGATTGAGGGAAAGCAGGAAAGGAGATGTAGACAAGGAGACTGAAGAATTAGAAGTGTGAAATAAAAAGAAATTTAGAAGTCAGCTATCTTGCATCAAAAATACTGTCCCTTAGGGCACAAAGTATGCTAATACAGTATAGTGAACAAAAAAGAACTGAGGGCAATGGAGAAGCATCCCAGCATGCACGGCACTGAGGAACAGTGCTCCTGCCAAAAATGCTCAGCTTAGCTCTAGAAGTTTCCAACGAACGCTGCCGCAAGGACAGAACCATCCATACACGTCAGTTACAGAAACCACAAAGAAAAATCTGACATGGGCCAAAATCCTGTATCAGCATATACTTAACTAACTTCTCCTGGAATGATCCCCTCACCCCAAAATCTGGTGGAAACATCATTCCACCATGATCCTTCTTCCCACGCAGGACTTCCTTCTCCCCATGCAGCTGATGCTCAATAAAGTAAGCTGGGGGGAAAGTTACAAACATGGCAATAGTACCAAAATTGTGACCAACTAGCAATTGTGAATATGAATCCATTATGGTTAGATAACTGTTTCATATTTACGATCAATACTTAGTCATGATTTTGACACTATTTTCACAATCATAATTCATTCCCCAACCTACTTTCAATAGCACAGGGAGAAAGAAAGTCATTCTGCTGACAATGGGAAGACAGTTGAATGAGGCTTCCACCAGGTTTGGGGGAGTGGGGTTGGGCCAAGAGAAGTTGCTTACCGTAGTTAAGTACTTCATTATGTTTAAGCTGATACAGGACTTTTAGGCATTCTTTTGCACAGGAGTAGGCAACCTTTCCCCTTTAAGGACCGAGGGACTTCAGCTCCCAGAATCCCAGGAGCTATTGGCCAACATGGGACTATTGCCCAACATGGCTGAGGCTTCTGGGAGCTGAAGTCCCTCGGCCCTTAAAGGGGAAAGGTTGCCTATCCCTGCTTTAGCATATGTCATGGATGGTGAATGCAAATGTCTACTTTTGCACAAGAACAATTAAACATGAATTCATTCATTCAATGGAAGCACAACATTATTATAGCTAAAAGGAAACTTATTAGTTTGTCTCCCATTTTTAGTTCCACACATCAAGAAATTCACAACCGATAGAAGAGATAGATTTGTATGTTCTTTACAAGTTCTGGTTACAATCTTATAAACCAGAGGGAGGCAAACTGAAGGTAGTGTACAGCCCCACAGAACAGTGTTCAGAGGAGGCTGACCAAAATGGCGAAGGGTCTGGAAACAATGCCTTATGAGGAAAGAATTAGGGAGCTGGGTAGTTTTAGCCTGGAGAAGATAAAGTTAAGAGGTGACATGATAGCCCTGTTTAAATATTTTAATGGTGTCATATTGAGGATGGAGCAAGCTTGTTTTCTGCTACTCCAGAGAATAGGACCCAGAACAATGGATGCAAGATACAGGAAAAGACTTCAACATTAGGAAGAACATCCTGGTGGCAAGAGCTATTCAACAGTGGTACACACTCCCTCAGAGAGTGGTGGAGTCTCCTTCTTTGGAGGTTTTTAAACAGAAGCTGGATGGCTATCTGCTGGGGGTGCTTTGATTATATGTTCCTGCATGGCAGAATGGGGTTAGACTGGATTGCCCTTGTGCTCTCTCCCAACTCTATGATTCTATGAACCCCTCCCAAGATTTTGCCCCCTCAAACAGCAAACTGTGTCCCTAAAGCACAACAAAATCCTGCCCTTCCCCAGGACTGTTCAGTCAATTCATATTTCTAAATAAGATGTGTGTGGCAGTAGTTACTTCTTTTTCCTAAACAAAGACCTGAATTAGCCCAGAAAAAGATTGTTTATGTTTAAATAGCAAATCACACACAAAAAGGTTTCAAGAGGACTGAAATTTGTGATTTGGGGGCAGTAATAAATAAATAAATAAATAAATAAATAAATAAATAAATAAGGTAGGTGGATACAACCTTTGATGATACAACCTTTGGATACAACCTTTGGTCGTTCCCCAAGCCCTATGAGGAATGACCAAGCCCTATGAGGAACGACTTAGGGAGCTGAGGATGTTTAGCCTG
>CM034706.1:261456232-261468414 GCA_020142125.1 Phrynosoma platyrhinos | reverse complement strand
AAACATACCCAGTTCCCTAAGTCTTTCCTCATAAGGCATGGTTTCCAGGTCCTTCACCAATTTGGTCACCCTTCTCTGGACACGCTCCAGCTTCTCAACATCCTTTTTGAATTGTGATGCCCAGAACTTGATACAGTATTCCAGGTAAGGCCTGACCAAAGCAGAATAGAGTGATATTATAATTTCCTTCAATCTAGACTATAGGGTGGCGGGGACATTTCTTATTCATTGGGTCATCATGACTTGACTGCATCTAACAACAAATTATAGGGTTCATAATGAACCTTGGGCTAGCTTGGTGCACTGTGGAAATATAATTACAGCCCTGCCCTATGCATGTATAATTCAGGAGCAAGTACTATTTTCAGTGAAGCTTACTCAGAAGTAAATGCCAAAAATTGCAGCTCCAGGCAATTAAGTCCAATAGAACATAGTGGACTGACTTCTGAAGAAATATTTATAGAATTGGACTGATTCTTCTCCTCCCTATTCCACATTTATTTAATGTAATTTAGGGCTACATTTATATCCCTCCTTTTCTCCAGTAAGATTATGATGGGCCCATGTTTTTCTTCTCTCTGTGCCCTCACATGAACCCTGTAAGGTAGGAAAAGCTAAGAAAGTGTAACAGTCCAGACATCATCCAGGGGGGTTCATTGTTCAGAAGGAACTAAAACTTGGGTGTAGCAATACATTCTTGTCATACATAATTACAGATGTATACTCATCCCTCCACATTCGCCGGGGTTAGGGGCACAGGACTCCCATGAATGTGGAAAAACCGCAAACAACAAGAACACTGTTTTTACTTGAGATAACACCTCTCTTGCAATCTCTAGGTCCTCCAGTGCAACTCTCTGGTCAACATCTACCAGACATTGACCATAAAATTGTGCTGGAGGACCTACAAATGCCTAGTGGAGTGTTCTCTCTAGGAATCTCTAGGTCCTTCAATGCAACTTTTGGTTAAAGTTGACCACAGAGTTGTACTGGAGGACCTAGAGATTCCTAGAGAGAACATATTAATAAAATCCGTGAATAATCAAAGCCGCAAAAGTCAAAGCTGCAAATGTGGAGGGACAAGTGTAATGTTTATAGCAGGGGTAGGCAACCTTTTTGAGCTGGGGGCCAGGTTGCTGTCCCTCAGACAATTAGGGGGCCAAAGCACCAAAAATTAAATAAATAAATAAATAAATATTTTTAAAAAATAAAAAAATATGCACGCACACTCTCTCAGCCGCAGAAAAGCCACGGCAAAACCCATGTGGAGATTTTGCCAAGAAAACCCCGAGAACAAGTAATAACAACAATAATCAATATCATCATGGCAGGGGGCGGCAGTGGCGGCAGGACCAGCCTGGGGCCGCTCCAAAGGCCTCGGGAGGCCGCATCCGGCCCCTGGGCCTTAGGTTGCCTACCCCTGGTTTATAGCTTACCAGTGCTCTCCAAACTGGTAACAAAATGAAAATGTGCAATACAGAAATATAATACAATTGGCCCTCTGTTTCCATGGATTTTTTTATCCTGAGCTTGAAAATATTTTTAAAATATGTAATTTCCAAAAAGCAAACCTTGATTTTGCCATTTTATATAAGGGACACCATTTCACTGTGCCATTGTATATAATGGGACTTGAGCATCCACGGATTTTGATATCCACGAAGGGTCCTGGAACCAAATTGCAGACTAGGAAACTGGAGGCTGGGAATTTTAGCTCTGAAAAAGAGGACATATCCTAGAAAAGGATGGCTGTTCTATAGCCATCCTAATTAACAGGCCTGCCAATTCTCAGCTCCTGAAATCGGATAAGATTTGGTGTGTTTACAGTAGCATAGTAGACAATTTGAGGGTGGTAATTAATAGCTTGATGAAAATATTGACCCAGCATGAAGCTCATGTGAAATAATAATAATAACAATTTAAAATGCAGATTCCATGTTGGGGATTGTTAGGAAAGGAATTCAAAATAAAACTGCCCAGATTGTAAGGCCTATATATACAAATCTATGGTGTGACCACACTGGGAATATTGTGTGCAGTCCTAGGCACCACACCTCAAAAAACATACTGCAAAGCTAGGAAAAGTACAGCAAGGGGCATCCAATATAATCAAGAAGCTGGAACAACTCCCCTTCAAGGAATGATTTCATAGCTAGGGCTTTTTAGCTTACAAAAAGGAAAGGTGGGGACATAACAGAGATGTATAACATTTTACATGGTATGACAAAAGTGGATGTGAGGGAGTGGTTCTTTTCTCAAAATAAAAAAGAAGCTGACCAGTGGGAGATACAAGTGTGATAAAGGGACTTTTTTTTATTTTACACAGTGCATAGTTAACTGTTAAATTTGCAATTGCAGGGAGTATGATAACCCCGACTTAGATGGCTGTAAAACTACACCTAGGCAAATACACGGAGAAAATGGGTGTCAGTGACTGACTGGGAGCTCCAACAGACGTCTGGTTTGCCACTGTTAGAGAAGAATGTGGGACTAGATAGCCTTTTGATCTGATCAATTTCTATATTCATAGAACATCAACAAATTTTGGTACTAGAGGGTATTTGCCTCTGGCAGCATGATTTCTTGACTCACTTTTGGCTACTCTTACAGTTTTATCAGTTCTTTGTGGAACCAAGGAGAGCCACCTAATAACCTGTAATTGCTCTCTAATCTGGTCTTTTAGCAAGTGATAGAGGGAAGCACTTTCTGATTGTGGCAGCCTGACTCACTGAACAGTTACATGATACTTTATGACATTATTATGCAATGTTAGCTCAACAGGTTTATGGTGGCAAAAGGCACATGGCCAACAATTACAAGCAGCTGTGCAAGCTTTATATATTTATTGATTTATTTAATTCATTTATATCCCATTTTTTTTCCTCTTGACTGGGGCTCAAGGTGGCTCCCAACATGGTTAATAAAACAGATAAGGTTTAAAGATATTCTACAGAAACATTTATCCACACAAATGTGAAAATTAAAGAAAATGTTAAAATAAAATACGTTTAAATACAGCCCCCTTTGAGTTTGTTTCCCAGACTAACAAATATTTTGCATTTCACATTGAAACTATTATAGCTAACAATCCCGCAGAACTAAAGCTAAAATCATGTGAAAGTTAAAAGTTCCTTACATATTTTTTTTAAAAAAATCTCCATTTTGTGTTTTTATATCTATAAATGGCTCTAAAGATATTTGCTAGTTGGGCAATATATAAAGTTAAATAAATAAGTGTGCCAGGTAAACCAAGACACGTATATAATTGCCAATGAAAGCAAGGGCCCATTTGCTTGAACACTGAATAACAAAAACAGAAACTCTTGCCAAATTCAAGTGTAATTACAGTAGCTGCTTTTAAATGCAGCAATAAAACAAAGGAATACAGTTAGCATAGAATCATAGAATCATAGAGTTGGAAGAGACCACAAGGACCACCCCCTGCCATGCAGGAACTCCCAATCAAAGCATCCCTGACAGATGGCCGTCCAGCCTCTGCTTAAAGACCTCCAAGGAAGGAGACTCCACTACTCTCCGAGGGAGTGTGTTCCACTGTCGAACCGCCCTTACTGTCAGGAAGTTCCCCCTAATGTTGAGGTGGAATCTCTTTTCTTGCAGCTTGCATCCATTGTTTCGGGTCCTAGTCTCTGGAGCAGCAGAAAACAAGCTTGTTCCCTCCTCGATATGACATCCCTTCAAATCTAAACACGGCCACCATATCACCTCTCAGTTCCAAATAATGTGAGATTTAGGAGATTATCGCAGTCAGTTATAACGCATCTTACCTGAGACGGCTTAAAATTAGAAGCAGGTGGTATCCTGATATTATCACACACATTTAGCTGCCGAAATTGCCACCTGGCTGCAGCCCAGCTCCATCGCTGCTCCAAGAGGCTCTCTTCACACCTCTTTTCGAAGCCCGGAGTTTTGATATGAACACTATACAGTGGGCCCTTGGTATCAGGTTGGGTTTGATTCCAGGACCCCCAATGGACACCAAAATCTGTGGATGCTCAAGTTCTATTATATAAAACAATGTAGTAAAAGAGTATCCCTTATATAAAATGGGAAAATCATGGTTTGCTTTTTGGATTTTGGGGGGAATATTTTCAAGCTGTGGATGGCTGAATCTGTGGACACAGAGAGCAAACTGTACTTCCATTGACTCAACCTAGAATTTTTAGCCACTGCTTCTAGAATTGCCAGAGTAAAATCTAGAGACAACTCCTGTACCTTTGATTGTTGTGTAAAAGGGAATTTCAGCAGGTGTTGTTTGTCATGTAACATGTAGCACCTGCTGTAATTCTCTCTTTACACAACCATTTAAAATAACAAGAACTATCTCCATTTCTCAGTCTGGCAATCCTAGCTGCATCACGGTGTTCTCTAAAGTTTAGCTTTTGGTCTACTTGGACTATTAGATCTTTTTCACATGTACTGTTATCAAGACGAATGTCACCTCCTATGTTTGTACGTATATTTCATGTTTCCTGACTCAGTGTAGTACAGGTTGAGTGACCCTTATACAGAAATTCAAAATAGTCCACAAACCAAAACTATTTTTACCATGTGCAAAATTATTTAAAATATTATATAAAATTCCCTTTATGGCTATGTGGAGGGGGGTGGAAGTTGATCTTAACTACTGTATATTGATTTTATGATGTAAGCCGCCTCGATTGCGCTCAGAGGGGCGGGGTATCAAATAAAAATTATTATTATTATTATTATTATTATTATTATTATTATTATTATGTGTATAAGGTGTATATGAAACAAATGATTTTTGTGTTTAGACGTGGGTCCCATATCCAAGATATCTCATTATGTATGTGTATGCAAATACAGGTATTCCATAATACCCAAAAATCCAAAATTGAAAATAACAGTTCCCAACCATTTCACATAAGGGAGACTCAACTAGTACATTTCATTTATCCCTGTTGAAATAAATTTTGTTAGTTTGTAGGGCCAGCTCTCTGATCCATTAAAGTAATTTTGAAACCCAATTCTGATTGAAACCTTTGGGGTATTTGCTACCCTTTCTAATTGGTGACATTTCCAAAAACTGAAAGCAAGCCCACATCATTTTAAATAACACCCACCTAAGCACTCCACAAGTCACTTTTCCAGTTTTGAATACTAGCTATAATCTCATCTTAAATTCTTAAACAACAAACCCCCAACAGCCCCCACACACACCAGGTGACACCAGGCGTGGGGACACCACTGTGTTATACTTTGATATTCATATTCTTCTGAATTTTGTGATGGCTTCCCAGTTTTAAACAAGTACATAAAATATGTACATTAGGGGAAGCGCCCCTATGCAATGCATAGTAATGAAAATAATGTACAAAATATATCATGTTAGGGAATGCTTGCCAAAATGGATACATTAGGCAAAATAACATACCAAAATGTGCACAAGAACTTGTATATCAGATGAAATGTGCATGAAAACGTGTAGAAATTTCAGGGTGACTAGGACATACACACACACTCATGCACACAAGTGCAAAGGGTATTTGGGGGTATATCTGCACTGAACAGTTGTAGCACACTGATGGTTATGGCTCCATCTTAAAGAATTTCAAGACTTGTAGTCTGATGAAACAGCCATCTTTCCTAGAGATGTGTAGTCCACCTCCTTGAATTACAGTTTAGACATCTTGGATGCCCTACAGAAATACTTCATGCTCTCTTCTCAAAGTATAGATAAACCTCAATTAAAATAGATATGTTTTGGGGGCATACTTCTTAAACTTAAATTTTGGTACTAGAGGGTACAAATAACATGGAAAGAACAGGGATAGGTTCCTACATCACACACACAAAAAGGGATGCTCAACATGTTTCAGCAAATGTTTTATTTAAAACTAACATCAAGCTGATGTCAAATGAGACAAGCAAAGTGGATAAGCCTTGCACAAAAACCACTTGAAAGCTTCTTCCAAAATGCATCCCAGGATGATGTTTGCCTTTCAACAGCCTCCATTTTTCTTATGATTTCCATTCTGGTGGCAAAATGTACAGATCTGTCCTTTTTCAACATGTTTTTTTAACAGCTGCTTAGGAGAGAGACAAATTATGGGGTAGGGGTTGTATTGCAAATGTAAACAAAGATACTCCCTGCTGAAATTCTTCTTTTTAGCACTGCAGTTAAATATTCAAGAGCCTTTGCCTCCTTTATTTCTGGTTACCACCAAAGCCCCTGACCTAGTTAGAGTTGCCAACTGGCTCTTGCTCCTATGTCTTTAACAGTCTCTCGAGGAGGCAGAATTGCTTAACTCTGTGAAAAGCTTCATATGATGATCTCTGGAGCTTGGACTGGTCTTGAAGGTATAGGGTTAATTAGGCCAGTGATTTTTGGACGGTGGTTTCCTGGTTATTTGGCAACCAGAGACTCAGAATTTTCAGATTTGTTCTGAAAGATTTCAAGCAGAAGATCCATCATCTGCTTCTTTATTTATGGTTATATCCCATACCCCCCTCCCCCATGTTCTGATTTGATAGTTACAATCTTGCTTATCCCACTTTTTCACCTGCTTTTAAAATGAGCCATTTTGTTATGGATTGCCCTGGGTCTGACTTTGTTTTAGAGCCGGACTCTGGGCCTGTACAGACAGCGCGAAGCACTGTCTTGGAGGCAGGGAAGGGGAGGGGCAGCCACATGCCAGGCTCCCAAATCCCTTCCCGATGACGTCCTTCTGGTTCAGCGTCCGGACATGCTGAGCTGGAAGAGGTGCAAAAGAGCCGCATGGCAGCTCTTCAGGCACCCCTTTCGCGGCTTGTGGAAGGAGCACTATTTTAGCGCTTCTTTTCCAGGCAGTTAAAGGGAGGAACGGGGCCAAGGCATAGGGCAGCCTCAGCCCCAATCCGCCGCTTCCCAGGGCGGCTCATGTCCACTCGTCTGCATCCCCCCTCTGAGCCTGAGGAGGAGACAGATCTGGGATTACCTGGAGGCTCTGTAGTCTCAGAGGACATATACGAGGCTATAGAGGGAGACACAGACTCTATGCTGCTGGTACTAGGACCTTTGGAGCAAAGACAAGACAAGGAATCCTTGAGGCATTCATCTAGGCTAAAAGCCAAAAGGAGAACTCAGCGATTAGCTGAGGCTTTTAAAGGGCTCCAGCTGATATGATTCCCTGTGGCTGACAATCATTCTTGTAGCCTCCCTAGTTGCTGTGTATCCTGTTCTCTGCTATCAGACTCCTGTTTTCTGACCTCTGGAACTGCCTTGTGACTACATTTCTGCTTCTCCCTTTGCTGTGAAGTACTGAAGTTTTGTTGTGTGACTTTTGGAATGGACTCTTGACTACTCCTTCGCTGACTCCTCTGCAGTGCTGTATTACGGTAAGTGGTTTTGATTGGTTTTGAGGTCAAGACCTCTTTTGGTTCCCTGTCACAGCCCTATGTTGAAAGCCATAAGCTCAAGGCGAGCACATCACGTAGACACTCCAAACATCTGCATTTACAACCATTTGCAGATCAAAAAGGCCAGGCTTAGGAGCTGCAAAACCAGGCATTCACACCTAAGAAGATTTATGAGTGCCAGCCAGGATGTGTGAGATAACATCAGCATCCTATCTCCTCTCTTTTGGAAATTGCCTGCTTCAAAGCAATAGCATCAGAATCCTTTGATATACAATAGCAACTCTTCGCCTCAGCGTATAAAATGCTCCCCAAACTGTCAGGGATGAGAGAGCTTTGGATAGATTTCAGGATGGATGGAAGTTCTGGGTAGATGTCATGATGGCTTCTGCCATTGTGAGCTCTAACTAGAGTTCTCAACTCTTTTCTTTGTCCTTTCCCCATCATAATGGTTGAGTCTATCTCTTCATTTATCATTGCAGCAGCCTCCTTGCAGGTAACTATCACCCTTAGAAAGCCTTCTGCTTCCTATCCAAGTTACTCCTGTGTTCATGTGTGTGTGCATATATCAGGGGTAGGCAACCTAAGGCCCGGGGCCGGATGCCCCCCTCCCCCGTGGCCTTTGGACCGGCCCCAGGTGAAGACGATGCAAATAGAGTGAAGTGAAAAAGTAGTTTGCCTTCAATTAAGTCAGTATGGGCGAGGAGAGGAAGGGGCAAAATTTCACCCTTCCCACCAGGCTAAGGCAAAAAGCACAGTTTTGCTTCCTCTCCGAGCCTCCTTGTACTTCCTTATTAATTTCATCTGTGAAATGTTGGTGGGTATGTTATCTTGGGCAAGTCACAATATCTCAGGCCAAGAGGAAGGCCATGACAAGCATCCACATTCCACATCTATGAAATGTTGGAAGCCTTGATATCCCATGCAGGGTGTCTACTTGTGGGATGTGACGTCTAAATTCAGGGCCTTTGCAGACTGCCAGAAATAGTGCACATTAAATTGAGGCACTGCCCTGGCTCAGTGCTAGGGAATCATGGGAACTGTAATTTATTGTGCCACCAGAGCTCTCTGACAGAGAAGGCTCAATGTCTTAGAAAAAAATACAATTCCCATGACTCCCTAGCATTAAGCCAGGGCAGTGCCTCAATTTAATGTGCACTATTTCTGGCAGTCTGCAAAGGCCTTCAGTGCAGGTGGATGGGAGGCATAATCCTTCCTTAGCACTGCAAGTCCTCAAGCATCCTCAAGAAACCTCTTCCAGAGAGCTAGAGAATCTTTAAGAGCTAGTTTTCAGTGAGCTCTGAGAGCTGGAGCAGGGATAGGAAGGGAAGGAAATTAATTCACATGCACCAGCATCATGTTGAATTTAGGCCTGCTTCTACAACCTCTGTATCCATGGGGGATATATTCACAGACTTACTTTGGAAACACAAAACCACGAATAATAGAGAGTGCTATTGAAATGAATGACTTCTGGCAGAAGCTAACCATAGAGTTGTACTGAAGGACCTAGAGATTCCTAGAAATAATGCTTTTCTAGACATTTCTCAGTCCTCCAGTGTGACTTTATGGTCAACTTCCCACACTGGAGGACCTAGAAAATGCCGAGAAAGAACATATTTTTTTTTCAGATGAGCGTTAAGTAAAACCACCAATATCAGTCCTGCAGGTACAAGTACTGTAAACTTGTTTATTTTAAAATATGATATCAGCTATTTTCCCACTAGAACTCAGAAGTTACTAAAACACAGAAAATACTCAAAATTCTAGCAAAAAAGGACATCATGAAATTCTGCACTAATTGAATTAGCAATTAGACTAGATTATTGCTTCAGCCCAAAAGGCATCCTTCAAGAACCAGGTCTTCTTCAAGAACCAGAAGATGTTAACTGGCAGGGTAACATGGACCTCTTTAACAGAGTATTATAGACAGCCAGTACCAAAACTAAAAAGGTCCTATTTCTTGCACGTATGCATCTCACTTCAGACCAAAGGTCCCAAACCTGAACATTTGATGGTAAATACAATGTATATGGGAGAGTACAGTCCAAGTTTTTAGGTTTCAGATGTAAGAATGTCTACCAAGAATCGAATTCAGAAATCGGCAGGTAAATAATACAAATATAACATGATAGAATTATGTGCTCCATTTAGCCTGTCTCAGGCTTATTCAGGTTCAATCCTTTGAACCGACAGACTTTTCCAGAAACTTGAAGGGCATTTTCCATAGGTAACATCTCATATGTTCAATCTAGGTATCATCCTATGCCTATGAGAAGGATTTATAAGACTCCACTATAGGGTAATGAAAGTTTTATCAGCATTCACAGTACAGCTGATGGACGAAAGGCGTTTATGATATTCTGAATGTCTGGCATTTTCATTTGCATTTGAAGTGGCACTGTCAGGTGAAACACAGTTATTGCCGTCTCGCTGTGAGGTCATGAATTTTTATCAGTTGAGTTACTGCCTCCAAAGTGTTAGCATATGTGATTTTTCATAAAATCTTGGACATGTGGAGTTCCCTCTATGACCCCAGATTAACCTCTGTGGGATGCCAGCCATAATCCCCTAGATGGCAAGTCATGTAGGCACTGAGAGATCTGCCCAGGACAGCTGGAAAATTCCCTACCAGAAGGTTTGGGAGTTGCCAAAGGGAAAAAACATTATACTGGAACAGGGGTAGGCAACCTTTCCCCTTTAAGGGCCGAGGGACTTCAGCTCCCAGAATCCCAGGAGCTATTGGCCAACATGGGACTATTGGCCAACATGGCTGAGGCTTCTGGGAACTGAAGTCCCTCGGCCCTTAAAGGGGAAAGGTTGCCTACCCCTGTACTGGAAAATACACTTATTTGTCTTGAGACTCACACTTAATGGGGTAGTGATCAGATTTGACTGCACTGTTTTCTCTAGCCTCCCTTCCTTGATAGTCTTGAAACCAAATGCATTGTCTAGACCAGGGGTAGGCAACCTTTCCCCTTTAAGGGCCGAGGGACTTCATCTCCCAGAATCCCAAGAGCTATTGGTCAACATGGGACTATTGGCCAACATGGCTGAGGCTTCTGGGAGCTGAAGTCCCTCGGCCCTTAAAGGGGAAAGGTTGCCTATCCCTGGTCTAGACTGTCCTCACACCTAGGTTTAACAAAGCTAAGACTATCAGCGCCTTTGTCCAGGCTTCAGCCAAGCCACTCAGTCAATAGCCAGAAGGTAGAAATTTCATATTTAAACCTTCAGATTTTCAGTCTCCATGTGCTATCTTGAGAGTGCATGCTGACTCCGCGTTGGTCTGTACCCTGATCAAAAATCCCTCGGCCATCGTCTCCCCTATTTTGGCAGCCGTGCATCATCATCATCAATATCCACAACGGATCCCGGAGGAGCCCATGTGACCTCTTTAAGTGAGTAACTCCCTCAGTCTGGCCCATCTCAAGCTATTCCCACTTCCACTCCTTTATTCCTAAGATTGCAGTGTGTGTGTACACTGTATTTGTGTGTGTGCAGTTTTCCCCTTTAATAAATATTTAGACTTTAATTAGAGAAGCCTGTCTCAGCGTCATCCATTGTGGGATTCCTTAGTCCTCTGGTATACATAAAGGTACCTGGTCTCATGGAACTTTGTTAGGACCCCACTCTTGCATATTTGAGCTAATTATAAGTTCCGCTAATTAGATCCTTCCTGACAAAAGCATGTATTTGGAAATGTTTCTATTAACAGAAATTCAATCTATGAATGTTACTGATAGGTAAGCTTGTTCCCATTCTTGTGGGATACCTCCTTCCAACATTATCTCTGAGAAGTTCAAATTATGTCTTCCTCTTCAGTTAAGAACAGATTTTGACACTGATAACTGCTATCTAGTTTCCTCATGTTATTAACATGAAATATCTTTCCTTCCCCATTTGCCTAAAAACCTCTGACCTCTTTCCTGCTGCATCTCTTAACACAACATATGCCTGGCACCAGTCATACATTGTATTCCCCTTCACATTTCGCTTTCCAAATCTGAAAGCTAGTGTTCCTGACCTGAAGCCAGTTCAAATGACTGTTCTTCAACTTGTGAATACTAATGATTTTCTCCAGTAAGTAAATTGGACCCGTAGGAGTGCATGAGATCTAACCAGAACATGTACTGAAGTTTACAGTGTATGTAAATGTATAGACATTTAAAATAAATGTTAATGCAGATTGTCCATGTTTCTGTATTTCTGGAAACAGAAATGAAACTAATAACCCAAGCCATAATGTGTTTTATCCTATATATGTAAAATATTTTTATACATTCTGTAACAGACAAACAATGAACAGCACTGTTTTCAACTAGAACCTGGATCTTAGAAGGATACTGTCAAATCCTGCTGATTCTGTCATAAATAGAATGTGCTGTTTAGAATATTGGAGATGATAGTTTTGTTTGTTTTCATGCTGGGGGACTTATAGGCTGAAATATAGGTATGTGATAGCTCTGTGGGTTAGAAGGGAGGATGGGATGACATGGTTTCATCTCCAAGTCTTGGAAGGCAGGTTGTCTGGGCTAGCTAGAGAATGGTATGCATGGGGTTTTTCCCCTGTTTTGCTTAGTGAGCTTGTAGGCTGGTAGAACTTTGATATATAAACTGGGGTGGGGGTAGATGGGTGATAGTAGGATCACTAGAAATAGTTGCTGTAAATATAGTTTTGAGTGCCAATTTGTAGGGGAGGGGTTTTGATATGTTAGTGTTTTAATATGTTTTGGGAAGCAGGTTTGGGCAGTTCCAACTTAAACGCTGAACTGGGCACTTCAATCCATGTGTATTCAATAAAGTTC
>CM034706.1:261385840-261410668 GCA_020142125.1 Phrynosoma platyrhinos | reverse complement strand
CACAGACTTTGTTATGGAAAGCAAGAGATATCAAAAAAGGTAAACAATAGTTAGGCTGGGAAAGAAAACCATGTGGTGGATGATGGACAGCAAGGGGATGGTTTAATATACATCATACAGGCATTATCCAATCAACATAAGTTTGACACCTAGAAGGTGGAGTATGGGAAGGGCCTAGAGAATCCTTTGTCTAGAATGTTTATAGTTCAAGATGTGTGTGCATGTCTGTCTAGCAGTGGTTTTAACTGCAACAAGTGGAGATCCTAAGCTTTTGGGATTGTTAAAGATGTAATCTCTCATGGCAGAACTAGATTAGTTCATCACAATGGATTTTACATAGCTATCTTATTTTTCTTTTATATGCATTAATAAACTATGCTTTTGGACTTTACAATGTGTCTTCTTGACTGAGGAAAACAGGATCCTGAAGAAGGGAAGCTGAGCCAGTTGATGGTAAGAGATACAAAGTGGCTGTGGCTCACAGCAGCCAGCTTGTCCTGCAGATTCTGCTGGATGACAAAGAGCATCACTGCAACACCCATCATCCACACACTGACAAGTTGTGCAGGTCTGCTCTGGATACTAGGATTCAAATCCCTATTTAACCATATATTCCCACTTGGTAGCCTTGGGGAATTCACAGTTTCTCAGTGTCAGAGGAAGACAAAAGCAAACCTCCTCTGAAACAATTCTTGCCAAAAAAAAAAAAAAACCCTCTGATGTTGCCCTAGGGTCATCACAATTCACAAACCACTTGAAGCCATACAGTAACAACAACTAACATTCAGGGGTAGCTATGTTGGCCATTTAGCAAATTCAAACAAAAATTCATCAGCGATACCTTAACTGGGCAACCAAAGTGCACAATATACTTGTTGCAAGCTTTCAAAGCTTCACGGGCTTCTTCATCAGGCAAGATGTTACAAGCCAAAAAAGGAGAAAAACAATTGGAGGTGTTAGTCAGATGCCTACATGTTGTTTCAGTCTTTAGTTAAGATGGTATATGGTGAGGAGGATATCTTTTGCAGGCAGGATCCTCTTCCTTCTGGCCATGTGGCCATAGGGAGATTTGCAAAGTCCAGGAAATTTAAAATCCATTTGCATCTCAACCGAGACCACTCTTTTGCAACCGGGACCACTCAACTGGGACCACTCTTTTGCAATCCAATATGTCTCCATTCCAATGAGGCCACAGGACTCTTTGGGGCAGAGAACAACAACTGTTTGAATATCTGGTGACTGTTGAGTTATGACTTCTTTCAAGGAAATTTGTGAAGTTTATATGACCTATCAAAGGTCTGCAGTCACATGGAGGAGAAAATAAAGGAAGATTTGAATCAAACCTGCAGGTGATTTAACACTCAGTGCTTGCATTTCACCTACTGTAGCTCTTCAGTTTCTTTGCTTCAGGTTTCCTACAAGGGCAGAGTTCATAAGAAAGTCAAACTGATGGAGTGCCACAGTGGTGCATGTGATCTGAATGCAAGCTAGCTGGATTGGCAAAATTGGCTTCATAGATCATGTAATGTATTAACAGTTATAAAAATAAAACCAAGAGTTGTTATAAAAGTAACAAAAATGTTAAAGACATATGATATTGGATAGCAAAAAGTGGAAAGATTCCCCCTTCTTCCTTTGTGTGTGTGGTTTTTGTTGTAGTTGTTACACCTTGTGAGCAGTATAGTAGAATTTCAGCAGCAGGAAAGTTAGACCACAATCAGTCTTATCTTTCTTCTCTCTTCTGCAGAGATCACCATAGAACAAGAAAATGTAGAAATAATTAATTGTAATGTTCCTATGCACTGGAACACCCCCTCTCAGCCTATTTTAAGGAACCATATGGCTTCATAACAATTTCCCTATAAGCTGGTTCCCCTATAATCAACTACTGGAAAGATTTAGAACAGATAAAAAGACCTTAGGATTTACACTGGATAAAAATGAGATAGGCAAAATTTTCTTTGATGGAGAAAGAGGACATACAGCAAAGTATTATAAGATTCTAAAAAAGAGAGATTTAGAAAATGAAATGATAAAACATACCATGATAAAATGGGTACACAATACTGGGAAACTGATTGAACCTGAAAATTGGGAAAAGACATGGAAAATCACTAACCAGTTCACACTTTGTCAAGATTATAAAGAAAACTTCTTAAAAATGATGCATCAGTGGTGCATGTCACCATCAAAACTTAACACTATATATAATACAGGAAATATTACATGTTGAAAATGCCAAAAACCAAAAGGTACTTTTTTTCACCTATGGTGGAAATGCCCGGAAGCAGGAAAATATTGGAAGAAAATACATAGTTTAATGATAGAAATACTAGGCATTAAAATGCCATTTGACCCGTTAGTCTTTGTATTAAACATGACATGTAGAATAAACATTAAGCTTGGGGGGAAAAGCTATCTCGCATCATATTATACATGGTTAACTCAGCAAGGATCTTGTTCACCAAAATTGGAAAAACAAACAGATTCAATCCAAAGAGGAGTGGTTAATCAAAGTGAGAGAATCTATGAATATGGACATTCTAACAGCTATGGTGAAAGAAATACCAAAGAATAATATAGAGAATTATTGGAAATGCCTTAAACTTTATGGGAATAAAATCGGCTGAAATCTTGCTTAAACAAGGAATAAGCAATGTTTTTTTGGGGAAACATTCTATGGAATCTTCTTTTTCTTATTTTTCTTTTGCAGTAATGTATACAAAGGAAAATAAACAATAAAACATTTAAGAGTAGGAACTATGAGATAGAGTTAGAGATACTCATGATGTATAGACTAACTATGGGGGGTTGCAGACTGCCAGAAATAGTGCAAATTGAATCCACTTTTAGGGTTAGGGTTAGTGCTAGGGAATCATGGGAATTGTTTTTTTTTTCCTGAGACATTGAGCCTTCTCTGTCAGAGAGCTCTCGTGCCACAATAAAATACAGTTCCCATGATTCCCTAGCACTAACCCTAACCCTAAAAGTGGACTCAATTTGCACTATTTCTGGCAGTCTGCAAACCCTGTAAGTGAATGAAGAAGAAACTTTTATTACTTTCTTTTGCAAGAAAATCTTAGATTCTATTTATTTATAAGGTGACTTTAATTTGATGTGGAAGGTATATAACAGAAGGAACAGAAACAATTCAAATTAATCATTTTAATGTTTTTATTAATGTGTGTCTTTTGTTTATATAAACATGTGTAGAAAGGTACTTGTGTCTTGTATTGTCTTGTTAATAAACTTAATAAAAAATAACATTTTCTCTATAAAGCAAGAGCTGCTTAATTTGATGTGGCCTGGCGTAATGGGCAGTGGCTGTTGGATT
Organism: Phrynosoma platyrhinos; assembly: GCA_020142125.1. Taxonomy (NCBI): domain Eukaryota; kingdom Metazoa; phylum Chordata; class Lepidosauria; order Squamata; family Phrynosomatidae; genus Phrynosoma; species Phrynosoma platyrhinos. Next base: position 261,407,334 of record CM034706.1, on the reverse strand, counting down.
GTTGAAGTGGAGTTTGGTAGGGTGGACAATAATGTCTGGAGCCCCAAGTTGAAATACCTGATAGATTGCTAGGAAGAGAAGTGCTGACAACATGTCCAAGTTCCTAGGAGTATTTTGGAGTCTCCTGCAGGCATGTTCTTGAGTGTGTAGACCAATCATGCAAGAAGAAGGAGTGCACTAACCCATTTTTATTGCTATCTGTTACTGCTTTTATTACTCTCCTTGAATCAAGGGCAATGGCATGAAGTGGTGAACCCATGGAAATTCCATAAAATCCAAAACATCTGAAACATGAGCAGATTGCATGGAAAGCCTCCACAGACAGAGGAGACTGTTCTCATCAGTAGAGTGGCAAAAGTTGCAATGCACCCTCTTCTTGTCTATTTATTCTGCACACTTGGTGAACACCTCCAAAGGGTTAGAAACGTGTGAATACACATTTAGACCATACCTGTTCTGGCCTTTCTATGGACAGAGTGTTACTCCAATATATCTCAAATTCTGCTGATATCATACAACCTCTCAACCAGCCTTCCTCAAGTATAGGATTTTGTTAATGATGTTTATTTTGGTTTATTAGAGGATGACCTGCTAATCCTCAGATGAGATTAGTTTCAAATTTATTCTGGCAAAATATGAATCCTTCTTCTGATACAGATCAAGTCGCATCCCTTTGGGAGCTGGTTAGCAAGAGAAGCGGGTCTGTGAATTTGGCCCATGGCTTTGAGTGGCAGCAGGAAATTACTTACAATTAAATTTTGATATGGAGAAGAGATAGCTGAGGTAATATAGAAAATCATTTACTTAATTGCTTCAGGAAGTTGTTTAAATATTTTATAAAGACCAATGAGGTTTAAGTTTCCTGAGATTCCTGGGGTAACAGAAGCCGGGAGGAGGCTGGGTTGCTGACCTTTACATTATGTTTCCTATATGCTTCCCCCTCTTCCAATTATCAGCAACATAATGAATAAACTGGAGCAAAGTTTCAGCTCCCAGAGTTCTGGTCTGACAAGTTTGTGTAAATTCAGGATTAACTATGAAGAAAAAAGACTGTCACCAAGAAGCTGTGCCTTTTCTTTTCTTTTTTTCTAACAGGGCCAATTTAGATGTATGTTTTTCCTCCACATGATAATGTGAGGGTCAGTTGTACACACAATTGCTGCAATTCCCAGATTGTACAGGTGCTCTCTTTGGAATTTGTGTGATTGCAGAGGTACTTCTTGAGAAGAGGCATTTTCCATATGCATTTCCACAACATGTGAATTTGTATATGCACTTTTTCTAATACCAAAAAGTTAATACACATTTTCCCCATGGAGTAAAGCTTTTGTTTGTGTGGTTTTTTCAGGTGCCTGCATTTTTAACAATTTGTATTTTTAAAATGCTTACAAGTTTGTTTGTTTTTTGAGAGTGAAACGTACTGTCAGCCTTGTAAACATGCAGATTTCTAGGGCAAGATGCCCTTTATCTCATAACACATTTTGTGAGGTACAAAACAGGCAATTTCAGCAAAGTATTTCAAAACCACTGAAATTCTATTCCATCCTTAGGTTGGAGCAAGATGATGCTTTCACTTACAGAAAGGTGAAGAGAAGGATGTTTGCTTCTACCAGCCCATTTGTGTTCACCTCCATCTGGATTCAATCTGTTGTGTGCTTTTGCTGGGTAAAAGCTGAGATCTAAATACACTGAGAAATATTATGGACAACCAGTCATAGCTGTGTGTGTCCTTGGTGAACAAAGCCTTTCCTCTCAAGCTTGTAGCATTTTTTCTTCCCCTCTTGAACCTGATGAATTGCAAGCTACTTGAATCCCATTTATTGAAACATAAACATAGGCCTTTAAATGGCAAGATGATTTCAAAACAAAGAGATTGAAAATAACACAATATATATGTGTTTCATTTTTGCCATTTTTTGGGGGTGTATTAACAGCAAAGTACCTGATCCTGTCAATCAGAAAGGTTAATGTGACACTGGAAACAGAACTGCTTTTCCATCCCTTTTATGCCAAATAACAAGTAATGGCAGCTCTTCAGATAGCATTCTAGTGTAAAATAATTTCATATCTACATTAGGATCCATTTGATCCATGGATTCCAAGTTGTCTGTGGAGAGGCCAGAAGTTATTTTCTAAATCAGGGATGAGGAACCATATCAGGATAGGGTAGAAATTCTTTTGCACACTCACACCCTGAAGTTCTCTGCGGACCATATCACATCAAGGGTATTTTGGAGAAAAGGGCAGGGTATAAATAAAGGATGATGATGATGATGATGGGCTTCAGTATTGCAGTTATGGTTTTCTAACCTAAAGTTACAGATCCATAACTGGTCTGTATGCAGTAAGACTATGTAGTTATGACCTTGGTGCTATTGCCATCATCGTAAATGCCCACCAACCCACCTTAACAACCAGAAACCACATCAAGTGAAGGAGGTCTGTTCAGTTGGTGATCAGAGCACAAGGAGGATGGCATTTCCAGCCCCATCCCATCAGCAAGTGAGGCTATGACAATCAGAAACAGGAATCCTGTGACAATTCCTCATCAAAGCCTTCCTCACTGACAGGAGGAGGCTGGGAACCTCATCCTCTTTGCATCTTGATTGGCAGCTTCTTTGCTTGATGTGGCTGCTGGCTGTTAAGGTGGGCTTCAGGGGCTGTGCCAGGATATTTGTAAGTAAATAACCAGTGTAGGCAATCAGTAATAATTGTCAACTCCAGGTATTGAGCCACCAAGCTTCATGCTGCAGAATCCACAGAGGCAATGAAGTAGAGGAAGTAAATTGATTCCAGCTATTGAAGCTGCTCATTGGACTTTCCTACACAGGAAGAAGTGCAATTCCCATTTCTCTTGAGCACCATAGTCTTCTTCAGTTTTGGTATATTCTTTTAACATTTCCTTTTTTCTCTGCTCTATCTTCTCTTTTGTTCTAGTCTTCAGCTTTGTCCTTTAATCTTTTGTCATGTTTTCTGTCCTGCCTTGACCCCATTCTTACCTTGGTCTCTAGATCTTATTTATCCCTTGATACAATATGCCTCTTTGGTACTGATTTCTGGCTAATTCTTCAGTCTTACCTCTTGGTTTGGCCTGTACTGCTGACTGCTTTCCAATTGTGGCAAAGCTGTGGCTTCAGCCTTAGCACTCTGGCATCACTGGATGGCTTTAATGATTATCCTCTGCATGGAAGACTCTTTCTGAAGCTTCCTTCCACCTGGTTCCTCTAACCCAAGAATGAGAACCCTTTTTATCTGTAAGACTTCATCCTTTTATTAGAAACTTTCAATGGGCCTCATCCAGTGGAGGGCATGCCAGAGACATATTCCACTACCCTTTCTCACAAGTCAACATATATAAACTCAATTCAGTACAATATTTTTATGGCGTTGTAAGCAGCAGAATCATCTGAAGTAATTAGCTCCTCTTTTTTGGAATGTGCCTCTTCCCAGAAAAAAACAACAACAGTACTCTTGTCCTCAGGCCAGTTTCACTCAGGTCCAAAATGCACTGCAGAAATAATCCAGTTTGAGACCACTTTCACTGCCCTGGCTCAATGCTAAGGAATTCTAAGAACTGTAGTTTTGTGAGACATTTAGCCTTCTCTGTCAGAGAGCTCTGGAGCCACAATAAACTACAATTCCCAGGATTTCTGAGCACTGAGCCAGGGCAGTGAAAGCTGTCTTAAACTGGATTATTTTGCACTGTGTTTTGGATCTTAGATCTCTTTTGCTGGAATCTGATTCCAATCCTAATTTTCTCATTCACCCATAAGAACGATTCATAACCTAGAAAGCTGTAGATCTGAGAGTCATTCAGAATCTCTTGACACGAGTGAGGGATGGCTCAGTCAAAATGCCCCCTCCCCATATTCCTATTTGATAGCCATGAAGAGGACTCTTCCTTTAAATACCTTCAAGAGCCCCTAGAAACAAAAGTAAATGTTTCTCAAAATACTAGTGGCTAGTGGTGATAATTCCACTGCCAAGCGTTTCTTCAGATCACCTACCCATCTACCCAAGGATATCAGATAGAGGTAGAGTTAGAAACATTGCCTTCATTCATATTTGGCTTCATGATAATATCATATAGCCAATCAGATATGGCTACATGATGTCAGCATCAAGCCAAAGCAAAATGAGAACAGGAAGCATCTTACTGACTAATTTGGCTTTGTGACAATGGCACATAGTCATAGCTCACAGTAATAACAATGAATCCTGTCCTTACTCTGATGTCATTTTATATAAAAGAAGGAGGGAAAAGCCATCGCTAAGCAATCTTGCAGTGAAAGTTTGCTGCTACCAGGATCAGCAACAGGCAGAGAAGGAATTCTGGGTGAAGTGGTTGTGAAACCTCCAACTAAACTTGTTTCACTTTTGAAAAGTTCCATTTATAAGACTTGCCTTGGCCTTATCCTGCCATTTGTTGAGCCCTTTACTAGTTAATAAATAATACTTTTCCTGCAAAGTATGAGAACACTTTTGGTGAAACTGTAATAACTGCAAGAGTCAAGAACTAGTATGAAACCTTTCTTGAGCTTTTATGTTTTTCCTGTAGATTTTAAAGTGGTAAAACAAATTCTGGTCACGCATCCACTTTCCTGCAGATTAGCTTGCTATCCACAGATTGCTTTGAGGCTGCTTGAGACATGATGAGCCAGACAAACTCTACTGACATGCAGCTGGGACAGAACAAGACCTTGCTTCAAGCAACTCACAGACCAAATTGGTGGAAAAGGATTCCTGGGGTGAGGGACCTGCAAAAACAAACAAATCCTAGGATCTTGAAATATAGGAAGGGCTGCGGTGTGCTTTTGTCATCTGTTGTTTAGATATGAATCAGGAGAAAGCTTTTCTTTTTTTAATAAACAAAAGATGACAGTCTTAAACTTAAAAGTATAATGATGAAAGAATTCCTTACACACACACACACTTCAAGTGTAGCTACAAGGTTGGTAAAGTGAGGGCATTGCCCCAAATAAGACCTTTCCCCTCCATGAAATTTTCCTTCCTTCCTAAATTTACAGGTAACATATAACTTTTTAAAACAATACAAGGGCATTAAAAAGTTACTTTTCAAAAAACAGCATAATGACAGGAAATGAAGTTATCCCTGTAGTATAATGCAGTAGCAGCTGGTAGCTTCCATGTCAGTAGGGTGGGGAATATGCTTTGTGTTAGACTGATTTTAAGGGACTTATCCAATTTTCTGAGCCCTATTTCAAACATAGGTTCAAGACCCTGGATAGCTCCTTGAAAAAACTGAGTAAAAACTCTGAGCAGATTTGCTGCCCCATGGGCTTTGAGGAGGCACCAATGGCCATGGGTATAGCTAGTAAGGTTTGCAATAACTTCTTAAGGGCAATTTTAAAGACATATTGAAAGGAACTTATGCTTATTCTCACATCAATTTAAATGTTCTTTTAAAAATAGTAACAAGCATCACATTGAAATAATGCAATGAGTTGTCTTTTCAACACTGCAACAGATAAATATGGCTGAGTACTTATGAGCCACTACATTGCATAATGCGAATGAATTGCCTTTCAAAAGTAAGGTGCTGAGCTCTGAAGTTAAACAACTGTTGTGTTTCACTGTGATGTGGCCCTTTGATGAAGGTAGGCAACATGAGACCATCCAAATGTTCCAGGTGATTAAACCCATATACCATGAAGCAGTAGACAAAGTTATGACTCTTTGTCATACACAGGAACCCCTTAGTTCAGAAATCCAGGCTTCAGTAGTGGAAACTCAGAAAACCTTTGTTTAGAAAACTATAGGTGTGCTGTCAGTACAATAAGCATCAGCAAAGCACAGTTAAAATATACACAATTTCAAATCTTAGGCAGGCTACCTTCCCATTTGTTACAAAAGCAAAAATTATTTTTCTTCCCCTTCCCGATGGGAACCTTCACTCACTCCAGACGTTCTAAGTAGACTGACCTTTGATTTTTCTGGCACAGACTCAATTTCCTTCCCATCTGCTCATTAACTACAAAGGAATGTGGCCAACAAGTTTAGCAATTAACACACTACTACATTTCTGCATCGTACTACATACTACATTGTTTACAACAATACTACATAACACATTGTAGACTAGCAAATAACAAGCAAGTGATGCTATACCCATATATTCCAACACTCCAGACCATGGCAGGTAAGCTGAAGATTCCTGACATTCCCACATAATTTTCACCCCCTAATTTCTTTTTGAACATTTTGCCTGATGAAAAAGCCAGTTATCTTTGTTAGGAAAAAATGAGTTTTGAATCTTCTGGTTGGCCTCATAAAGATATCACCAATTTGTCTACTGTGGTTTTTGGGGGAAAGCCCTGCTCCAACATAGCAAACCTCCCTCTGCAGATTCTTTGCATAGGAGATCTAAGGAGGCAGGAAGCGTGTGCCTATGTATGGAAGGGGATAGAGAGTGATCAATAGGATGGACAGTGTAGCCATCCAGATGTTGTTGGAATACAACTCTCTTCAACTTTAGCCAGCATAACAAATGAGGGGCCACAGTTTGCTATCCTTAGATTGAATATTAAGAGCGAAAGGAGATATTACAAGTACCATGCAGAGCCCTCTGGAAATGATCTCCATGTGATTCCTTCAGCACAGCTACCAGAGAGGCTGGGAGGTTTACAGTTTCCATGTAGTGTCTGTTATATATATTGTAGCCTTTTTTCACCCTAAATACCCATACAATACAGATGTGTTCTAAGAAACTGGGAAGACCAAATGCAATGGAGGACAGGCTCTTATAAATCATAGCAATGGTTCTGATTCAGTGGAGAAGAGATCGTAGCTGAATATGGAAAAACATATGATTCAGATGTAAGGACAATCAGCAGAGGCTGATGGCCCTCATGTCTGAATTCTAGTCTGAACTTTTAGAATGCTATCCAAGATTCCAAACCTATGCCATGGGGTTCAACACTTTGCATAGCTCCTTTGACATTCTCCTTTGAGTAAATTCAACAGCCCACTGCCATAAGAGCCACCATTTTCCATTGGAAGCAGTGGTGTAGTAGAGTGACAACATGGAAGTGCAGCTTCAGGATGTTTTTTTTTCTGATCAAAATCAGTGACACCTTTTTCACATGTATGGTTGTCAAGCCAGAGCTCTCCCGACCTACAAATAAAGACTTCTCTGGACCAATAATAGTCTGTTATCACAGTGGCCAAGATTATGCCAATGAGAAGACCACAACCAGGGGTCAAGTATAATACCATCTTCCTCCTCCTGTACCCCAGCAATAGGTAGGCTAAGGCATTATCTCTGTTGCTAGAGATAATGTGTAACCCTCATAATATGTAGCTTTTGACAGCCCCATTTTCCTTGGAGCTATCTAATCCTCCTTTAAAGCTCTAACAAATTTTGGGTTATCTCTGAATATTGTACTAGCAAATCCCACAGTTTAACTGTGTGCTTTATGAAGAAATAATTCCTTACAAATACAAATTTCTTTATTACGACCATTCGGTCAGCACAAATAATTCCTTTTTTTCCTTGAATATCCCCACTGTTTAGTTTTAACAGATAGCTCCAGATTCTACTATTGTAAGACAAGAAGGAAAAGAAAATACTCCTTATCTTCTTTTTCTACACTATGCATAATCTTATACACTTGTTCTACACTTGCAGCTCTGAGGTTCTTGCATCAAAATGCTCTACACGTATCTTACTGAATTTCACCTTAGTAATTTTAAGTCAGTGTTCTAGTCTGTAAAGAAACTTTTGAAAATTAATTTTTGAATGTGTTTTTAGCTCTTCCTCCATCCTGTCATGGAAGCATTGGACAGTACTGGGCTAGGCAGACAGATAGTCTGGCCTTGTATAAGTCAGCTTTCAAGGTTCCTAATAGATGTGTAGAAGAGAGAATTTTAAAATGAACTTTTTAAACCTAGCAACCTAGCAAAATTCCCTCTTCTGTAAAGAGGTCAAACCTACAGGAACTTGTTCTCCCTTTACTTCTTAGTTTCCTTCTTGGAATTGTAATCAAAACTTTAATGGGAGTGGGGGGGGAGAACACTAGGGAAAGACAGACTTTTCCACTCAGAAAATGGACTATATCCATCTTATTAGGATTAGCCTTAAGGGGTGAAAATCATGAGACTTCTTCAGCCAAACTTTGCTATGTTAATGGAAATCATATTATGCACCAAGGACCATCTCCAAGCTTGTAGTGCCTAACAGACAAAAATCTATGTGTGACTCACAGGAGAAGGCCATTAAGTTGTGCCTTCTCTGGGCAAATGAAAGGGCCAATTGGTGCCCATGGAAATGAGGAACAGGAAGGAAATCAGTGAAAGCTTTGCAGCTAAAATGATTTGTATAATTCAGTATACCCTTGAAGTCTTTCTGTCTCATCTACAGTGACAGAGTGGAGTCAGGACTCACAGAGCTGAAGCACTTTGGAGATTAGCAGCAGCGCTGGCTGGTGTCTTCCACATTGGTGGGACAGTGATTCCATGCTATGTTTTAGCCTGAACTTTAAGTGAGCTATCCAAGTTGCTACAACTATTTGGATGATAGAGCTCAACATATTGGACAGCTCTTTTGAAGTTCATACTAAAAACCTGGGCTGGTTTCACTGCACTATTGATGTGGAGACCACCAACCACTATGGTTTAGCAAGGGTGAAGATGAAAGATGAAAAGTGAGCCAAAATAACATTTAATTTATAGAAACCAAGTACATAACCCAGGGGTAGGCAAGATGCAGCCCTCCAGATGTTGGTTGGACTGCAACTCCAACTGTGGAAGGAAGGCCCTCACCAAATGACTCCCTGTTACAATTACAAGTTTTAAAATACATGCATGGATTTTAAATATGTATTTTACTTCTTATTAATTATAAATGTAGTGCTTTGAACTAGTTTTTGATTGGTATTATAACAGTGTGATTTATTTAAGATGTGTAATTTATTGCACTTTTGCTCGAACCTTCTTTATGATTTTTTTTTGGGGGGGAAGCCACCTTGCATTCCAGACCCTCAACTTTGTGTCCAGTTTATTGCAATTACTGCAAACTGAGTGCAAAGTTTGCATTCAACTCAGTAGTCAGAAAAGAAAGGAATACAATGCAGTGGATTCTTCCATTTGATTAGTTTGTTGATTGGAAGAAGTAGCTTATCAGTAGCCAACAATGCTGTCATCTATAAACCAGGTAATACAAGTATACAATCTTAACCTACTACTTGGCAAACATATATTAAGTCATTCCCAAATGGATTAGAGCAGGGGTGGAAAATGTTTACCTCTTCAGATGTTGTTGAATCACTGCTCTCATCAGTCCTAGTCAACATAGCCAATGGTGAGAGATTATGGGATTTGTTACATATGGAGGGGCATACATTCCCTAGCCCTGGGTTCTAATTTTCTATGTGTTTCCAAATCCTTTTTGGAATATTGTTGTTTGTTTTTGTTGCGTGCCTTCAAGTCATTTCCAACATATGGTTACCCTAAGCCAAACCTATCATGGGGTTTTCTTGGCAAGATTTGTTCAGAGGAGGTTTTCCATTGCCTTCCCTTGAGGCTGAGAGCATGGACTTGCCCAGGGTCACCCACTGGTTTTCATGGCCAAGCTGGAAATCGAACCCTGGTCTCCAGAGTCATAGTCCAACACTCAAACCGCTACACCATGCTGAATATACTGTAGTATTATATACTTTATATAATAGGAAGTTTAATCTCTTAGTATTTATCTAACTGGCCCATAAAAATAAGATTTTTTTGTGGAATCCTTGCTTCCCCTTTTGGGAATACCTTCAAAACAGAGATCCAATGAATGTTTTTATATACATACATACAGAGAGAGAGAGAGAGAAAGAGAGAGAGAGAGAGAGGTAACAGTAAGAATTTAAATTATTTTGTTTATGGTTCTACAATAAGTCTGTGGAGGGTTGTGCTTTTTTTTTAAAAAAAAAAAAGAGGTATATTTTCCTACTGAAGAAAGCATTTTGATGTTGAAACCCCTTTGGGCTACTGATATTTCTTTATTTGTGTATGCTATGTTATCTAATTCACTGATTCAATCCACCTGCAACTGCTTTTCACAGAATAGGTACAAATTGCTCCTAAATCCTAAAGGTTTACAGTCTAAAGCAGACATAGGGAAACATATGAAGAAGTGGGGAAATGAAGGCACATTTAAGCACTGACAGAGGAAGAATGTAGGATTATTTAAATTAAATATTCCCAGATTTAGTAGCAATAAGTTGTAGGGTATATGTGTTAGAGCTCAGTGAAGGGAAGTAGATTGAAGGACCAGGAAAGGAAAGGATCATGGACTATGACTAGTATTGGATTTATACATACAGTATTTAATTTACTGTTTAGGATCTCAAATTATGAAGGTCTCTTAATTTATATCAAGTACTACATTTCAAGTTTTACATAATGCTATAAGGCCCCTTAACACTGCCATAGCTTGATGCCTCAGCTTGTCATAATTTTACCCTGACTGTGATCTAGTAGCAGCTGGTGGTTCCCCTCTCAGTGAGTTGAATGATCTATACCAGGTTTTAGTCTGCTGAATCTGTCCAAGGTAATGAATCAAGATACCTACCTGAGGTCCTGAGCCAAGCACCTGTTCAAGGTGCTGAACCTATTTTGGAGATAACGTTCAGTACCTTGGATAGTTCCTATACTATTTGGACTAAACCCAGAATGGATTCACCACCACATTGACATGGAGGCTATTAACCACTCCTGTATTATCTAGATAAGGAATAATAATTTTCATGGGACTATGAGACTGACAAGGAACTGTCAGCAGAGAATGAAAAGAAAGGAAGTTTGGAGAGAGCTGGCAGATTGGCATCATTATGCTTGTACCAAGAATTCAGGATACATACAGGCTCTCCATGGGTGTCCAAACACTTTCTGGACTTTAGGAGAAGCCAGACAGTAGCTACCAAGCACAGTTGACTAGTGGTAGGTATTTTGATTAAGGATGCATCTACGCTGCAGAATTAATGCAGCTTTACACTGCTTTAACTGCCATGGTTCAATGCTGTGGAATTCCAGGATCTGTAGCTTTGTGAAACATTTAGCCTTCTCTGTCAGAGAGCTCTGGTGCCATAAGAAACTACAAATCTCAGGATTCCCTAGGACTGAGCCAATGCAGTTAAAAGCAGTGTCAAAAGCCTTAATTCTGCAGTGTAGCAGCAGCCCTAGTTTATATACTTGATTTCATTTAAGTCAAATATTTATACCTTCCTTTCTTATCTCCATTGTCTTATTTGTTTTTCTGGTTACAATAAGACCACTCCATGTTTGGTTAAATGCCTCTTCAACTGTATGATTTAAGTAGTCAGCCCTCTTTATCCATGGATTTTACATCCATGGCTTGAAAAAGTATTTCTTAAAAATTCCAAAAAAAAGATTTTGCCATTTTATATAAGGGACACCATTTTACTATGCCACTGTATATAATGGGATTTGAGCATCTGTGGATTTTGGTATCCATGGGAGGTCCTGGAACCAAACCCCAGCAGAAACCAAAGGCCCACTATTATATTGATTTGCATGCCTCATTCACCTTCCTCCAAGGAGGTCAGACTAGTATTTTTACCTTAATGTAAATATCTCTTTAAAAACAAGCCCATATTGTAGTCAATGCAACACTGCACTTTATTAGTAACACGTGTCAGTATATGTCCCTGGCTGTAACCTGTACAATTGGAAATGGTCCCCAGACAGGTGTACTAAAGCAAAGAAATTCTTAAATCACACAACTCATGAAATAAAATCCATTTCATCACTGGTAAAGTCCTTTGACATCCACGCAAGCAGCTTTACTCAGCAGCAGTAACAGACTTGGGGAATGTTTTGTTTTTCCTGTTCATTTACATTGATTTACTGTTCCTCTCCCATCATTTTAATTAGCTTAGCTGCCTAAACCCCTATGATGATTAAAGTTAGACAGTGACACCCACTGTCCAAGTTGTAATATAACTCCAAAAGGCCTGGATTTTTCCACTTGTGGTGCAAACCTCACGATCATTTCTTCACGCATTTATTTGGATGAATGGCTAGCCTTAGCCAGTGGACTCTGGACAGGTATCAGAAATGATTTTTCCCCCTCCCAAATCACAGCTTCATGTCCTTGAAAGGCTTCTACACTGTTTAGGAAATTTGCTGGTATGAAAGAACTCAAAGTAAAGAGGCCCAAATTATTTTAAATTTACATTTTTTCAGAGGTAGAATACTAAGGAGACAGAATTGCATGACACTCTCCTGTGTATTTTTAAGGTATGTGTCCTTACTATTTTCTCACATCCTTTCTTTGTCTTTTTTCCACACACTTTCTTTTTCTTTTGCCCAGCTTTCAAAAGTTAATTTATCTGCCCCACAAACAAGGTGAAAGAGGGCTAGAATCTAATACAAGTAAACTCAATCAATGAAAGGCTGTGCTGAATGATTATGAACATGGAAACAGAAATACAAAACCAGAAGCCCCCAAGACATAAAAAAATCCCACTGGAGATACACAAAGCCTGTCTCTAAATGATGTGGGAAGGATATCCCAGCAACTAATTTTGTTTTATTTATATCCCATCTTTCTCTCAGCATGGGATCCAAGGTGGTGCATAGCACATAAGCAAACAACAACAATAGTGGCTAAGTAGCTGTTGCAACAGCTCTTGCAATGGATGATAGATTTCCTTTCCCTCTCTTCAAATCATAAACTGCAGCAATCAAATCAGTGTGACTTATGCAACCTCTACTCTTACAACAAGCTCTCTTGAGATTGCAAGCAAAACGCCACACTTTATGCAACCCTCCCTCAAACAGACATCAAAATTGTTGTTGCCTGCCTTTTCAAAGGTCATCTGTTCTGTTCAACAGATGTCTTTGAAGATGCCAGCCACAGATGCAGCCAAAATGTCAGGAAGAAATTCTTCTAGAACACGGCCTCACAGCCCCAAAAGCCCACAAAAATCCATGTATACAATAGTTTCAAAATAGCAAGAAGGGACAGTCAAAACCCATGTCCCACAGAGTTGACAATCAGGGAGTACCTATTAACAACTTTTTGTTCTATCTAAATATCAAATGACGGTATCAATTTCAGTTAGCTTAGCCATTTTTCCCTCTGTAAAATTAACATATTATCTACATTCATAAATTACATGATGCACACATTTCTATCTTTATGAAGGATCGATACCCAGCAATGCAGGATTTTTGGGATTCTCGGTCAATCTATTTAAAAGAAAAAGCTTTCCAGTTTTCAGATAAGGGACATCCTTTATAATAAGGGACTCCTGGCACCTGCTATACAGTGAGGTAGGATGGAGCTGCATCTAAAGCTCTGAGCTGGGATGGAGCCTTGTCTAAAGCAATTCCCAGAAACCCCCCCCCCCCCAGCCACCATCATGATTTTGGGAGTTGTGTTGTTTTTTTAAACCTTTGGCTTTTCCTCATTTGTAGATCATCAGAAATCTCCTTCCATCTACAAGAATCCCAACCAGTTTCTGTAGGAAAGCTTTGTTTGCGACTGAAACCTCCAGGGAGAAGGAAGAAGCAGAAACAAGTTTTGTTCCATGTTGAATGCCGATGCTGTTCTGTTTACTCACTGGAAGTGAACAGGTGCCTTTTGTGGTAGCAAGAAAAACAAGAATTTGTTTTATGCCTGCAGCAGTGGAGATGGGTAGCTTCACTGTCAGTGGGGACAGGAATCTCCTCTAGATTTTATTTTGAACTTTTAATGAGCTACCCAATGTACTGAATCAATTTTATGGTTAAGTTTCAGCAACTCGGATAGCTGCTCTAAACTTTAATGAAAACCAAGAGTGGATTCACTGCCCCATAACATTGGCTCCTCTAGCCACCACTGACATGAAATATGAATTTATGTTTTTTGATTGCTCAGCACACAAGGAGCAGCTTCTGTGTGGCTCAACTGGTGCCAGTAGAAAGTATTCAGTTTTAACTGGCTTCAGATTGAGGTGTGTAACAGGTAAAAGTGTAACAGGTCAAGCTTTCAGGTCAGGGTGTGTAAACAGAAGGAGCTATAGTACAATGGGTTGCTTTCATTCATGAAAGCAAACCCAATAATAACATCAATGAATGATGAGAAAACATATTATGAATCAACCTGTTATTCTCTCATTTATTTATCTAAAATATTTATATTCTGCCCTCATCAAAAAAAAAAAGGCTCCCAGTGAGGCTTTCATATCATTAATTTGGCAGTTCCCTATCCTTAGCCTTACAGTGTAAATATAACATTGAATGTGTGTGTGCAAGTCATCTGTCAACTTATGGTGATTCCATTAATTCCATAGGATTTTCTTAGTCAAGGCATACCTAGATGTGGTTTGCCAGTTCCTACCTCTAAAATATAACCTACAGTACCTAGCTTTCATTGTAGATCTCCCATTCAAGTGTTAAACTGGGCTGACCCTGCTTAGCTTCCAAGATCAAACAGGATCTAGTGCCTACAGGGTATTTAGGCAAATGAGACACTAAAGGTAAAGGTTTTCCCTTTACAAGATTGTCTACTTTTGACCAACTGTAGGGGGCGATGGTCATCTCCTTTACTAAGTCTAAGAGGCAGTGTTGTCAAAAACAACTCTGTGATCATGTGGCCAGCATGACTGCACAAAACACTATTACCTTCCCACCAAAGTGGTACCTATTTATCTGTTTGCACTTTTACATGCTTTTGAACTGCTAGGTAGGCAGAAGCTGGGACTAGTGATGGGAGCTTACTCTGTCATGTGGTGCCAGGACCTTGAACTGCCAATCTGCCGATCTTGCAGTCATCAGAGTCAGCACCTTAACTGCTGAGCCACCACATCCCGATGAGACATGAGATACTACACAGAAGGAAAAAGGAATGGTTGTGGAGAGGGGATTAAGCCAGCAGATGTTGGCTGCTCTTCTCTCCCTCAAAGTTCAGAGCAATGGCAGTTGGAATGGAGTGAGGTCCTCTCACTAGCTGCTGGACCAAGACACAATGGAGATATGGCTCAAGGTAGCTGGCAGGCTGGGCTTCTCTCTGTAACAATATATTATTGTGAGCTATCCCTGTTGTAATGCTGTATTTTGGGTGGTCTGGTCTGAAATGAGCAATTAAGGCCAATTCAGTTTCCAACAAAACAGCTAGAACTGTATTGTTGATATGGATCATAGAGCTGTCTGCATCTTTGGATATCCTTGAGCGTGAAGCTATGGGATGCTTTGGCCCAGTGGATAGGAAAACTCTAAGGAAGAAGCTGTAGCTGCTGATTGAGTTCAAAAGGAGGGGGAGAGCTGGAGATGGAGAGGAGCCAGGGCTAAGGAGTAGGTTCTTTTTGTTTTGAATAAGATAGTGGTATTTTCAGTTGTGTATTTAGGAGGGAGCAAAAGGGTAAATTCTTTGTAGTGTAATTTCTATATTGCATTTGCTTCTATTTTGCATTTTTTTTTTATTATTTAGGACTTTAAGATTCACATCCAAATGCAATGCAACTGAACAGCAGAGGCAGAACAATCCGAAAATCAAGTCCTTCACTGACACCTCATTAGATGCCTAGACCTTTTGAGATTGTGTGTATGTGTCAAATTTAATATATAATTTATTGTATTGCTGATAAATATATACACTGGGATTTAAATTGCAATTGTGTTTTCAATATTCTGTTGTACTGGGCCCCATAGAACCCAGAATGAGGTACATACTCAGTGCAAAATTTAACAGTACATCACTGAGCCTGAAACAGAGGCAGTATTAGTCACCCATTACATGAGATTCTCATCACAGGAGGTGGTGTAGATGGTACCTTGGATCCTCTATTTTCAAAGTATTCATTTTGGTGCTGAGATTCAGTCCTCCCATGATAGATAATTCACTCTGACTCAGGAAAAGGTTTTGCTTACCATTGCTACCAGAGATTGCAGAAAATGAATCTGTGGTCTTCTGTATGCAAATAAAGTACTCTGCCACTCAGATTTGGGTGCTTTTCCTGGTGCATGGTATCCACAGCTGTAGTAATCCAGATAATTTTGTTTTCCATAATACAGTAAGAAACCTGAAAACATCAATGTTCACATGTCCAGTGGCCAGACAGGCTGTGGCATCCATTGAGATCTTGCATTTCTGTTGTTGTTGTTTTGCTGTCTTTTATTTATTTATTTTATTTCTATGCCGCCTTTCTCCCAAAAAGGAACCCAAGGTGGCTCACAAGGTGTCTTTGTGGGATATGTTGGTACATTGTGCTTCCATAGTCTTTTTTGGACTGAGCTGCCTAATGGCACATATCTTGAACTTCCTCAGGTAGGTTAAAACCAGTTACTCACAGACATCAGCTATGGTTCTATAGCCTTGTTCTCAAAGGGTGAAGCAAACAGGTAACTACAAACAGTTACTAAATCAGCTGTGAACTGTAATGGGCAGAAATGTTAATTTGGTTGGCT
Organism: Phrynosoma platyrhinos; assembly: GCA_020142125.1. Lineage (NCBI taxonomy): Eukaryota > Metazoa > Chordata > Lepidosauria > Squamata > Phrynosomatidae > Phrynosoma > Phrynosoma platyrhinos. Next base: position 261,390,921 of record CM034706.1, on the reverse strand, counting down.
CTGTGTCATTCTCCCATCAATACATTGTGGGTATTTGGCTCAGGTACATATTCCCAGTGCACTGACTGGTGATGCTGTGAAGCAAAAAAGTAAGTTCCTTTGCTTCATTAATTCCAGTTCATTTATTCATCCATTTATTCATTTTTAGCTTTCTGGGGGCTCCACTCTTCCTTGTCTGATGGCATGATGTGGGTGAACTCACAAAGAGCTGAGCTACTACCAGTGGCATGAAAAGATGATGTGATAGATTTTTTTTCCTTCACCTACTGATTGTCATCTGCCATCTTAATTGAAGGAATCCTGAAATGAGTCATTTTGCTGTATCTTGTGATGAGGATGCTTCACATCCAGGGCCATTATAGTCTGTGACTACACACACACACACACACTTTTCAGCTTTTAAAAAAATCCTATTCATCCTCCACTGAGCTCAGAGTGGATTCTATTTGGTGTCCTGGAGTGTTGTACCCAAAACCAAATCCTTCTGCTACAGGCAACCCTGTAGTAGAAGTGCAGTCTGAAGCTGCATGCACACCCAGCTTTGTTTCTGTCCCTTCATCTCTCCAGATGCCCCAGACCACCTTTTTCTCTGGCCAAAAAAGAGATAGGATGAATTACCTCTCCTTGAAGCCCCCAGGAGCAGCAGGATAGCAGCCTCCTTGCATTGTTTAATGCCACTTCCTTCCCCCTCGCAAATAGAAATGGGCTTCCAGCCAGTTTTAGTGATGTTTGAGGACATGTTTACTCATTTCCCCCAGTGTATTTGGCTTCTGGATAGCCCCAGGGCCAATTCCCCAATACCCACAAAATTTGCCTACCCCTGCAATAGAGGTTAAACCTTAACCAAAGCTAAACATGAATATATTATGATGAGACAGCCAAAAAAGCCAATGCAATTCTAGAGTGTTATCAACAGGAGTATAGTGTCCAGACTGAGGGAAGTAGTAGCACCACTCTGCTCTGCTTTTGTCACCCTCACCTGGAATACAGTGTCTAGTTTTGGGGTCCACAGTTCAAGAAGCATATTGACAGGGTGGAATGTATCCAGAGAAGGCTGACCAAGATGATCAAAGGTTTGGAAACCAAGCACTCAGGGAGCTGGGTATGTTTAGTTTGGAGAAAAGAAGTCCAAGAGGTGACATGACAACTATCTTTAAATATCTGGAGGGATGTCATAGAGAAGATGGGCCAAGCTTGTTTTCTGAGGCTCCAGAGATTTGAGCATGAACCAATGGGTTCAAATTACAAGAAAGGAAATACCATTTAAACATTAGGAAGAACGTCTTGATGTAGAGTTGTTCAACAATGGAATGGACTGCCTCATAGGGTGGTGGACTGTCCTTCTTTGGAGGTCCTTAAACCTCCTTCTTTGAATGTCTCTAAATAGGGGTTGGGTGAACATCTTTCAGAAGGGCTTCAGCTGTGTATATCAGCTTGGCAGGGTGGGCAGATAGAGGGAAGAAGAGAGGAAGAACATATGCTAGATGGATAGCCTCTATTAAAGAGGCCGCAGGTATAAATCTGTAAGAACTAAGAAGAGTAGTGGAAGATAGGGAGTTTTGGAGATGTGTCATCCACAGCCCCCCCCCCCAAGAGTTGAGATCAATGTGAGGGTGGTTAATAACAACAACAACAAAGGATGGGTTAGACTAGAAAGATCTTGACACCCCTTCCAGCTCTAAGTATCTATTATTCTATGTTTTGTCAGCCTATTTTCTAGGATGGGTCACCCAATTACTGCTGAGCAGATGGATTTTGCAGCATAGATAAGTGAAAAATCTGTGATAAGTTATGAAAGTTGGCACAACATTCTTCTGCTCCTGCAAATCATAGGGAAGGGAAGAACCTGCAGAAGAACCTCTGACAAATGTCTACCCAGTCTTTCTTTGATGAGAATGTAAACGGTTTTTTTTTTTCCATGGAAGGGTGGGGGGAAGTGATAGAAAGGAAACTAAAAAATCAATCTGTGTCATTCCTATACATGGTTTTTTGGGGGAAGGGATGAATAAAAAAGGTGAAAAAAATCAGTCATTGTCACTATGAGTTCTATTTTTCAAAGGGGAAACAAATAAAGCTGAAAATCCATTACTGTAATTCCTAATGATAACCAAGATCTCCAGCATCTGACAACACTAATATTTCAGTATTGCAAACTGGTAGAATTGGGACTTTCTCCCATTACATCTGTTACAACCTTGTTGACATTATAAACCTCAATAGAGTCTCCCAACTATACCAAGGCAGGTTTTTGGGGGACATTAGGGCATTGCAGGAAATGGGAGAGGGACAGAGTGAGCCAATTTTGGTGGAAGCAGTGGGGTTCAGCTGAAGCCCACAGCTGGATCTTGGATTATATTTGGATCAGAAATGTTTCTACATAGCTACTTCTCCAATTTACAACTCAGGGGGATGCAGTAGGCAACAATCGTGTTTTGTAAGCACTTAAAATAAAAGAACCAAGCGTTGCATGTTGCATCTCTGATGGAGGCCTTGTAGATGCTCAGGGTCAAGGGCACGAGTGTTTGCCACACAAGCACAGAGCCAAGCTTCCAATGCTAAAGCTAAAAATCATTGTTAGAAGAGAGCCAGCAACAATGCAGAGAAGGGTTTGTTTAATCTGGATGCAGGTTCAGGGAGTGAAGTGGACTTAGAAATAGGCACACACATAAGACTATAATGACTATGAGGCACATGGCACTAAAGAGCCCAGCTTGACTCCCAAAGGAGCTGAGTAGCTAGCTAGTTCAGTCCTTATCCCCATGGTAGCTCACTAGATGACATATTAGCTGCTGTTAGTTTTCTGTTGATCAAAGAATTGCATTGCTGTTCCTTGGCTGTCTGACATTGACTAATGGCTCAGTGTGGCTCAGTGTGGTCTTGGCATTCAGCCAATGCAAAAACAAGAGGAAATGATTGGAACCATTGCAGCCATAAGCTCTACAAGCTTAGGAGAATAGATCCATTGCTTTGGTATCTCTTTCATGATCCAAACTTGGACCTGTGGTTTCAATGGCTACCTGTGTTTATTTTATCACTTGCCTGTAGATGACCTATTGGAGTCTTGCAGCCCAAGTTATGACCACTTGGATTCTCCTCCAGCACCACCAATGTCAGATATATATGAAATAGACAGAATTTCCTCTTCCTATCAGAAGAACAGTTGTGTACTTCTAGGAAATTTGATTCGGATGCACACATCAGATAAATGCATTTATTATTTATACATTAAAACATCCACATTCATTATGGCATAAGCTCTTTTGAACTATAGCCTGCTTTGTCAGATCCATTAGAAGTGTCATAAAAATTAGAATAAATGCAGCTCTCTTTTGCTAGAAAGTCAATTGATGTGAGCCTGATAATAAAGAGCATAATTGTTTAAGGCTATATGCAAATGAATGTTTGCTTCCAGCCTCCCAGCTCATCAAAATCAGGAGCATCTGAACCTTTGCTCCTGTCTGTGGCTCAGTGCCATTGCTTCATACTTCCTGAACTGCAAGATGTATAAAATCAACACAGCAAGGAACACATAGAACACAACATCCTCCATCTTCCAGTGTTCCAGCAACAGAAAGTTCTGTACATCCAAGGAGTTTGCCTGCTCCTATGTACATATTTTTCACTACTGAAACGTCATTTGATTTTTTGGATTTTACTTGGGAATGTATTAACACAGTTTCAGACTTATGTCTGAATTATTATTATTATTATTATCCCACCCCTCTGCAGAGCAATGGGGGTGGCTTACAGCATTAAAATTAATGTAAATACAGTCCCCGTCCCATCCCAGACAACCCCAAAACCCGCCCACCCCTAAAAAAGTATTAAACAATATCGCAGGTTTAAAAACATACTTAAAATAAATTTGTTAAAAGAGACTGAACCCTAGTTGCAGCAGAGAGTAGGGAAGGAAAGGAAGACTGACTCTTATGGCCAGGAAGTCTAGTCAGGAAAGGCCTGCTGGAAGAGATCCGTCCTGACAGCTTTTTTAAAGTTGCTCAAGGTAGTAATTTGATGGATCTCGTCCGGCAGGCTGTTCCATAATCTGGGAATCTGAATGATATGGTCTTGGACTCAGTTCTGTTGCAGACCCACATGTATAGTACCATATAGACACTTTTTTTCTGAGCCTTGGTTCTCCATCTAAAAAAAATGGAAATGACAGCAGGAGGAACATCAAGAACCTGAGGGTGTTTTAAAAAAAAAGCCATGCTGAAACTGAACAAAAGCCTATCTCGTTCAGCATGACAGTGGCCAGATAGATGCCTATGGGAAACTCACAAACAGAATATGAATGCAATAGCACTTTCCCACTGTTGTTTGCCAGCACATTTCTATTGATATGAGAAGAAACAGATAGTCATCGATAGACATCCTTTTGTTATTGTTGTGTGCCTTTCATATCAGTTCTTACCTTTGTCAGTCCCCATATAGTGTTCTCTTGGCAAGATTTAGAATCATAAAGTTGGAAGAGACCACAAGGGCTATGCAGCCCACCCCATTCTGCCATGCAGGAACTCACCATCAAAGCACCCCTGACAGATGGCCATCCAGCCTCTGTTTAAAAACCTCCAAAGAAGGAGACTCCACCACTCTCCAAGGGACTGTATTCCACTGTCAAACAGCTCTATTGGGAAGTTCTTCCTAAGGTTGAATCTCTTTTCTATTCTCTGGAGCTGTAGAAAACAAATTTGCTCCATGCTCAATATGACATCCCTTCAAATATTTAAACAGGGCTATCATATCACCTCTTAACCTTCTCTTCTCCAGGCTAAACATACCCAGCTCCCTAAGTCACTACTCATAGAACATGATTTGCTCGGAGGAGGTTTGCCATTGCCTTCCTCTAAGGCTGAGAGAGTGTGGAGAGTCAAACCCTACTTTCTTGAATCCTCATCCAAAGCTCAAGCCACTACAACATGCTGATAATGTTATCATCCATTAATTTCTTTGATCTCTTTTTAAAGCTAGCCAAAGTTGGGGCTGTCATTTCGTTTTGGGGTGGAATGTTCCGTAATTTTACTATGTGAAGTAAAATAAAATACTATATTTAAAACCTCTTAGAACCAGCATGGTTTGGA
>CM034706.1:261367643-261384049 GCA_020142125.1 Phrynosoma platyrhinos | reverse complement strand
TAAAATTTTGGAAGGCTCAAGACTTATCCTGTTGTCTTTTACAGCCAGAAAGAGACACACACCCCACCCGCAAGGCTGCACCATTTCAAGCAGCAGAGAAGCAAGTGTTCTTGTTACAAAAGGGGATGGGAGGGAAGAATGTGTGACTACTAAGATTGTCAAGTTTACATAACGGCACACTTTCCTTCCACAATTTAGTCCTGGTACAGAAATATGTCACTCTCCGTCTTTCGATTTCTACTTAACTGTGTGGATTTGACCCTATGGGAATCTTGCCCTTGGTGCACAAACCCAAATGGATTAATTTAAAAGATAACCCTGTTTGGTACTAAAGGGACTACAGTCAGCCCTCCTTATCTATGGATTTTTATCCACAGATTCAAGCATCCACAGTTTGAAAATATCCCCCACAAAGAAGTATAAATTCTAGATAGCAAACCTTGATTTTCCATTTTATATAAGGGACACCATGTTGCTATGCCATTATTTTTAATGGGACTTGAGCATCTATGGATTTTGTTATCCGTGGGGGATCCCAGTAGATAACAAGGACCCACTGTACTTTCCAAATAATGGTAGATCTGTCTATATCCAGGAACTTTGCATCAACTGTTGAGCTGCAGGTTATACTTCCTAGAAGAGCAAATGTACCTCTGTGTATGCATACACAGAGAACACTGGCAAAGTCAAAAAATGATCTATGAATAATTGGGGTGACCAAGTCACCTTCCAAAGACAGGACTGGGGTGTGAGTTGGGCTTGGAAGAGACAAGGTGGCAAATGGGATTTAAAGAATTCTCTTAATTCTTTCAAACCCCAAAGCACCATAGATGCAGATTTTCACCTGTATTCTGTCAATTTTGCTGCCCTTCTTGAGAGCTGTGTATGCACACAAGCCTAGCTCCGTTTTTTTGTTTTTGTTTTTTTGTTTTTGCTTGGAATTTGTGCTTAGAGGCAAGAGGCACAGATGATTCCAGTCCCCTCTCATTTTTGTCTAAGGGAAGTCACTCTTCCACTATTCACCCTCTCTTCCAGTTCAAGCTTCTAATGACACCCCACTTTATGAAAAGAGAAAATGATCATGCCTGTGTTTGTATCTAGGAAATGCCAGGTGTCGGCAGCTGTGGTTTACACAACCAGTGTTGTTGACTACCTGTTGCAGTGGTGTGGCTCATTCAGAGTAATATGTGTGTCTTAAATCTTATGCATATGGAAAAAACTAGCATAGTAGTGAGACAGAAAACAAACATACTGTCAGCTAACTGGTCATGTAAAGCTAAAGACTACAAATGAAATTGTGCTGACATTCATCTCAGCCACCCCAATATTGTGACTCATTCCTGGGGTGATTTGCAGCACTTCCAGTTTTAGATTAATAGCATATACTGTTTTCTTTTGCCAACTAAGAGGAAAATCTCCCTGCTACTGATGGAAAATAACACCCATCTTTTTATATGTTTTGTCCAAGTCTCAATTCCATTGTATGATAGCTAAGACTACTAGGGAGCCTTCTCCTGCTATAAGACATAGCCCAAAACCTTTGAAGCATGGATTGATGGGTGTGCCACAGGGCCTGTGGGAATGGAGATTCAGCAAAGTGGATGTCAGTGCAATTTCCCCACTGCTAGACTAGATAGATGATGTGACAAAGTGGATTATACACCTACAAAAAGAGTTCGAGGTGGACTTGCTTCTTGCCAGGTTATTTGCAAGCATCAAAGGAATTCAAAAGATTATCTGTTTTGAACAGTAAGCCTGCTGTTTCAAGAATCACACTAAAGTTATCACATTGTGGAATGTGCTATTAGTGCAAGATAGGGAAAAAAAGGGTGTCATGTTTCTCCATGGCAGTGACACCAATTTTTAAAAAGTTTGTGGTGAATCTGAATCCACAAGAGGCCTTTGTTCTTCAGAAATGGTTTTAAAAGTTTAGATATTTTTGAATTTTCCAACCAGAGGTAGATTCTGCTAGATAAGATCATATGCTTTGCTTTAAGATTCCTGTATGCACATAGCTGCATTGTGTGTTTTCCCCCATATGATTCTTGTACATGGTGGCTGCATGGCTTCTCCACATGATGGCTAAGAACAAAGGTAGTATCTTTATAATGGAAAACAACTGGTAAAGATAGACTGCAAAATTTAGAATGAGTATTGGAGGCCAACTTCCTGAATAGAAATAGGGGCTTGGTAGTTCAGTTACATAGTGTAGATTATGTTTAGGACAAAGAGAATCAGCAAGATCCAAAAATCCAAGTTTTTTTTTTTAAAAAAAGTAGTGTATTTAAGATCCCATAGAGTAGGTTCTTAAAACTACTCATTGGCGTAGTTTTACAGTCAACCCTCTGTATCCACAGATTCTGCTTCCATAATTCAACCATCCACAGCTAGAAAAATATTCCAAAATAAATAAATAAAATAGTAATTCCTAAAAGCAAATCTTGATTTTGCCATTCTATATAATGGACACCATTTTACTACCCCATTGTATGTAATGGGATTTGAGCATCCATGGATTTTGATATCCATGGGCAGGGGGGTTGTGTGGTCCTGGAATCAAACCCCTGCAGATACCAAGGTCCCAGTGTATATGGGATGATACATGTATATGGTGTAGAACAAGTGTGGTATAGTGGTTTGAGTGCTGGAGAGGGACTCTGGGAGACATAGGTTCAAATTCCCAGGTGACTGTGGGCAAGTCAACCTCTCTTAGCCTGAGAGGAAGGCAAAGGCAAATCCCTTTGAACAAATCTTGTTAAGAAATTCCATGATCAGCTCACCTTGGATTGGAGGCACACAACCACACAAAAACAATGGGGAAAGGCAACAGTACAAAATAACTATACTTATTTTCATTTATTAAATTACTGAAGATGGCTAACAGCAACAAATGGAAGCCATCAGGTTAAATATACAGGAACGGTACACTAAAGGCAAAAATAAAATGGCAATTTTAGAAAAAGGAAACATAGCAATGAAACAGCAATACAGAAATTATTATTTACAAAGAACTAGGAAGAATAAAATGTTTTCAAGGAGACTAATTGAAACATCAGGTTAAACATACAAGAACACCAATATCCACACAAAATCACAATACATCCAACATCTACTACAAAAATAAAATAAAATAAAATAAAATGCTCATCAGATGGTGTCTAAGTAGTCAACAAAATGACATTACTAACGAAGTACTCATCAAAACACTTGTGGTTCAAATGCTGGAGGACATCTCACCCTTAAATGGCACTGCACACATTCCTGAGAGATTATTCCATAGCTGGAAGGACACTAACATCCATCATCATCATCATCAATTGTTGCATCTCCAAAGACAGGAATACCCACAACTGTCCTGCTGATGGGGATACTACGGTACATATCTTAGATACAGTCCACCACATATCTAAGGGCCTTTGCAGACTGCTAGAAATAGTGCAAATTGAGTCCACTTTAACTGTCCTGGCTCAGTGCTAGGGAATCATGGGAATTGTATTTTTTTTCTGAGACATTGAGCCTTCTCGGTCAGAGAGCTTTGGTGCCACAATAAATTACACCTCCCATGATTCCCTAGCACTGAGTCAGGGCAGTTAAAGTGGACTCAATTTGCACTATTTCTGTCAGTCTGCAAAGTCCCTAAGTCCCAAACCATATAGATTTTCATAAATCAAAATTGGCACTATGATTTGTGCCCAGAAACATAATGAAAGCTGATGGTTATTCTAACTCTAGACAAATATATTCTGACCTGACAGTTCCAGTCAGTAACTCTTAAATTCTGAACTGACTAAAGTTTCAAAATAGTCTCAAAGGGTAACTCCATGTCTAATGTATGACTGTAATCAAGTCAAGGATGGGGCAGTTACCAGAGTATGGACAGCATTCTTGACAAGGTTATGCCTATAGCAGTCTAATCAACATGCAGTCCTTTTCTATGCCTTTTGAAAGTCTGTTATACACAGCCCCGTTTAACTGCAAATAGGGAAAATGATCAAGCGAGTAACTAGTGAGCTGACTAGAAATATAGAAGTGGTGTGGAGAGCCATTGAGTCTCAGCTCGCTGTCTTTGATTTTGCTGTGATTTAAGAAGCCTAATTGTATGAGAAACAGCAGCTGCTTCTGCACTGCAGAAAAAATCCAAGTTAACACCACTTTAACTGCCATGGCTCAATGGTATGGAACTGTGGGAATTATAGTTTTGTGTGACATTTAGCCTTCTCTGGCAGAGTGTCATGGTACCACAACAAACTACAATTCCCAGAATTCCATAGCATTGAGCCATGGCAGTTAAAGCGGTGTTAACCTGGATTATTTCTACAGTGCAGATGCAGCCAGAGACATGCAACAGTCTTTGTTGTTTCTAACTTATGGCAACCCCAAAGTGAACTTATCATGGGTTTTTCTTGGCATTATTTGTTCAGAAGGGGGGTGCCTTTGAGGTTGAAAGAGTGTGATTTCTGCAAGGTCACCCAATGGGTTTCCATGGCCAAGCAAGGATCTGAACCTGGTCTCCTAGGGTCCAAGTCCAATGCTCAAACCACCACACTGTCTTGGCACAGGCTTTATCTTAAAAACACACATATGCATACACCTGTATAACTCCTTGAAGATCTCAAACACAAATTGTGCTTTCTGAGAGAGGACTGAAGCCTAATTCCAAACGAGTCTCATCCAATTAATTCTTCAGCTAGACACAGTTACTTCTTCACTTTCGATCTGAGAAACCTGTACCCAATGTTCTGTTCTTTCTGTCCAAAGCAGTTGTTCACTCATGCTGTTCTTTCAACAATGAGATCAGTGCTCATCAGCAGTCATGGCTAATGGTCTCCATGTCAATGGGTCAGTGAATCTGTTCTGGAGTTTAATCTGAACTTTAAAGAAACTATCCAAGCGCTGAATCTAGTTTGGAGCTGGAGTCAGCATCTTGGATACCTCATTTAAAGTTCAGATGAAAACCCAGAGCACATTTCACCATCTCACTTACTTGGATGCACCAGCCTCCACTGCTTGTTCATTGGACAGACAGGAGGATACCTGACAAAATATCTAGTCACACCCAGTCAGTTTTGGAAGGCAGAGAATTACTTTTCAGAATGTTGCTATATCACCCATGTAAGTAGTGTTCTAAGCTGTGGAAGGTTAATAATCATAGACCTTTGCAGATACAACCATCAATTTCCCAAGCTTTCTATGGTTCTGTTTATCATGAATGTGGGCCAATGCACTGAGGTTGAAACAAAAATGGCCTTGGGTAATAGGAAAGCCAATTCAATACTAGCTGTGCAGCTTATGCTGGATGGGTTTTGCATTTCGTTTGAAGGATCAGGTCTGTAATTTGCAGGCATTGCTTCATCTGGCATTACTTTTGGATGTTCAAGGACCTGTTGCAGTCAGAAGGAGTACCTTTGCCATTTTGGCAAAAGCACCAGCTATGCCTTTTTTTTTTTTTTAAAGAAGAAGGCAGACTCGGACATGCATGTGTTGGTTACATCCAGATCACATTATTGCAATGTACTTTACAAGAGATTTGACCCTTGTAAAGTGTTCAGAAACTTCAACAGATGAAAAATAGCACCCAAAATGATGGTTGTGTCAGGTTTGTGCAATGTATTATTGTTGCAGCACAGAAGTGGGGAAAGTGCAGGTTGTATGTGCCCCATGAATACTTTTACATCCATCCCAACCTTCCTGAATGACCCAATTTAAAGAAAAATAATATGGGGCCAATTTCTAGCTTATGCCCCAAATGGACCAAAATGCCAGAAAGCAGCTTGAAAATACAATATTTTGCTTTCCCAGCCTACTAAAAATCTCCCGGTTTTCAGTCTAACACAAGGTGAAAATGTTGACCAGAAGTGATGTGATATCACCCCTGCTGTATCATTGACATGCTGGTGTGGAAAATGAGGGGGTTGCAGTGAAACAATTGGCCGCTGTCTTCCCTCCTTCCCCTGCAAGAGTCTATCCTTGTTGTGTTGTTATGTGAGTTGCACTGGCTTCCAATTTGTTTCCAAGCATAATTCAATGGGCTGGTTACTAGAGATTGAGTATCCCTTATCTGAAATGCTTGGGACCAAATATATTTTGAATTTTGGATGGAGGGAGGGATTGGAATATTTGCATACACATAATGAGATATCTTGGAGAAGGGTCCCAAGTCTAAATATGACATTCATTTATAATTATATTTACCAACCTCCTAGTTCCAGAGCTGGAGGTTAGAAGCCCCTCATGGTCTGCCAAGCCAGAGCCAGAGACAAAGGCAAACAGTCCAAAGCCTCATGTTGCTTTTAGGCCTTTTTAAAAAGCTCCCCTCAGAACCATCTAGAAGACTCATACTTCTTCCCAGTGGCTCATCTCATTGGACAATTGCCATCTCACCACCTGTGTTATAAACCCACATTAAAATGTAACTGTACTTCCTCCCATATTTAACAATTTCTTATCTGGGGAGAGGGCTCTGATGAATGGAGGGATTCCTATTTATCACAGGCACTCTTGGTCTAGTCCTTGAAGGGCTGTTTCTACCATTAGGCAGGATGAAGCAACTGCTTTAGGCAATAGATGCTGAGTATCATAAAAGGACACAAGATTGTTAGTTATTTACCAGGCTGGCATCCTGCATTGTACTTAGAGATTCATAATCTAGAGATACAAGTCCATAATTGCTCCATATGCAGATATGCTCTATATCCATGACTGTGGCATTATTGCTATGATCAAAAAATACCCCTAGAACCTACCTTAACCTTGCGGGAACCGCTACAAGCAACTGAGGACTATGGCACAGACAATCAGGGTGCATCACCATGATGCAGCTAGCCACCTCCTGGCCTTTTGTTCATTGCACTATGGTTTGTGGGTGAGAGGGGATTCATCACACTGTTACCTGCAGGAGGGAGGGAGATAGCCGTGTCACACGGAAGCACCCCACTCACCCATGCCACAGTTCCTAGGGTTGATTTCTTAAGCCATTTGTAACTCCGTTTACTATCAAATCAGACAACCTCTTAGTTCAGAAATCCAGGCTTCAGTGGTAAATTTCAGAAAACCTTTATTCAGTGACTAGAGATGCACACCAGAGACAGTTGTTGTCAGAACTAAAATAGCAAGCACTAGCAAAGCATAATTAAAGCACATACCATTTCAAATCTTTGGTGGGCTGTCTTGTCATTTGTTACAAAAGTAGAACCTTTTTTGCTTTCTCGCTTCCCATTCTTCTGTCTTTATTCTTCTTTTGTCATCATTCCCAAGAGAGTGACCTTGGATCTTCTCAAGATAGGCTCAACTTTGCCAGTTTCATTAGTCACCAAGGAATACGATCAACTGTTTTTTGCCTGAAACACCCTACTCTCTGTCTGATCACTGACCACAGTACTGTGTAACATATTAATACCAGTAGTTAACAAGAAAATATAACTACACCATTCTAGTTTAACATTTCACACCATGGCAGGAAAGCTGAATGATACAGCTCCTGGCATTTCCATAGTAATGAATGCAATGTAGTATCTCAGCCTTTGTTTTTAGTGCATCTTTCACAAGCCACTATGAGAAGAGGTGTTTGCATTTTGATTCTTTGTTCTTCATTGGCTGGCTTTGGGCAGTATTTGCATTGACTTGCGTGGATGAGAAGGTGCATTTGGCTGTTCTGCCAAATCTTGGACCAGCTTTCAGTCCATGCTGTTTCCTGAACAGAAAAAAAAAGTTTTCAAACAGCAGGGCTGGATAAAATCTTTGCCTGAAACCATGGAAGCTGTGGCTTGCTGCACAAGGATAGGCAAGACTGAGATTGGTGGACCAGAGATCTGATGCAAACTTCAAAGCTGGAGCGAATCATATATTTTTATGCCTTTATATCTTTCAGTGTGGCAGCCGTTGCAACTTCTGTAACTCCTTCCCTCCCTACCTACCCTATCATTCATCATCTTTACCTTACTTGTGCTGTGCCCCAGTCAATTATGGCAATTGAGAACAGCAAGTGAGTGACGCGGGAGTGGGGGGGGGGGGGGGGGGGGGGGGAAAGAATTGTGGCTGCCTTATAGCTCAGTGCTCCTGTATGTGAAGTCCTCCAGCGGAGAATCTCTCAGGCTTGTCTGACTCCATATAAAACAGTTTAATCTGTGGCATTTCACTTGCTGTTTTTGAGCTTTCTTATCACTTGGAAGAAAATCCCTATACCATTTGTCAGCAGTATACCCATACCCTACCACATTTCTGTTTTGAAATGTTTAGCCATAGACTGTTGCATCCTGCCCTTCTACTCTCTCTCACACACTCTCGCTACCTTCAGATTGCCTGGACTTAAGGTGATCCTTTGAATTTCATAGAGTTTTCTTTGGCGAGGAATATTCAGAGGTGATTTTGCCAGTTCCTTCTTCTGAAATATAGCCTACCATTACTTAAAATGCCAAGGTCCCAGAGGGCACCACAACCAATATTTAATAGAAGGGATTTTATTAGCTCACTTAAAGCTGATGAGAGGGCTTTGGACAACTAAAAGCAGGGGGCAAGCCTCTGTATACCAATTCTGAGAAGTAGAACTCCAGAATGCAGGCGTCAAATGTCATTTTATTTATAACAGCAAAATGGGAAATCAACTTTCACAAAAAACAACAACAACACTTACATACACGTACAAGAATTAGCGATATAAAAGATGGTAGCAGATAGTTACTAATAGGCCAAAACGTATCTCGGGGTGGTTTTGGGATTAAGGTGAAGTTCCCAGGAGAGAAGAATAGAACGGGAAGTCTGTAGATGGCTGAACAATCACCGTGAAAGTCCCTGGACAAAGGAGTCTCACTCCCAGAGTGAGATAATCTTGGGTTTCTGTTCATGCATAAACCCAAGGTTTATCACCCACCATCACTCCTATCAGTAATGGGATTATGCAGAGTCCAATCTTAATCTATCTATCCTGGCTAAATGCACTGGCTTCCTCTATGCTGAGCCAGCAAAATCTCCAAATATGATCATGGCAGTCCTTATATGGCATGTCTACTTGCCTAAAACACCTCTTTAATATCAAACTGATATATAAAAAAAGAGGGGATGTGAAGTGATGCTAGACCTTGGGGTAACACTGCAGAATCTGGTATTCATTGGCAAACTCCCATCTACATATGAACCAGAGTTAACCACGTACCTTTCTGCAAAAGAACTGAAGGCCATGTAGTGGGTATGGCCTTGTCAGCGTCATAGCCAAATGCTAACAGCTGTCCAGAGCATTGAATAGGTTATTTCTTCAGTATACTATATAATTTGGCTTTAGCCTGGCAGCTGAAGGCTGGTTATAGACTAAGGGAGTAAATTTTCTTTTTAGCAACTTGCTATTAGGACAGAACATGGGTTGCACCTGCACACTTCATTTTCCTTTTTCTGAAAATGCCAGGCACAGATGCTGGTGAAACGTCAGGAATAAAATCTTCTGGAACACGGCCACATGACCCGAAAAACCCATAAAAAAACCCCAACAACATTCATTTTCCTTTGTTTGACTCTGCCCTGTATAACCCTCAGGAATCTATCTTCCATTTGAGTTGCTATGTCAGGGTGCCCCCCACCCAAGTCAGGGGTCCTGTTGTTTAGCCACAGGGATCAGGCATATTGGCCCTGGGACAGGCTGGGTAAAATTTCCTGTGTAGGGGCTCCATTCTACCACTTGTTGAGAGGTGATGGTGGAACCCATCAGCTAAAGGACTGGGAAGATTTCCTCTGCTGCAGACCTGTCTACTGCATCATCTTGCATCAACAAAGCTTATGTAGCAGGAGCAATATGTGTCAGTTTTCAGTGCCAAATGAAGTCTTGGGGTAACCTGGAATTGTAGCCAGTTCCAGCTCAAAATAGGCAGATGCCCCCCAAATCTCTTCCAGAGGTGATTCACATGAAGGTGGAAATGTAGGGGAAAGGAGGCTGGGAGCTGCATCTCTAGGGCCACTCTCGATGACATCCATACCTTCTCACCACACACAAACACACACACTATCCACACATTAGTGTGGATGCCTGAGGACGGGAAGCCTTTCTCTCTGTAGATGTTACATTTATATCTCTGTCTTTCCTCCAGTGAGCAAATTGGCATACATGGCTCTTCTCCTCCCTATTTAATCCTCACATTGTCCCTGTGAAGCAGGCCAGCCTGAGTGAGAATAACTGGACCAAGGTGGAATTTATGGTTCCGTGGGAACTAGAACCTTGATCTCCCAAGTCTCAGGGTGCATCTACACTGTTCAAATAATGCAGTTTGACAACTCTTTAACCACAACAGCTCCATCCTGCAGAATCCTGGGATTTATAGTTTTGTGAGGCAGCAGTATACTTTGACAGAAAAGGCTAAAGACCTTCTTAAACTAAAAATCCCAGGATTTGAAAGGAGGGAGCTACTGTATTATTTCTACAGTGCCAAACTGTATTATTTCTACGTGTAGATAAACCTGAGCTCTAGTGTTTTTGACCACACTGGCTCTTTCACATGTGTAAGGGCCCTTTCACACTACACATTTATAGCACTATGATTCCACTTTAACTATCATGGTCCCATCCAAGAGAATCCTAGGGCTTGAAGTTTAGGGACTGGTATTTTGAATTCTCAGCCAGAGAAACTCTGTGCCTTTCCAGACTACATATCCCAAGATTCCATAGAAGGCAATCAAGACAGTTAAAATGGAATCATAGTGCTATCATTGTAACATGAATTTCCCCCAATTCACACAAGTATGAGCACACATGGGAAAAGTGGTGGCAGAGATGTTTGACTTTAGTAGCAGAAGTGCATCATCTACCATCAAGTCCAGGGCACAAGGTAAGCTACATTTGGACTGCAGTTTCTGGAATCCCTCAAACAGCATGGCCAAAAGAGTAACCCCAAAGTAATTTTTTTTCAAGTTCTTTCCAAGCTTCAGACATTTTTTGCAAAAATGACTTGCTGGACATTTGATCTGTCATGTCCATAGTGTATGAAGCAGGTTTTGGATGATGCATCCCAAGTCTGCCTTTGCTTCTTTAGCAATTGCATCTTCCGCTAGCTCTGCAAATAACACTGGCAGGTTCTTTCAGCATCCTGAGATGTGATTCATCTGGCCCTGGAGATGAACTCATTTAGAAGTAGCCAGGCCTAGATAACCTCAAAGATTTATTAACTGTAGTGCCCTCTGTGTGGAGCTTCCTTTGAAGATGGATGAGAAGCTATCACTGATACAGAATGTGGGAGCCCATCTTCCATCAAGTGCATATTCAATTATTTCACTGGTTATAGAAGCTTTCAGGCTCAATTCAGCTTGCTAGTTATTCCCTTAATAACTTGGTTCCAGCAGTTTGTTAAGGAATGCATCCACCTGTTTTGTCTTCTGCCTTCTTCACTCAGCTTAGTACTTCTCCAGTACAGGATATATAAAATGTCAATTTTTCAATGCCTTTTTAAATTAACAACCAGGCAAGATCTTTCTAAGAAATTCCCAAATGTGCTACTGAATTGACTGATTCAACTTTTCGATATCTTTTTCATCATGGCTTGTGGGCTTTCTGAAAGCATATGGCTAGTAGAACTAGAAAATTTACTTTTTGAGATTCTGACAATTCCATAAATCCTGGCCATGCTGCCTGGAGGATTCTGAATGTTGTTATCCAAAAATATGACATTTCCAAGTTCTGGTGTCTGGGCACTGATAAAAATGGATAGTGAAATGAGAGGAGTCTGAGTGTGATCCAGGTTCAAGAAGGAAGAAAGGAAGGGGGGGAAAAAAGAAAGAAAGAAAGAAAGAAAGAAAGAAAGAAAGAAAGAAAGAAAGAAAGAAAGAAAGAAAGAAAGAAAGAAAGATTCTATTGGAATGGAGCTATTAACCATCCTGTAGGATTCACTTAACAATGAGCCTTGTATTTTGCAGATCTTTGTGGAAATAATGTTACTTGCATAAAATCAAAGCCCTTGAGCATTTGCTGATCCTTTATCCCTTCCTGATATACTTCTCTGCTTAAGAGGAAGACAGTTTCTCTTATTATGAGCTCTCCAGGGGTACATTTGGAAGATCTGTCATTTCTTGAGAAGGTAATTAACAGCAACCTCAGCCACGCATTCCCCAAATCTGCTATTATGGCAACTCTGTACCTGTGTCTCAAAGACTAATGGATGAAGACACTAATCTGGCAGCATATTGATTGGTGTGTGTATATACTAATTCCTGGAGCTGCTGTTCTAATTTAATTAGAAATTTGAATAATCTGCATATACCACCTGCCAGTTTGGGGGGGGGAAGGAGAAAAACTATAAAGTTGCTTTCAATGCCTGCAATCTTATTGGCTTTACTATAGTATGACTATGCCAATCTAGGTAATGGGCTTCCAAATACATTGAATCATAGAGGGGAAAGGAACCTCAAAGGTAATCTAATCCATCCTCTGACAGTACAAGGATCCACCACAAAAGCACTCCAAGAGGTAGCCTTCCAGCCTCTTCTGGCCTCAACTTCCATTATCTCCATCTAAGATTACCATATTAACCACTAAATCATGACAACACCTCACAATCAGTTAACTCACATTTTTAACCCTTTATGAATCATATACCCAGCATATTGAAAAGGAGGGTAAGACTGCAGATGGAAGTTCTAGTCCCACATTCCCAAATCGGGGAGCTTGCTTTACACTAGCCATTCTCTAATGCTGATATGCTGGATGTTTGGGATGATACTTTCAAAAGCTCCAGGCAGCTTGACCAATGGTTAAAGATTCTGGGTAGTGATCTTCAAAATATCTGAAGGACTAAAGTTTGAGAATTCCTGCTTCAGATGATATGGAAGTCTCATTCACAAAATATGCCTAAATGATTATTTTGATGAGGGATTCCATCTTAATCCAGAGTAAAAATACATTTCAGATATGCCAGGTGCCCCAGGTGACTGGTCTTTTGTCAACTCTACTTCTCATCCCACAATGCAGTGTCCTTTATTTTGAAGTCACTAAAACCCTTTTGTCTCCACATTACTTTACTCCCAACTAACTGTCATTAGGATGGAAGGTGACAACATAAGCCATTGCAAAAAATCTTATAGTGCTAATGGCAGCAGAAAGAATCATAGAATCATAGAGTTAAAAGGGACCATAAGGGACCTCTAGTTTGATCCCCTGCCATGCCAGAATACATGACTAAAGCATTCAAAAAATAATAGCCATCCAGTCTTTATTAAAATCCTCTGAAGAAGGAGATCCACCACCCTTCAAGGCAGTCTGACAGCTCTTGTGGTCAATCCTAGTGTCTTCTTTAAATCCAAAGACTGTTATAAGCATGATCTGTACTTTAGAAGTCCCCTTCAAGTGGTCAGTGTAGTTTATTTATGAGTAAATGTGCATAGGATGGATGGCATGCAGACTTTGTTATTCCTGGGAGGGCTGGATTGCAGTAGTTGTCTTAATATTTTGTTTGTATGTGTGTGTGTTTAATGAGTTAGTACATTTCTTATTGATAATTCCTACAGAGACTCTAAGAGAGACAGTATGGTGTGATGGCTGAGAGCTGGACTAGGACTCTGAGAGGCCAAGGTTCAAATCTGTGCTCAATTATGGAAACCCACTGGGTGACCTTGGCTAAGTCACACTTTCTCAGCCTTAGAGGAAAGCAATGGCAAACCTCCTGTGAATCCGTCTTGCTGAGAAAATCCTATGATCAGTCACCACTACTTAGAGTCAACTTGAAGACACAGAATATCAAGTCTCTCATGTAAAGATTCTTATACCTCTTCCCTGAGAGCCACTCTGGTGTAATGGTTTGAGTGTTGGCAAATTATTGCACAAGCTCTGTTCTCTCTGCAATTGCATCAGTTAAAGAAAGCAGAAATATACTGGTTTGTGAGAAGCCATTGTCTCACGTCTTGTCAATTGTACAAATGGTGCAGATTCCACCATCACATTCTCTTCTGCACTTCCCCTTAACCCCACCTCCCTGCCATATGCCCTATCCAGTGTCCCTTTCAGTTTTTATTTTATTTTATGTTTTACCTTTCAATGCACTTCAGGAGTTATGCTAATGTAATGTAATGTAATTTAATTTAATTTAAGAAAAGAAATAATCAAAACTGCCCAAATTGCAACTGCTGCGGCAGTGATCTTTCACACATAAGGACTAATGGGATGTCTGCTTGATTATGAACTTATTGATAGGTTTTCCCTGTCAATGAAATAGGACTCCCTAACCACGCTTGAGGAGCTAGCATGGTATAGTGGTCTCAGCATTGAACTATGACTCTAGAGACCAGGGTTCAAATCCCAGCTCGGCCATGTTAATCCACTGAGTGACCTTGGGCAAGTCACACTCTCTAAGCCTCAGGGGAAGGCAAAGGCAAATCTCCTCTGAAGAAATTTGCCAAGAAAACCTCATGATAAGTTCGCTTTAGAATCACTGTAAGTTGGAAATAACTTGAAGACACACAACAACAACAACATAATTGGACTGGATGGCCCTTGTGGTCTCTTCCAACTCTATGATTCTATGATTTTATGATAACAACAACAACCACACTTAGGAGACACAGCAGCTCTGGGATGGAGGCAACATTGTGTGATTATAGCCAAAGGCACAATTTTACATCAGCAAGTGCAGTTTAAAAGCTGTGTGTGATAATCTCTTATGACTAGGGCACTGGAAGACCAGTGTTTGAATTCCTGCTCAGCCATGGAAGCTGACTGAGGGGGGTTGCAGACTGCCAGAAATAGTGCAAATTGAGTCCACTTTTAGGGTTAGGGTTAGGGAATCATGGGGACTGTGTTTTATTGTGTCACCAGAGCTCTCTGACAGAGAAAGCTCAATGTCTCAGAAAAAAAACAATTCCCATGATTCCCTAGCACTAACCCTAACCCTAAAAGTGGACTCAATTTGCACTATTTCTGGCAGTCTGCAACCCCCCGAGTAACCCTGGGCAAATCACACTGTCTCAGCCTCAGAGAAAGACAAGGACAAACCCTCTCTGAACAAAGTCTGCTAGAAAACCCCATGAAAAGGTCCCCTTAGTGTCATGATAAGTCAGAAATAAGTTAAAGGCCCACAACAGCAAGAACAACAACAACACAGCAACTACAGTGGCTCAGGTAGGTATCTTGGCAGTTTAGCTTGTTTGGCCATTTAAGGGGGGCTCAGCCTTCCTGTCTAGTTTGTGGCTGAGAGGCTTGAATCCCACTCCCTTGTTCAGTGGTCTGTTCAGGTAACCATCAGAAGAGCTTCTTTAACAACTAACTTTAAATGTATTGGAATCCATAATCCTAGGTTTTCTTTACTGCTGGGTTTGTTAGCAATGAACAATTATAGCTTAATTCCTATTGGAATCTGCAGAATCTGTGCCATTTTAGCAAGAAATCACTTATCCCTGGCTATGAAATTCATTAACATTCAAAAATATAAATGATAGACTTTATGTTAAAGGATGGAGGAGGGCAAATACAGCCCTTTCTGACTCCATTATAGAAAAGAAAAGGGACAATTTCCCAAGGAAACAGGCTTGCTGTGTGCCATTAAGATCAGAACATGATTGACTGATCATATTGATTTTTCCATAATTATGAAACTGAATGTTCCTCATTTACTCAGCTATAGTCTGGTTGCTTTGGCGATTTTGTATTGATTTACAATCAGTACATTTGAATGAGAGTTTCCTTTGGCTTTTACAATTAATTATGTTTTAGGCTATAAATTGTGATGTGGGTATTATATATGGAAGATGTTTAGAAGTCATTTGAGGCTGGTTCTGTTATCCCTTTTATATCAATTAGCTTTTTTATTAAGTGTTATTCCTCTAACATTTCTGTGGCCCTTGTGGGTGGGAAGGACTTGTCATGGTGAAAAACAATGGAAAATTCTGACAGTGCTGTGCACAATTCTGCAAAGAACCTAACAAATATTATTCCCAAATGGAAAGGGGACAAATGTACTTGTAGTAGTGACACACCTCTTACTCAAAATGTTAGGGTCCCAGGAAGACATTCACAATTGTATTCAATGGGGGATCTGATTTAGCTCAATAGGAAGCAGCAAGAGGGTGAGAGAACTCTAAAGCCAGGACAAAAAACTGTGGAGATTATCACATTCATATACAGCGACTTATCCCCAACGGGACAAAGTCAGATTTAGTTTTAATAGCAGGTGTTATCACATGCAGCCAAGGCCAGGCAATTGCAACCCACATGCCTTGGCTGCATGCAATAACACCCACTATTAATACTAAATGCAACTGTATCCCATCAGGGATACAGTTGCATTATACACTTTATATTGAATGCAATAATCTATGTATAATGGAGCTGAACCCAAGAATTCTGGAGGCAGGTTCCAAATTAGTTAATTTATTGATTAAAAGGTGAATCAACATGCGTGCAAAACACACACACACACACACACACACAGAATCTCTCTCTCTCTCTC
>CM034706.1:261322223-261332337 GCA_020142125.1 Phrynosoma platyrhinos | reverse complement strand
ATTCATCCGGTCCTGGAGACTTATATTCATTTAGATTAACCAGATGTTAACCAGATATATCTCATGATATATCCAAAGTAGAACAGCCTCAGTTTAGTTATCTTGGCTTCTACTGAAAGTTCAGGCTTCATTTTCCCTTTCTTTTGTCTTTTTAGCAGTCCACGAATATCTTTAGAACTTTTCTCCAGCATCACATTTCAAATGAATTGATTTTTCTTTCCAACGGGTTTCTTTACTGCCCAGCTTTCACACTCATACATAGAAATGAGAGCTACTGGGCCATGGATGATTCTGACTTTGGTATTTAATGATATACATTTACACTTGATGATTTTATCATGATCCTTCATAGCTGCCCTTCCAGAGGCTTTTAACCTGGGGAGGAACCATCTGAAGAGTTGGTGAATAATTTAGATAGACCCTTAATATCCTTGAAATCAATATCCAGAGTAACAAAAATTGTGTATGTGTGAGTAGGGGCAGGAATTACCAAAGAGACAAAACATCCTGCAGCCATAAACATGGAAAAGTGTGCAAGTTGATGAGTAAGATTCTGTGTGAGGCTATTTTTCAAGGTTCTGCTTTTTTTTTTTTTTTTAAAGTAACTCAACCAAAAGACGTTGCTCCAATGAAAAATAACTTTTCAGAAATATTATTGTTGGAATATAAGCAGTATTTCCTATGATACTGGAAGCTGAACAAGATAATAAGAACAATACGTGGCATTTCCCCATGATCTGATTCCCCAATGATCTTTTACACACAGCTACTACTCTACGTAGTAAGTAATAATAAGGATGCAGTGCCTCAAGTGGTTAAGATGCTGACTCTGTCAATTGCAAGATTGGCAGGTTGGCTGTTCGAGGTCCGGGTGCTGCAGGATGGGGTGAGCTCCCATCACTAGTCCCAGCTTCTGCCAATCTAGCAGTTAGAAAGCATGCAAATGCAAGTAGAGAAATAGGTACCACTTTGGTGAGAAGGCTCTTCTGTGCAATCATGCTGGCCTCATGATCACAGAGTAGTCTCTGACAACACTGGTTCTTTGGCTTAGTAACAGAGAAGAGCACCATCCCCTACACATGACTTGACAACCTTGTCAACGGGGAATATATTTACCTTTTACTCCTTATAGGGGTAAAGGTTGGATTAAAGTTTGATTTAAAGGTGCTAGAGGCATGAGAGGTTGGAGCAAAGTACTTTGCAGAATGGATCTGATTTTGTGGGTAGCCAGCTAGCCATCTGTGAACTGGATCAACAGTCAAAGCTCGGAAAAGTTATTTTTAGACTACAATCCCATGCTCAGCCCAGCCATGCTGAATGAGAGATATGGGAATTGCAATCTAAAATGTTGTCCAGTGTAGTTTAAAATATAGTCCAATTATCATGCTGGTGGGTGGGTTCTAGGAGTGATAGTCCACAAAAGCAACCTCCCTAATTTTTGCTTTGATCATTAGTGATGGCAAAGTTACTGATGTCAACTTCAAATAGTGCCAGTCATCTCTAGGGAAGATTAAGGACTTGGCTCCAGCTCCTCCCTCCCATTTGCAGTAGGAATGGAAGAGCTAAGATCAAAAGGCTGCCAGCCCAACAATACAGCTGATCGGTGATGCAGTACCCTCTAGAGATAAACAGGGTCTTTGGATCTTAAGCTTCCTCCTGGTCCAAACATATAATTAGCACTCACAAACACTGTCTTGAACTCCTCTGGGTGTTGTGTGTAAAGTGACATTGGCTGCCTCCACACTGTAGAAATAATCCAGTTCGACACTACCTTTAACTGCCATGACTCAATGCTATGGAATTCTGGGGACTGTAGTTTGTTATGGCACAGAGCTATCTTGACAGAGAAAGTTAAACGTCTCATACAACTACAATTCCCAGCATTCCACAGCATTGAGCCATGGCAGTTAAAGCATTGTCAAAGTGGATTATTTCTGCAGTGTGGATGTAGCCCATGGCAACATTCATAGAAGTATAGAATCATAGGGTTGAAAAAGACCACAAGAGCCATCCAGTCCAACCCCCTTGCCATGCAGGAACTCCCAATCAAAGCATTCCCGACAGATGGCCATCCAGCCTCTGTTTAAAGACCTCCAAGGAAGGAGACTCCACCACACTAGGTCCAAATCACACTGCAGAAATAATCCAATTTGAGACCGCTTTCACTGCCATGGCTCAATACTATGGAATTCTTTGAACTATAGTTTGTTGTGGCACAGAGCTCTCTTGACAGAGAAGGCTAAATGTCTCACAAACCTACAGTTCCCAGAATTCCCTAGCATTGAGCCAGGGCAGTTAAAGTGGTCTCAAACTGGATTATTTCTTCAGTGTGTTTTGGACCATAGTCCCCCAAAGTAACTTTTCCAAGTTCTGTTAGCAATATATTGTTAATTGCAGTCCAACTGCTTCTGGATGCAAGAGTAACCATCTTTATTAATTTACTTTCCCTCTCCCTCCCTCCCTTCCTCCCTTCCTTCCTTCTCTACTCCCCCCCCCTTTTTTTTTTTCCTTATGAAAATACTGCTAGTAGCTTTGTTGTTGTGTGCCTTCAAGTCATTTCCAGCTTGTGGCAACCCTAAGGGGAACCGATCACTGGGCTTTCTTGGCAAGATTTGTTCAGGGCAATGGTGCCTTTACTTTCAGGCTGAGAGAATGTAACTCACCCATTGTTTTCGTGGCTGAGCGGGGATTTGTAGTCCAGTGCTCAAACCACTACACCACACCGGCTTATAGAGATCTAAATTCTACCATTAATCTCAGTTAGAGTAGCCCCATCTAATCAATGGGTTAACACCAGTATTAACTTTCCATTCCAAGGATCTACTCTAGTTGGGACTACCAACTGTGGGAATTATGTAACCTTCCAGGTTTTATTGAACTGCACTTCATACCATTTCTAGCCAGCACAGCCAGTGGTGAAGAATGCTGGGAGCTAGAGTTTAACAACATCTGGAGGGCCCCAGAGCTCTCTACTCCTAACCAATAGGATTCAGGCCAAAAAATTACATTCTGAAAACAAAACAATACAAAAATGCAGTTCAAGAGCAGTAGCCAAGACTCTTTCAATCATACCAAAGATGTTTACTATTCACTAATATTCAGATTATTGTGATTTTAAAAAAATGTTGGTAGAAAAATACCAGAGACATCAGGTGCAGTTTGTAAGCTTTCTCCTTATTAAAACAAGAACAAAGCAACAACAGTCCAGATGTCTTCTCATCTGCCTCCATTCTCCCCTGTTTTAATTTACTTGGCACTCTTCTTAGATGTTTATCTTGTGAACCAGAAAGCAGGACAAAATTCAGCATTAATCTGTATCTTCTGAAGAGCATTTCAATGGAAAGAACGAGTGATCTAGTGGCAGGACAACAAAGAATTCATTGTATTGGGTTGCCTTTAATGGTGATCTCTGCTGCCTTCTTGGGGAACATTTTCCAACTGGCCTAAGGCTTAGATCAAGTGGAAAATGCCCTCCAAGTAGATATCAGAGATGGCTGTAAAAAAAGAATCAGGGCAGGATTTATCATTATGTTAGCTAACTTACACAGAACAGCTTCAGTGCAAGGGAAAGTCATTTATTTCTTAAAAAAAAAAGCCAATGCTGGAACATGAACCTCTGCATTTGGTGGACGGCATGCCTTCAAATCACAAAGATTTTCCATTAGTCCCAGAGGTACCAAGACAAGGAAATATAATATAAAGTGGAGGAATGTGTAAACGGTGAGTCATTTTAATATAAGCTTCATTGCATACAAAGGCAGAAGATAATTTGTTGACTGTGGCAGGACCCTCCATAGCTTTCTATAGAGAATGAGCATTGTGTTTACATGTTCTAATCTGAATCTGACTGAAGGTATAAGGAGAGTTTTGTTGCCCTACCTTATAGGATCCACACAAGTTCAATTGAGAAAACTAAGGCCAGGAGTAAACCCCATTTATTTATGACTTATTTCATGGCATCTATATTTGGCCTTACATCTTTCCAATGAACTCAAGATGGTGTCCATGGCTCGTTTCTTACTGTTGGGTCAGGCACAGAGTGACTGGCTCAGGATCACCCAGTGGGTTTCATGACTCTGGGAGGACTTGAACCAGGATCTCCCACATCTCAGCCCAATATTCTCAACACTGAAGCACACTGAGGGGGTTGCAGACTGCTAGAAATAGTGCAAATTGAGTTCACTTTTAGGGTTAGGGTTAGTGCTAGGGAATCATGGGAATTGTTTTTTTTCTGGGACATTGAGCCTTCTCTGTCAGGGAGCTCTGGTGCCACAATAAACTCCAGTCCCCTTGATTCCCTAACCCTAACTCTAACCCTAAAAGTGGACTGAATTTGCACTATTTCTGGCAGTCTGCAACCCCCCTCTCTCAATGGGATTTAGGTTGCATATGCATTGCAGAAGTAATGCAGATTGACATCACTTTGGGTGCCATGGCTCAATGTTATGGAATTCTGGAATTTGTAGTTTTGTAAGATATTTAGACTTCTCTGACAGAGCGGTCTGGTGCCACAACAAACTACAAGCCCCAGGATTTCATAGCATGGCGCCATGGCATGGAGTGTCAAGCTGCATTATTTCTGCAGTGCAGATGCAGCCCAAGTCACAGCTAGCTTCTTTAAAGAGCCATATTGAATTCTACTCACAGGGCTCCTGTATAGTCAGTAGCTGTCCTTCTGAAATGATGGTGCTGGAAAGTACAGGCCAACAGCTTCCCTTTCCCACAAGCTAAAACAGTGACAGAGTGAGGAAAATGATTAAATAATGCATGTCGCCCTGGTTTGAGACCACAGATGCCAAACGCCACCTGCTTCTTACTAATAACATCCCAGTTGGCCGTTTTCCCCCTCTACTAGCCAGGGCTTCCTTTTTTCCTGTCCCTGAATTGCTTACTGATTCCCAGTTCAAAGACCAGTTTACCTTCGGTCCCAGCCTGAAAAATCTCTAGGTATCACAGCTGGCGGCGTGTGTGTAGAAGTTTATGTGTGTGTGCGTACTGGATGGTTTGTCCACTCTGTTTACTTGGTGGCATTTTCCAGTGACAGCTAAATAGAAGCAGGCCTCATTGACGTGATTTAGCAAAACCTAATGCAATTGTGGGCTATGCAGGCATTTCAGGCAGAGCTCTTGATAGATGTAACATTCTGCCACAAACAATTTCCACAATCAGAGGGTGGAGTGGTGGGAGAAAGCTTGCAGAGAAAAAGACATAAAGCAGCATTTTCCACTTGACATTTCGTTCTGACTCCCCATTTTGTTCACCAATGCAGAAAAACACAAACAGTGCTCACAAACACATGCTCTACACATTGTTATAGGGGGGTTGCAGACTGCCAGAAATAGTGCAAATTGAGTCCACTTTTAGGGTTAGGGTTAAGGTTAGGGAATCATTGGAGCTGTAGTTTATTGTGGTACCAGAGCTCTCTGACAGAGAAGGCTCAGGAAAAAAAACAATTCCCATGATTCCCTAGCACTAACCCTAACCCTAAAAGTGGACTCAATTTGCACTATTTCTGGCAGTCTGCAACTCCCCATAGTTGTGTGCCTTCAAGTCATTTCCAGCTTACGGTGACCCTAAAGGGACCTGTCACAGGGCTTTGTTGGCAATATATGCTCAAATAAGGTTTGCCTTTGCCTTCCTCTGAGGCTGAGAGAGTAAGGTCTTGTGCAAGGTGGGAAATCAAACTCTGATCTCTTAGAGTCCTAGTCCAATACTCAAACCATTGCACCACATTGGCTCTCGACCAGATACATACTGCATGCATATGATAGTATATACATACTAAATGTAAAAACGAAAAAAGTTAACAGTCAGTCTGCAACTTGATTTGAAGCACTAAATCATTTTATCCAGTTATAATCAAGTTATTTCCCCTATGTAGCATCTAGAGCCAGCATGGTATAGTAGTTTGAGTGTTGCACTAGAACACTGGGAGACCAGGGTTCGAATCCCATCTCAACCACGTAAACCCACTGGGTGACCTTGGCCAAGATGCGGTCCCTTAGCCTTAGAACAGGGGTAGGCAACCTTTTTGAGCCGGAGGCCGGGTTGCTGTCCCTCAGACAATTGACGGGCCGAAGCACCAAAAATAAATAAATAAATAAATAAATAAAAATTAAAAAAGAATTCAAAAATTAAAAAAAAATGCATGCACACTCTCTCAGCCCCAGAAAAGCCATGGCAAAACCCCTGTGAAGATTTTGCCAAGAAAACCCCAAGAACAAGTAATAACAACAATAATCAATATCATCATGGGGGGGCGGTGGCGGTGGGGGGGAGCGGCGGCGGCAGGACCGGTTTGGGGCCAGTCCAAAGGCCTTGCTGGGCCGCATCCGGCCCCCAGGCCTTAGGTTGCCTACCCCTGCCTTAGAAGATGGCAAACCCCTTCTGAAGAATCATGCCAAGGAAACCCTGTGATAGGATCACTTTAGGGTCACCATAAGTCAGAAATGACTTGAAGGCACACAACAAAAAACAACAAGCATTTAGAACAAAATTGGACCATTGCTTAACACTGACCTGGCTTAAGTTTTTTGTGGACCCACAGTCATCTGGTGAAGCTAAATGTGGAAGAACCAGGACAGAGAAAAGGAACAACTTCTTTACATAGCCTAGGATTAAACTACAGAATTTGCTTCCACAAGAGGTAGCAATGACCACCATTTCAGACAGCTTTAAAAGGGGATTTTAAAAATTAATGGAGGATAAAGTCCGAATGTGTAGTGGTCAGGATGGCTTTATCTATTGCCTCCACAATCAAAAACAGTATGATTTTTGATGCCAGTTCCTGGGAACATGAGTAGAAGACTGCTGTTACATTCATGTCTAATTATAGATTTTCCATAAATATTTGAATGCTGGATTAGACACCTTTAATTAGGGTTTAATTGGATTATGCCATAATATTGTGAGTGAGTGATGAATTCCTGCACAAACCCATTCAAAAGAAGAAGCTCTAGGAGAAGAAGGTCCAGAAGACAATTCCAGCATCAAATTGGCAATGATGACACTGATGTTGCTGCTGCACTGGGAAGGTCTAGAGGTTATTAACAGTAAGAAAGAGAGGCCATAACAATAATACCCTGCAAGGGAGCTCCTGCTAATCCTACTGAATGAAAACATAGCCTTGTTTTACTGGAGGATAGTCAAAGTGCAGCCTTCTAGAAGTTGTTGGAGTGCAATTCCCATCAGCTCTTGCCAGAATAGCCAATGTGAAAAAAGTTCCAGGAGCTGCAATCCAACAACATTTAGAAGGCTGGACTTCACAGCTCAGTTACTGACACCAGTGCAAAGCTAAAGAAAAATGCATATCCTCCAACATTTCACAGGTGAAAATTGAGGAACATTTGACCAAACGACATCAGATGGCTAACATTATTAATGAGAAAGAACACACAAACTAGAAGAGCCTGCGGCATTTTGCTTTTGCCTGAGTCTACTGGGAAGGACAAGATTCCATGCCCCTCTTCTTCTCCTCTCCCTCTTGCTGAGGTAACTAAGCACAAACTGGTTTTATAATCTGAACTCAGTTTGCACCAGCTGAAGTCAACTGAGGACCAAGGGGGGAATGGGCAGAAAAGAGATAAACTGGGACATTTCAAAAGCAGCTGGAAAAGTGTGAAGATAGAGGATTGATCTCCCTGCCAAATTTGGAAAGTTAGAAGGTATTCTGTGGCCATACTCTGAGACTCAAGGAGATCTCATTGCATTGAGGCAACATATAACCATCTAACACAACCCCAGGACCAAGCTTTCTTACTGGCCCAAACCAGAACATTTTAAATTGTGAGACTGTGAATCCTGGATCTCTGACTGGGAACAACATTCATATAAAGAAATACTGGACTTTCCTTCATGCTCATACCATTTTGTGTACCTTCTGAACCATGGGTAGGAAACATTTGTTCCTTCTGGCATTTTGAACTTCAACTACCAGTAGTCCTAGCCAACATGACCAAAGCTGGGGGCATTCTAGTTCAAAACAACCAAAGGATCAAAGGTTCCTTGCTCCTGATTTAAAACTTTTTAAAATATTCCCTTCAACTGAAGAGGCTGGGCACTTCTTAAAAATCCAAAAAGGGTCATCTTGGCTGCATTTACACTGCAGAATTAATGCAGTTTGATGATGCTTTGCACTGGTGTCAGAATTAATGCAGTTTGATTCCATGGCTCAATGCTATGGAATTCTGGGATTTATAGTTTTCCGAGATATTTAGCATTCCCAGAGCCCTAACAGTTAAAGTGGTGTCAAACCAGATTATTTCTGCAGTGTGGATGGGCTCCTATTCTGTGAATCTGTAATGTTCCAATCCACATCTTGCCTATGCTCTTGAACAGATTAACAATTCTGTTCTGTAATATTGAAAAGAACAGAGCCCCACAGCAATACATCATTCATTCTCCACATTTATTCTTGGCTATGATGTACAGATCTAGTTCTCACACTCTTGGGGGGCTTGTAGGAAGAGCACATAAAGAAAATTACTCTTTTGTGGCATGCTTTGCAGAACTGCTTTATTAAGCCTTAAGATTCCATGGCTATTAAAGCTCTAAGAGAACAGATGGATTTGTTAAAAGGCATGTTAGGAAGTTCCACGCAGAGTAAGGGAATAACTCAACTCTTCCACCCAAAGAGTGGAGAAAACTGTGAAATGTGAACAAATTATAATTATGCTTTGGTTTAAAATGTGACACTCCTGCTGTTTAAATTATCACTAGCCCTGCTGCCTTAATATAATCAGAATAGCACTACACTTTTTTTTTTCAGGACTTAAACCTCCACAATCAATGTTCTCTTCTGACCCTAGGTCATCTTCTTCTATGCCTTCAAGTCATTTCTGACTTAAGATGACCCTAAGACTCTTATCATGGGGTTTTCTTGACAAGATTTGTTCAGAGGAGGTTTGCCATTATCTTCCCCTGAGTCTGAGAGCATGTGAATCACGTAAGGTCACCCAATGGTTTTCGTGGCTGAGCAGGGAATCGAACCCTGGTCTCCAGAGTTGTAGTCCAACACTCAAAGCGCTACACCATGCTATTGCTTGCCTTCAATCTACAAACAGTTTTTGCTTCAGGATAGAGGTCCCAGTGTTTCTCAGGCATGAAAAGAATAATAACTTGACCTTTTACCTGTGTTCCCAGGTAAAAGTTTGATCCATATTGAAACAAAGTGGTAACCACGGTAGATATCCATCATTCAAAGATGCCTATACTGTTTCTTACAATAAAAGACCACAGTTACGCAAAGCTGGAGAAAGGCAGCTCTTTATAATAGGGCTTGAGGTCAGATGGAAATAGGAGAGTTTTACACTGAAATCCGACACACCTCTAACGAAACCTTCAAAATGGCATAGATGAATCTTCCAAAGATAGTGGTGACTGATACAAGAATACCCTAAAGGTCCATGCAAATGGTAGAGCATTTAAATTATGTGCATGTCTGAGTCTGCGGCAGGTAGAAAACCCTGTGGGCAAAGAATCGGAACATCTTCTTCAAATACCAAGCTTGAAGCAGTGCCAAAAAAAGTGTTGTGTCCAAACTAGCCAGACTGATGTGGTCCCTAGACAGCGACCTCACAACCATTGCACACACAGATAAGAGCCAATCTAGAAATTACAGATGGAAGTAACAAATTGAGGTGGTAAAATTCTGGACAGCACAAATTGCAACTAGGAACAAGTGTTGTGCTTTGGAATGAGCCTTGAATGTAAAAAATGTTCCCCAAAAGATGAAAGATGAAACATTAGGAAAAGGGCTTTGTAGTCAGCTGAGTTTCTGCTGCTAGGCAGATGCAGTTTGGAGTCTTCATTGGCCAAATGTTAAAAGCCAGCTGTTCAGTAGCATAAAAAAGTTAATTTGTGTTAGTATGCAAAGGGATCCTATGGCACCTTTGAGGTTAACTAAAAGAAAGAGGTTGGTAGCATGAACTTTCATAGGACGTTATCACACGGGGCCCAATCCAAACAGAATCCACACAAAATCCTGACCTAATACGTATTATTGGCCCGTGTTTCCACACGACGTCGCATAGAACCCCGACAGAACCCTGGCAGAAAGCGGAATGATCCGAGATCTTTTGAATTTCAGTTTTTTGAGGAATTGCAATTGCGCGAC
>CM034706.1:261307665-261319949 GCA_020142125.1 Phrynosoma platyrhinos | reverse complement strand
AGCCTTGGCCTCGATCCTCTGCTTCTGGGGGCAGCCCAGGGCCACCCGTCT
This sequence comes from Phrynosoma platyrhinos, assembly GCA_020142125.1. Taxonomy (NCBI): domain Eukaryota; kingdom Metazoa; phylum Chordata; class Lepidosauria; order Squamata; family Phrynosomatidae; genus Phrynosoma; species Phrynosoma platyrhinos. The sequence goes on along the minus strand of CM034706.1, from coordinate 261,319,898 downwards.
GCATCCCCCCCAAATTATTTGATAGGTGTGAATTCAGCACTAATTATAATGCTTCTAGATCAAAGCAAGCCTGATTATCAGTCTCTCTCTCTCTTATCTTTCCCTTATTTGATTTGCTGTAGATGAAAGTGAAGGCAGCTCTTATGTCACAGGCAAGAGAGATCACTTTCAAATAAATGTGGTCCATTTACTTTCCCATGTAATTCCCAGGGAATTAGGAGCACGAGGGCCAGAGAGCACATGAGTCCAACAAGAATCTTATATTGATGCTTTTCCTCATCTATATACCTGTCCCATACTTTTCTTCCTACAATAGCTTGCTTACCTCCCTATGAACTTCCTGGGAGATTGTTGCACTTCACTTTTTCCCCAATGCAGGCATGGGCTGGGAACAGGTGTTATCACACACAAAAATGCTGCTGACACTGCCAGCTGAGTACCACCCATCTCCAAGCTGCACTTAGCCTGCTGATTTTCATGGACAGGGAGCTTCCATCCTTGCAAAATCGGCAAAATAAGCATGACTCAGAAACAGGTGGTAGTTGGCTGGTGGGATTGGTGGTGTTTTTGTGTGTGATAACACCCATTTTCAGCCGTTGAAGCCCATTCCCAACCCATGCCCAGATCGGGCTAAAAATCAAGTGTGATAATCTCCCTGGTCTCCCTTCCTATGTCCCTTCTAGGGTTGCCAGTGTCATGCTTGGTAGCCAGAAACCTAAAGAACCAGGAAAACATTTTTAAGCATAAATTCACTATAGCTTTATTCCAGAATCAAGATATTTCACCACAGCAATTCTTTTAGAAACAACTCTAAGGATCTCCCACCAAACCCGTACTTTAAAGTCCTCTGTACAAACCCCCTTTTCCTCCTCTCCAGTAGTCTGTTCATATCAAAGGATCTTTAAAATTTCCATTTCCTTTCATTTTCTGGGATCAGAAGGCAAACTCTCATCCCAGTCATAAACCTGCTTCAGTGTCCCAGTTATTATTTACAATGCCCATCTGTCATTCCCTTTGATCACCCAACCTACCTGCATCACCCTTTGATGGTCAGATTCCTATGAGAAACATAGGGCCTGTAAAGACTTGCCACAAGGGCCAGCCTGGAGATGGAGTTGGAATGGGGCGACTGCACGCTGGCTGCCCTGACTCTGCTCTGACACTGCCGTCATGCCACGTGCCCCACCACATGGCGCATGGCATCAGGGTGCTCCCTTGGCACAAAGTGTAGACACACTGTGCCAAAGTAGCACAGGAGAGCTGCAGTGGTGGCGGTAAGGGTGGCTTTTTGCTGCTCCAGAAAGGAGCGGCATCTGCCAGCTCTTTTTGGAGAGGCAAAAAAACGGATTGGGCTGTGGCGTGTGGTTACCGTGGCTTGGATCCAGCACTCCCAGGGGCAGCATGGAGCTGCCCTTAGGAGCCATCTGTATGGTCCCCTAAAAGCCTAATAGCCAGCTCAGAATCATCCTAGGACTTTAATTTTCCAGGCCAAAACTTGAGACCTATAAATGGCCCCTGCTGAATGTCAGTGAGCATTATGCATTAAGTACCAACTGCAGTTGCTAATGGATTTGTGTGTTTGGGGTGGGGGGGAGAGAGAGAGAAAACAACCATATTTCCCATTTTGGAAATTAAGATAGAAACCTTACCTATCAGTGCTGTTCCCTATCTAGCTGGTATGAAAAGATTATTCCTTCTCACTTATTCCGGAAGATGAGATAAGGAACATTTTAATTAACCTAGCCAGAAGGTGGATACAGAGGAGAGAATGAACCCTAGCATCACAACAATTGGGAGGTAAAGAGGAAGCAAACTACATAATTATATAGACACACATGGAGAATATTTGCAAGTTGTAGCAACTAGTCTGTTAAGTCTAGTACATTGTAAAAAGCTGCTGGGCTGGAGATATGTGCATAGCCCTTTCCTCTTGCCTGGAGTTAAGCCCACTAAAACTAAAGAATTTGTACCTTTGTATCTAGCTGGATACGACCCATAAAAACTAAAGGCGCTCAGTCCCAAGATATGACAACTCTACCCCCTGCCCATTTCTTCTTCTAGGTTGGGGTAACAATAGCACAAAGAAATGCTGGCAACAACACCTGGAGGACCACATGTTCTAGGTACTTTATCCTAACCTTTAATGACTTCCTTTCCTTTACCTTTGTTTTTCATCCTAGTTTTAATCCCAGTCCTGTCAAGATTCATATTTATGGTTCTTCCAAAGCTTTGATTGCTAATGGGACAGAACTGAGCTAGTACCTTTCCTTTCTTCTGCAAGTGAGGAAGAGGAGGAAAAGGAGGAGCAATTCTTCACATATTGGAAATAGCAGAACTCTCTGTATGTACACCCAGTACAAGTCCCACTGCCAGAAAATAGTAATGACAAAAAGGCCAGCAATAAGATCTTTGGTCCCTTTGCTCTGCCACATCAGCGTGCTTGAAAGCTATCAAGATACCCTTTGTTTTCAACATGCTGGAATACTTCCTTCCTAATCACTGATAATGAGACATCTTTGCACAGAAAGCGAAAGATAGATTTGGCCCCCTGCTCCCTGCTTCAACACCCTTCTCTCTTCTTGATTCCTAGTTTGTTCGCTCTCCTAACCCATTATTACTTAAATTGTCCCATTGTTCTTAGTACATCATGGAGACTTCATTAGCTCCAAGCAGGAGGCTAAAGAAGAGGGAGCGGTGGCAGCATGTGCTTTTGTTTTTACACACCTGCCTGAGCTAATTATTGAGAGCATTTACAGCTCAGGATGGTCTCAGAAATCAGGGAGATGTGATTATCTTTTGATTTATTGAGATACAACTTTTCTTCTTGGTGCATAAATGTGAATTCTCCTCGGAAGCCAAACATCTGATAAAAGTACTGTCAGTTCAACCATCCCCTTTGTCATTTCTAATTCTGGCCAATTTTTGGTTTTTATCGGCTTCAAAACAATGAATGACTTAAATCCTACGCAACACCAGAGAATGGTCTTATGTGTTATGCTTATGTGTTATTTGTCAAAATTCAACAGAAAAATTAGCTTCATACAATCTCATTTGTAAGCCTTGTGAATGTGGCTCACACAATGATGGCAGATGTTAGGAGGCGAAGTGTGGGGAGAAGTAGTGGTCCACATCTAAGGTGGTCAACAAAAATCTAAAAAAGGTTTTGTCTGCTGCCCTTGCCAATCATTATTGTCTTTTCTAGTGAGTTGTGTTTCCTCATGATATGGTCAAACTACGACATCTTCAGTTTAATTTCTAGGGAAAGTTCAGTTTTAATTTGCTCTAGGACCCATTTATTTGTCTTTTTAGAAGTCCACAGCATCTGCAGAATTCTTCTCCAGCATCACCTCTCATATGAGTTGATTCTCTTCCTATCCATTTTCTTCACTGTCCAGCCTTCACAACCATATGTAGAAAAGGGGGGATATGATGGCATGGACAATCCCAACTTTAGTATTCAATTATATATTTTTACTCTTCCAAGATTTTGTCTCAGTCTTTAAAACCTAGAAAAAAGATAACACATAATATATCTCATTAAAACCCCATTAATCTGCTATAGTAATTTATGGCAGCCTATGAATGAGAAACCTCCAAGACACTCAGTTATTAACAGCCCTGCTATGATTTTGGAAACTTAGGATTGTGGCTTCTTTACCTGAATCTATCTACCTGCATTGTAGTCTTCCACTTTCCCTACTATGCATTATCCTTTTTTCTAATGAGTCATGTCATTTCATGATATAGTCAGCCCTTCATATCCACAGATTTTTCATCCATGGATTTAAGCATCAAAGGCTTCAAAATATTTTAAAAATAAATAAATTCCAAAAAGAAAACCTTGATTTTGCCATTTTTATAAGGGACACCATTTTACTACACCACTATATCTAATGGGACTTGACCATCCACTGTTTTTGGTATCCATGAGGTGTGGGGGTCCTAGAACCAAACCCCTGTGGATACCAAGGTTCTACTGCGTTTGACTTTTGGGCAGCCCAGGGTATCCATGGAACTGTCCTCCAGAACCACATGTCATATGAATTGATTTTCTTCCTGTCAGCTTTCTTCACTGTCTAGCTTTCATAACCATACATAGAGATTGTAAGTGCTCACCTTGAAAAACTTCAACACAATGTCTAAGGCTCCCAGTTTGTCTACTGATTTAATACAATACAGCAGCAGTGAGAATCACATGACCCTCCAGCTGTGGCTGGATCACAACTCCCAGCATTCCTCTCCACTGGCAACACTAGCTAGTGCTTCTGGGACTGGTACTCCAAGAAAAACTCAAAGGTTGTGTGATTCCCATCCCTGTACTACTGGCCTCATCAATAGCAACTCATAAAAGATGGCACAGCTCCTATGGGGTATACCAACTCAGAGCAAGCATTGGCCTCACCATTTTGTGTAACAATCAGAACTAGGAAAGTAATTTCTTTAAGATTGCAACTCCTAGAATTTAACAGTCAACAGAGCCAGTACCTGTGCTACAAATGGAAGCTGGCTAGAGAGGTACAACCAGTGCTTCAACAGGGACTGAAATCTCTTTAAAAAACAGGTCTATCTGAGCAAACAAGTCAGTTGTCATAAGTAAAAATCAGCCTGGGGTGGGGGGATATTTGGCCCTGGAACCATTAACTAGGCACTAGAAGAGGAGAGAGAGAATGCTAGGAAGACTCACAAGGGATAATGTTGGAGCCAAGTTAACTCCAGGCAGTTCTTGGAGTGGTGTGACAGTCTGACCACAGTGATGAAAGAGAGCTGAAAGAACACACATTGGGTGACTGAGCTTCAAGGGCAGCCATCAGCTTCAAAACAAAGGACAGAAAGGGGTTGATCAAGCTCTGATCTGGACTCAAAAAGAGATGTAACAAATGGATCAGTAGCTTGCTTCAGTAATGAAAAGGAACTTCAAGCAGGTTCCCTCCCATTTGATCTACATAAAGCTAGCTGGCTGAACATTACAAATGCCATACATCTAGGACGTAGTCTGCATGGGCCAAATAAAACCTCTTCCTGCTGTCCCCTCAGTGGGGAGTCTGGACGATACACAGTCCAACCCACAATTCTGGTGCTAACAGTCCAGACAACATCCAGCCAGTTCAGCACAGAACCCACTTAGAACAGATTTAAATAACTCACCCTTTGCTCAGGATCTTCCCAAAAGATCTTGATCATGCCATTGTGATGCTAGGCAGCTGTTCACATGCATGTCCTGCTGTACTGTCTGGCATGGCCACCATGACAGCAAGTCACCCACTCTGAAGCCCAAATGAGGCGTCCAGCCATGGGCTCAATGCTAGGCATTTTGCTCTGATCTCAGAGTGATTGAGGCAACACTGGGCAAAACAGTGGGAGACACATGCAAAAAGCTGCCCAGCATCACAATGGAGGAGCCCAAGTCATAGGGGGGAGGTCTGGGCAGCTCTGGGACCAGAATAGTCCAGGCTGCTCCCGGAATATTCTGATCCATGCAGACATAATGTAGGAGTGTCTACAGAGAGATCTGTATAACAAAAGAGGGGTTAATCCAAGTGGCACTATAACTTGATGGTATATTTTGGGGTGAAGACATTTGTATTGAGCCATGTTTCCTGAAAGGGGTCTGGATTTCAAGGTGCCCCATGAGTTGTCTGACAGGGGTGGTGACTTTGCAGTACCAAGTTGTATTTGAAAATGCAGATCATCAGGTGATATTCTTTCCTGCAGTCAGCCAGGGCTCACTCTCCATCTCATTCCTTGCAGCCTTGAAGTATCAACATGGATATGTTGGCTAAGGTGCCAGGATTATGACAGACAAAAATGCAAATTTTGAAAAGTTACTTTTTTGGTCTGTAGCTCTCAGATTATCCCCAATGGCATGCACGTTTTCTCTCTAACAAGCCTCCTTCTCACCTGTTCTAGGATAAAATCCATGAGGATATTGGGTCACCTTCACCCCAGATACCCAGAACAGTTTAAACACTGGACTTGGGGTTGCAGGCATGGGTTGCATCCTGTTAGTGGCATAAACAGATACTGTCAACCTTCCATATGTCTCTTTTTGATTGATAAGTCTCTGGTAAGTCTTCTCTCCTTTTGCATTGACCAAAGCTTCTTGAACCTACCATAGAGTCACTTTAGCCTCCCATGGCTGCCCTGTGCCTGATGAAAGGGGTAGAGAATCAAAGAAGCCTTGGCTATGTCTCTGCAGCCAGTTACAAAATGACTACACCCTCCACTGACACTTCATTTTGCAGCTGGTTGCTGGGACATAGCCAGACACTTCTTTGATTCTCCACCCCTCTCACCAGGAATAGAATGGCTGGAGGGGGATGGCAGTAACATTGCAGTCAGTCCAGGAGTCAGTGAATGGCTACATATAATGTAGTTCCACGAGCAGAACTGCTATGCTGTGCCGGGCCTTACAGGACTGCAGCCATGGTGTGACAAGAATTTCTCCACATTTTATTTTATTATTAAACATGCTAATTAATCTTGGGCCATGAACTCAATTAGGCCCATTAGGTTGAAGGAGTTTACGTAGTTATTCTCCTATTATTCAGTAGTCAACTCAAAGGCTCTACTCTAGTAGGAACTAGCAGCTACGGTAGGTTTAATCCATTCTGTCCAAGGATATTATAATGTTATTTTATTCTAAAACAATAGTATGTCTCATTTTGTCCTCAAAAACAAGGTCATAGAAAATGGTAACAGCCACATTACACGTAAAGCAATTTCCTTCTGAAGTTGAAAGGACAATACCCACAGAGAAACTAAGAAATGTAATTGTACCCATCAGAGAATAGCTGGATTTATTTAGACACAAATTGCATTTGGCTTTAGAACACAGGTTTGAGCTAATAATTTTGGGGAGTGTGGTGTGGTGTGCCTGAATACAATATGGCAGCCTGAAATGAGTCTTAAATACCATAATAGCCATATTTGAAGGACCTGCAGGCTTTTTACACTCATTAAGAGCTAAGCTTGCATTCAGACTGAGATATTAATGCCTATTTACTGAAATGCAAACAATAGCAAGGGCTGCATGCTGAATTTTTCAGGCTTTAAGTTGAAAATGAGCCCCAGAGAGTTTGAGAATTAATGGTGGATTAACTAAATGTAATCATCACTGTCTATTGGCTCACAATTTACATGAAATCAATTGAATGTTGAAGTGCTGTCTCCCCACTTATAGGTCCAGTGTTACACCACAGCATAAATAAATTGGAGAAAAGGGGTGCCATGGAAGACTGTGCCATTTAATTTAAATTAACAATCTAGAAAAAAATATTTTGGCCCTTACGGTAGAGGTGTTGTGCAGCGCTGGTGCTAGACAACACCTTGATACGTCTTACTTATGCAGCATCTTCTACTGAAGGAGATATAAAGTCTTATGCAGTATTGGCCAAAACAAATATATTTCTACTCCAGAAAGGGTATGAAGGATAACAAACAGGAAAGGAACATAGTTGTAGCAATAACTCAAGATCATGGAAGACTAGGGAAAGCCAACACTGGCAGAAGAGGATGCAAATTATAAATGATACCTGTTTTGTACTTTCTGTATTTTCAATGAACTAGTTAAATGAGTTCATGGCGAGTCCTCATACTGAAGAAAAGCCACATTTGAGGACAATGCTGCCACTCAAGAAGTGTCATAAAATCAGGGAAGATATTATGGCTACATTTGTACGTACTACCAAGCCATTGTTTATGTTAGCCACAGTCTGTTGTTTTGACTATGAATAATCATGCCGACAACCAAAGAAATCACAGATTGTTTCCTGCAGTTTGACTGTATTTTTCTCCTACCCCTTTTTGACAGCTCCTATAAGAGAAGAGAAGCAAGTTGGGAACAAGCCAGGGGGGTCAGAAACAACAAAAAGTCATTGTTCAGGACAGAATTCATAACCCAAAAACAAACCATAGCTTCTAATTGTAGTCCATAGCCAGCTATCACATCATGATTTGCTTGTAAGTTTATTTGTAGGTTCAGACACAACAATCCAGAATTCAGCAAACCACTATCTTACTTTATATTAAAATCCAGCCAATACATACTTTGATGTAGAAGTTCAAGGCCCTGTCCTCTGCATTTTCCACTGAAGTCAGGTGGCAGATGAACTGTGTACCTAGAATGCCTTTACCAATCAGAATAGACAACACTGGACAAGAGGGACTAATAAGTAGTCCTAGGAGTTTATCACACAGGAGGCAATGTGCCCAAATCCCATGGATAAATGGGGTTTAAATCCCAAGAATATCCCACAAAAGCAGGATTGTTTTCAGACACATCAGGCTAATTGGGCATTAATGTGACATTAACCCGTGCAGAAAATCACACCGTTTTTTACTTTCTGGATTTTCCCAAAAGTAAAAAGCAGTGCAATTTTGTGACTTCCTGAATGGCTTAATGTCGCGTTAAATCTCAATTAGCCTGATATCATCTGAAAACAATCCCATTTTTGCAGGATATTCCCAGATTTAAATCTCGTTTATCCATGTGATTTGGGCGCTTCCTTCCCGTGTGATAAACTCCCTAGTCTAAGACATTTTTACATGTTCCAGCTGGAAGGAACCATCACCACTATAATTTGCTATGATCTCACTTAATTTCACTTCCCAGCATGTGATTTGGCAACTGTCACAGCTATGTAAAGAACAACACCAAAAAAGCATTGTTCCAGCATTGAAAAAAAATGTATATGTCGCCCTTTAACTGTGACAGTTGACAAGGCAGTTTGCAGTAAAATTTAAAACCATCAAGCAGAAGTTAAAATCACCCACTAATAACAAAACAACAGAACAAAATTGCAATAAAATGACATGAACGTAACAGCAAAAACATCCCTTGTTAATACACTAGTTTAAAAAAGGAAATAAGCATAAACATAATGGCAAAGCAATCACACCTTTTAATGAAACGCTTTGGAGAATAATCTAGTCTTTACCCAGTACCCAAATGAGAAAAGATTTGGTGTTTCCAACCATGAGTCTCTGGGAAACCCACTCTAGTTAAGGCATCACTACTGGGAGGACTATATATCTCCTCACAATCTGCCAGGCAGTAGAAGAAGGCACTCTGATAAAGGCCCCAACCTCAAAACTTTGGCTATGCTGACTGGGGTTTGGAAGAGCTGAAGTCCAAAAGATTTGGACAAAGATTCCCTACCCTGCTTTAATGATTGCATCCTTGTCCTTAGCCCTGATTCAAATATAGATGTTTCGTGTGCAAGCCCCTCTCTCATAGCCTGAGAGACAGAGGTTGCCAAATTACAACATGGATGCCAAATTACAACTTCCCTCCATATATGACAGAGGTACACTGGATTTTTATTACTTATATGGGTGCTTACCTTCAAATATTTATCACAATGCAAAGATGCACCCAGATGACCATCCACTCATACCCAGTTGTCACACATCACTCCCAGTCTAGTAGTAAGTGCAGGAATATGAGTGTGCATGTTTTCTCCTCTTCTATATCTGGGAGTCTGTTTCATATATAGTACTTTGATGTGAAAGATGAATATCGAGTAGAATGTGTTATGACATATGGAATCCTTTGTAGTTTATGCTAAAAATTCTATACTGCAGTTCAGGAGAGGGGTCTTGAACTCTTATACTAGAAAATTATTATTATTAATAATTATTATTATTATCATTATCATTATTTCACTGAACTGCAAATCCCAGAATTGAGCCATGACAGTTAAATGGTATCAAAGTGCTGTAACTGTGCCATGTCAATACACTTTAATGGCTCTTTAATTTGGACCTAGTTTTGTCTGTTCTGGTAAAGAGATCTGATCTCAGCAATGCACATTTTAAAAAAGAAAAGAAAATGGTGAGGTGGCAAAAGTATTGACATTTGAATAAGCATTATATGGCTGGCATGACATCATCACAGATTCATTAGAAACAAACATGAGCATCTCTTTTAAATACCCCAAACTCCAAACAGAACCCCAAACAGATAACCTTGACAAAGTCCTATTGGTTCGTTTTGGAGCTAAATCCCTTCCCATTATGTCTGGGTTTCATTCCTTCTGTATGCATCACAACGTTTGCTGTTTAATCAACTGCAGATAAAAATAATTATCTGTTTGGTGATGGGGGGGGTTACAATGAGAGTATCATAAATTCAAGAGGATGAAGCTTCCTCCCCAAAAGCCATTTCAAGCAGTACAAAAGTTAGAGCAAAATGATTAATTTATGCACTGTGGATCATTTACTGTTCTCCAATAGTACTTCTTCAGAGTTTTGTATACTTCAGTTAGTGGAAAGACATCTGGGATGCTTGCTTGCTGTTCAAGAACATATCCAAAGGCAATTTGTTTAAAGTAACATGCCACTCCAAGGGTTTGCAGACCATTCTAGGATCTGAAAGTAACCACACGTGTCAGGAATTGTTGCTATTTATTATGGTAAATGCTAATGCCTTTCAGCTACAAAGGAATGAGAACCCCTGGGTTCACTTAATGTACCTTGCTTTTTGTATGTGACTTTTCAGCTGAGCAAAATTTGAAGGAATCCAGAAAATGGAGTACAGCCAGTCCCGCACATTTGTGGCTTTGACTTTTGTAGATTTGATTATCCATGGATTTGAGTAATATGTTCTCTAGGAATCTGTAGATCCTCCAGCACAACTCTGCTGGAAGATGACCATAGAGTCACAATGGAGAACCTAGAGATTCCTAGAGAAAACATTTCTCTGGGCATTAATAGGTCCTCCCACATGATTCTATGGTCAACCTCTGGTGGATGTTGACCAAAGATTTGCACTGGCCAACTTAGAAATTCCTAGAGAGGTGTTCTCTCAGGTTAAAAAATAGTGTTTTTTATTTGCGGTGTTCCCCAAATTTCTAGGTTACCGAGTTGGCACTAACAAATTAATATATAATAGGGGAATTTTAATAGCTCAAATTAATAGCCACGAGAAGACTTTGGGTAACTTCTAAGAGTCAGTATCTCACCTATGTTTAATAGGTCCAAGAGCTAGAACTCTCAGAATGCAAAGTACAACTTAGTTTTATTGATTAACAGCAGAAGGGAAAATCACCATTCACGCAATAGCATTCACACACACATAGACACACAAGAATTAATGAAATTAAGGGTAGTCACCTGTAGCAAGGTTGAGGGAAAGCAATGCCTTACCAGTCCAGAAGCAGAGCTCCAATCCAGGAATGATGGAAGTGACAATGGCTCAACAAGGTTATCTGAAATGTGGGAAATGGAGCTAGCCAGCCTGTGTTGAGAGGTTAATATGAAATCTGGCAGTATTTCTGCCTGATTTCATACTGAATACCAAGGCAGACCTTTTATACAGTCTTGAGGCAGTTGGGTGGATTTCCCACCCAATGGGATTCCCACCTGGATGATGGTTTTAACATCAGAGTTACAAAGGGAATACTGTTTGACTGATGGAAGTGACATTGATTTAATCAAGCAGTAATAAGTTCAGGACAACCCCAGGGAGTATGGATAGAATCATAGAAGAGTTGGGAAAGACTTCAAGGACCATTCAATCCAACCCCCTGACATGCAGGAACTCTCAATCCAAGCACCCATGGCAGATGGCCACCAGCCTCTGTTTAAAGACCTCCAAAGAAGACACCATTCTCCAAGGGAGTGTGTTCCACTGTCAAACAGCTCTTGTTGTCAGGAAGTTCCTCCTAATGTTTGGGATCAGGTGCAGGAAAATACAATGGGGCTAGCAGAATGATTGGCTTAATGCTTTAGGCTTGACAAACCTTTGTCGATGACCTTCAAGAGGAAATGCACATGGTGGGGGAATGGGAAGCAGCAATATTCACAGCCATAAAGTTACAGGGGTCCTTTCCACATGCCTTCAGATCTGTGACCAGTCACAGAAAGTTCACTCAAAGGCCATCTGACTTTTCCAGGTTCATGTTTATTGCCTCTCTGTAACTGCTATTTTAATAAAATATAACAAAATATTTCTACCCCAAAATAATGCAGGGTATGCAGGGTGTGGCAAAAGCAGCTTTTCCACTTTCATGGGGGTCCTGTATTCCTAACATCAGTGAATGTTGAGGGCCCACTGTGTAGCTATCCTCTATTACTCTTGTTGTTACCTGCCCTCAAGTCGATCTCAGCTCATGGCAACCCAATGGATGAGACATCTCCAAGACCCCCTGTCCTCCATTGCTCTGCTTAATTCCTGAAAACCCATACCATGACCTCCTTAACAGAGTCCATCCATCTGGCATGTGGCCTTCCTC
>CM034706.1:261278308-261293913 GCA_020142125.1 Phrynosoma platyrhinos | reverse complement strand
TGCTGATTTTCTTTTGGAATTCCCTGGTGTGCTCCATTAACCATCATGCTTGCAATGTAATCCCTAGTGCCTGCTCCTTTCTTGAGTCCCACTTGGACCTCTGGGATTTCTCTCTCCGTGTATGGTTGGAGTCTATGTTGCAGAATTTTAAACATGATTTTGCTTGAATGCTATGGTCCTATAGATGCTGCATTCTCCTGTGTCTCCCTTTTTGTGGATGGGGATGTATATTGATCGCTTATGATCTGTTGGCCATAGTTTTGTTTTCCATATCTGTTGACATATGTTGGTTAGCATTAGAGTTCACTCTGTCAATGTGGCTTGCAGCAGTTCAATTGGAATATCATCTGTTCCTGGTGATTTGTTTTTTGCTATTTCTCTTATTGCAGTTTCCACCTCACTTTTTTAGAATTTGGGGTTCATCTTCAAATGGCTCTTCATTCAATGTATCCTTCATTTTGCCATCTCTTTTGTATAATTCTTCTCTGTATTTAGTGAAGATTGGGTTAAAATGTTATTTTTTAAAAAAGAAACCTAAAATGAATTGCAAAATTAAAAAAAATTAAAAAAATAAATTTTAATTTGAGAGGCCTCTTCTTTCTCTTCCTACTGAGTTTCTCCCCACTCCCGCCATCTCTTAAAGCATTTTAAAGGGAAACATGAACGCCACAGCCTGTTTCTGCCAAAATACAGATGTTTGAGGAGCAGTGGTGTCACCCCCACTTAGGGTGTCACCTGGTGTGATCCACACACCCCACATCCCCCTACTGTGCCTAACTATGAAATACGTGACTCATGCATCTACTCTGAATGGCACACAGACTGAGATATCCAATTTTCCTAAGCAAAGCTAAGCAATAGCAATGACCAAAAAACAACCAATCTTCTCTTTCCTTTTGTTTAAGAGCTAATAGAGGACAATGTTGAGATCAGTGGGAAAAATCGAAAGAGATTCTAATTCTAATCCCTGCTCAGCAACAAAGCAGAATGGGTCGATAGCTATCTGCTGACTGAACTCTCCTTGCTGGGAGGTTATGATGGGGGGATACTTATAGGCCATCCTGAGAGCCATACATATAAATCTGATTAACAAATTAAGAAAGTATTTTGTCAGGAACACGACAGTTTAAACATAGAGTTGCACATGCTTGGGTTTCTGTTGCACATATAAAGTATCACATTTTTACCCAATGAGAGGGAAATTGTTTTAAAAAATTAATTTAAATTTTAGAAATTAAAAAAGTTGTTGAGAAGATAATTTCTGTTCTTCCATCCTGGCAGTCTTTTGTACTTCGCTGATGGATTTCCCCTGCAGATTGCTCTGTAATTCTCCACCAGCAATCACAATGAACAAATTATTTCAAAGGCCTGATTGAAGAACAACAGTTGATCAGGATAATAAAGCCCCAGCACTGTTGGCCTCTGCTGTCTCATGAACTCATCTGCTTAAAATGATACTAGGAATGGTTAAATCGCAGCCAGCTTCAGGGCTTAATGAGAGTAACAAAGATGACTTTCTTTCTCTTCTCATTATCATTTCCAGTCCATACACAGCCATTACTTTATTCAGATCTTGCAAAATGAGATAACAGGGGCATTTTTAATAACCTTGCTAAACTGCTTATTTTTTTTACATATACCTAATTCATCATTAATAAATATGACATACCATTGTGCCATATATTGTAAAGATAATAAACTAAAACAGCCACAAAATGACAGATTGAAACAATGGTCAATGAAGTAAAGGTTTCAAAAAGCCTGATGACCCAGTGATTTAACATTCATTGTGAAAATGCTCTGTAGTGATCACATATCTAACTACGGCTTGTAGTAACCTCATCTCACATCTACATACTGTTCCTGCAGTATTGCTACCACCATAATCACTATTACACTTCCATGAAGTCTCTTAAGGCTGTTCTTTTTTAGGTCCAAAGGACAAATACTGCTATACCTCTAGTCTCACATCAAGGAATGTAACTGTACAGCTTTATTCCACTTTGGTTAGACTGCCCCTGGAATTGTCTGTCCAGTTCTCAGCACCATAAGTAGACTATTGACTATTGACAAGCTACAACATATCCAGAGAAGGGCTACCAAGATGTCTTGTGCTGAAGAAAACTGAAGATGTTATATGGACATTATTTCACACTGCTCCCCATAAACACTTATAATATGGCTTCCATCCCTATATGAGCATGTCTGAGTTTTAAGATCTTTGAAAGTGGGTTTTCTTTCAGTCCTACAAACCTTGTGGCTGGCATTTGATGAGACACAAGAGAGTGCCTTCTCTGTAGCTGCTCCCAGGCTGTGGAACTCCTTTTCATTGGCGGCTTGCTTGGTTCCCTCCCTATCTTTTTTCACTAGCAGGTCTAAAAGTATATATACTATTACAGCCCTTTGTTTTTTGATTGAGTGTGCAGAAGGGTTTTTTAATAGGATGTGCTGGTCTTTGACCCTTATATTCTTAACATATTTTATTTTGATTAATTTTAAATAACATGGTTTAATTGTATTTTGCTTTTCAATTTGTATACTGTAAGCTGCCTTGGGTCACATATGGGGGGAAAGGCAGGATATAAATTAAATAAATAAACAAACAAAGCTAACTTTTTTCTGCCTTCTGTCAGTTGAACTGGAAAAGAAACCAGACAAATGGAATTATATTCAGCTAGGTTTCCTGCACTTCATGTTTCATTTTTAAAATAGTGCAATACTGATTATTATGCAAGGAGACTTGTTCTAGTGACAAGTTTGTTTGGGTTTTTTTGTTTACTGGATTTATATCCCAACTTTCTCCCAAAATGGGAAGTTAAAATTCTTGCTGCAAAAGATTAACAGCTTGCTATCTGAGCTCAAGAACACAGTGACTTGTTCAGTTCAAATTTGTCAACTGAGCCTCAAACATCTCCTCTTGTGACCTCTAGCTAAGGGGTTCAGACATGGCCATCTGACCAACAGCATCTTCAGCAATGACTAATACAAAAAATAATTTATATTAGACTTTTAGTAATTTTCTACACTTTTACTGTCCAGTGATTGCTACACCTTTGTTGTCCAGTGATCACTTTTGTTCAGATATCACAATTACAGTGATAACAAAATGGAGGATTGAAATGGCAAATTGATTTGTTCAATCTGATAGAAACACACAGAACATTGTAGACATTGAGAATACAAAGACCAGCAACTGAAAGGCTCTTACTCGATGCACTAAAACCACAGATGGTTATCATTATCTGAGAGTTGGGTTACAGTGGCCAAGCATCAAGAATAACCATCAAACTCAATATAAGTAGTGCATGATAGTTCCCTTTCCTTCAAGTCATTCAAGTTAATAGTTCACAGGGTGCATGTAAAGTTAAATGAGGGTAGTTAATAACATCACTGCAGCAACTCAATGAGATATGTATACTTGATGAAATCTATTTGAATGCAACAATTACAGAAATTAGTGTACTTATTGTCAATGATTTCCTATGAGTTGTAGAGACAACTCTTGCTATGGTGACTTCTAAGAGTGTATAAATTGCTTGTTTCAACCTCCTCTTAGCTGTCTTACAGCCTAAAAAAACTGGCTATTTTTTTAATAAATAAATATCACAAAGCCCATTCTGATAAGAGTAGCAATATTTGCTTTTTACTCAAGCTACCATTAGCCACTAAGTTGTGCTTTTTCTGTTCCAGCTATCCAGATAACAAATTAAGATGACCTTTAAATTAAGATCACCCTACGGGCCAAAAGCATTGCAGAGAGATATTTGTGATTACACACCAAACAAAAGCTCAGTATTTATTGCTGCCTTCCTATATAACAAATGAAGTATAAGGTTTTGTATCAGCCAAATGTTTATAAGTATACGTTGTGGACAATGGGGTGTGGATGTGTTACAGAATTTTTGCAAGTTTGCTCAAGATCTTCGAAAGGCAACAAAACCTTAGAAAACTATTTAATATTTTTTCTTTACATTCCAAAGCCTGACTACTCTTCACCACTAAGGGGTTATCTGCATGGGTCAAATAGCTTGGCTTCTCCCCAGCCTCGTGTTGTCTAGTTTAGACAATGCAGGCCAAAACACCCATGGCAGGATTGGGCCTGATGCTGCCTGTGTAGACACAGATCCTGAGGATCTGGTCTGACCCCCGGGTGAAGAGTCTTTACCCCAAGTTCTCTGCAGAGTTTCTAAGAAACTCCATTGCAAAACTGGGCTGTTCAGATATCTCCCCCATACACATACTCCTTACCTTTCTGGCATGTGATACATCTGAGAAGCCCCTCCCCCTCCGTTGCATGTGGATGCAACCAGACACCCTGTTTGTGCATCAGATGGGGCGACTGGGGGCTTCTCAGATGGTTTGCATGCCAGAAAGAGAAGGAGCAGTCTTGGGTCAGTGTGGGGACAGGTGTGTGAACAGGATTAACCCATGCTATCCTGCCTCATCTGCTCAGCCCCTAAAACCAATGGCTCCTGGACAGATGGGTGGAATTTGAGTGATTTCCATATAAATGAGTCCATTGGGGAAAGCTCTATTGGTTAATCTGGTCCTGCTCAGATTATTTCCATTATTCTACAATTCTCCTGACTAATTACTGTGTCTGTGTCTCTATGTGTGTGTGCCTTCAAGTCATATGTTGACTTATGGTGACCCCATTAACTTCATGGGGCTTTCTTAGGCAAGGAATACTTAGAGGTGATTTTGAGTTTCTTCCTCTGAAATATAGCCTACAGCACCTGGTATACATTGGCTTGTCTTCCATCCAAGTACTAACCAGGGCTGATCCTGCTTAGTTTCTAATGACTATCACATGGGACTTTTAAACCACCGTAAAAATTTGAAAATAGCTCCTTTGGCAATAATTATCGCACAACATTGCCACCTTCTTATTGCTGCCTTGTTCCTTGAAGTATTGTTAGAGCACACCTTGGCATTGATGAGGAAAACCTGTCAATAAGCTCCCAATCATGCTGGTATAGTTTTAGTCCTCAGGTTCGATAAATTAATCCTGTGGCTCTTCATGGATTAGGCAGTCACATAGAATAGCCTGGCTTTTAAAAATTGTCTTTTATTTTTTACAATTATTTTTAGTAAGTCACATTAGGTTAGTTAGTATAACTCTGGAATTGTGTTAAAAAAATAAAACCACACACACACACACACACAAAACCAAAAGACATGCTGAGCAGGATGCATAGGGGAGGAAGGTAGGGTTAAAGATAAAGGCAGAAGAGAGTGTGAGACCAGCAACAGTCCAGTCATGCTGTTGAAGAAAGATGCAGTAGGTAGTGCTCTCAAACTGGTATATATTCATTTCCTTTCATTAATGCAACTGCAGCAAGAATGGGGGTTATGTAATAAAGCACCAAGATCAGATGGGATCCAGTGTCTTTAGGGTATTTAACCCTAGGTCTGCCCAAATGAGGCAATGCTGGGGATGTTTCTATATTAAGAAATTGCACAGTTAATTATATCCATTGGCTATGGGCCTTTTGACATTGCACTAAAGGCACCATGAATTATGAAAGTGGCAGTCTTGAAACATTTAGAGGGTCACAGTCACACACTATTGGTATTCTCGGATACCTTAGTAAATGAAGTAGATATGTTCCTAGGCATTACTTCTTTAACAGAAAATTGAGTACCAGAGGCAGAAATAACCCGGAAAGAATGAGGTTCCTGCACCACAAAAAATAAATCCAGTTCAACCCAGAATAGATCACCTCATCTAACATGGCCTCCCTCCCATCAGACACCCTTTCACATCTTTACTTGTGTCCCAGAGTGTCTACTGTTTTTAATTCTACGTTTTTAACACACATTTGTATTTAACTCACATTTGTATTTAATATATTTTTAAAAGGGGGGTTATTGTTATTTGTTAATATTGTTTTATTGTCCATTGTAGGGATAGTTTTAATTTTATGTGTAAGCCACCTTGGATTGCCATGGCAAAAGGCAGGGTATAAAAATAAATTATTATTAATTATTAGTATTATGTTTCAGCAAAGTTCAGCCTAATTCTGCACAGTGGTATCACTAGGGTTGGTACTTATGGAAAAACTTGTGGTGTCACTCCCCCCTCCCTATTGACCTTCTCCCATATCACACCATACAGAATCTTTAGTAATTTTTTTTGTACTAACATTATTCATAAATCATAATTGCTGTATATCACTAAATGTAATAGTAATAGTTGTGACATAAACAACTAGCAAAATCAAAACTATACCTTTGAATTACTATATCATACATACAGCCTAAACGTATTTACATGTACATAGTTTCATGTGGTTAAAATGAAAAATTGGTGAGATATTTTTAAAGAAAATTTAAAAAGAATTAAAATGTAATGATACATAGATAGATAGCCCAGGCCTCTCCTTATTCCTCCCACTGAGCCTCACCCCACTCATGCACAGGCAAATGTCACAGCCCATTTTTGCCAAAAGGCAGATGTTGGGTAGCAGTGGTCACCTCGCTTAGTGGTCCACTCCCCTTGAATCCCCCTCATGACACCCCTGATTCTGAGCAGAACACCTGCTCAATTGTAAACAAGATAGATCTCCACCATACATGACTGAGAATAAACCAAGAGCAGGTGCTGTGACGGCTGATGGAATCAACTGGCTGATGCAATCTGGATGGATGACAGCCATCGTAGATTTAACTATGTTTGGTTTGTTTATATTAGCCCCAGCAATCTGACTGGAGTAGAGGATTGTTGACACAAATGAAGCCTACTAGAGACTTCTTATCTTATTGGACCAGATGGAACACCTCATAGGATGAGTGGGAGCCAGGAAGAAAATAAAAGAAGTCAAGAAGAGGATAAAGTCAGACTTCTTTGCCAGTCTGAAATGGACAAAGAGAAGGCTATAATGGGGTCAGCATGATTGCCTATCATGTACAGTTCCTGATAATTTGCTAAAAAACAAACAAACAAATCTGCTAATGCTGGTAAGAAAACTAATCCTGCTATGGATAACAGTACACAGGATGCAGTGGCTCAAGTGATTAAGATGCTGACTCTGTTGATTGCAAGATCAGCAGGTTGGCAGTTCGAGGTCCGGGTGCTGTGTGACGGGGTGAACTCCTGTCACCAATCCCAGCTTCTGTCAACCTAGCAGTTCAAAAGCAGGCAAATGCAAGTAAATAAACAGGTACCACTTTGGTGGGAAGGTAAACTACATTCTGCGCAATCATGCTGGCCCCATGATCAGAGTAGTCTGACAATGCTGGCTCTTTGTCTTAGTAACAGAGATGAGCACCACCTCCTACAGTCGGACATGACTTGACAACCTGGTCAATGAGGAATACCTTTACCTACTTTACCTTTACAACAGATGACTTGACATTTGTTAGTTTTAATGAATGTTTTGCCTGCAATGCAATGGAAATAACATGTCCAGATATTGATCAGTCTGTGTTTTCCCCAAGATGACTGTACATGTGTGCCCATATGTATATATGTAATGGGTAGCTAATAAACAGCCCAAAAGATTACCAGAGCCTCTCATTCTCCCTCATAAATATCCTGCAATTCCAATACTTAACTGAAATGTCAATATTAATTCTGCCTGTCTAATTTTAACCATCATAATGAGTTGGACACCAGATGATAATGGAACCCCTGACAAAAGCAAAATAGCTCACAAATGGCAAAGGACCCTCAGTCCCCCAATCTATAGATAGGGCATTGCAATCCTGTAAAATCACATCTAAAATGATGAACATTGTTTAACTCATTGTTTTGGGGCCTAGTTTAACAAGTTAACTTGGACCTTTGGTATATATATGGCCTAGGCACTTTGCTCATCTGAAAAAATGCCTTTTTGTATATTGCTCCCAATGGACAGAGAAATTCAGAGGAGACTCTTTTTTGTGCCTCTATAATTTCAAATATGGTAACAGGCTACAGAAATGGAGTAGAGAATGGCAGAGTGTGTATCCCTATTGTTAGATTATAATTCCTAGTGTTCCTCAACACCAGCTATGCTGGCTAGAACTGATGGGAATTTTAGGTTGGAGAGGTATACTTTATCCCCCTAATATAGCACCTTTAGTTTTACACTCAAGTTTTGTTCTACACTCAGTTTCCCTCCCTAGGGAAACTGCCTTGGTCTTTTTCCAAACTATATTTTAAATGATAGGTAAAAGCTGAAATAAACTGAATTATCTTTGGATTGTTCTTTTCAGTCAGTCTTTTGTCATTTATTTTTTGCCCTTTTAAAACACCTTTGTATTTTATTAAATACAGCTCAGAGAGCTTTGCTTTGAAATGATCTATACAAACAAGTAGGTGAATGATGACAATCTTTCAGCCGTAAAGGAAACTCCACAAGACTCCAGCAAACGGCAGGATCCAGAGCTGTTTCTGTGATACTGTTTTAAGTAGCTACCTTAAGAAGCTTTCATAACTTACAGTACCTCATCCTTCATTCTCTCCTCCTATTTTCATCTTAATCAATTTTCATGTTTCAATAAGAGAACAAAACTGATGAGTACTTAACACTCTCTAACAGAAGATAAATGGATCTCAGTCACTTTCAAAATTTCAAAGTTAATTTGATTAAAGAGAATCCTGTTGACATTTAAAGATTATACATTTTGAAGAAACCAGGATCTCTTGTTACACTGTTCAGTAGCTTCTCAGACAAACACAAGGTTGAGAATAAAGAATCAGCTGGGCCATCAAAGGTGAGAGGTTGAAGCTGCTTGCAAGTCACACAAAGCAAAAAAACACCTTTCACCTGTTTCTAAAAAACATTGTCTTCTCTTCCGGTTAGCTCCACCGGGGCATTCTGCTTCTCTGTTCTTTTGAAAGAATTAGCACTGTTGCCACATAAAAGGCATATTAGCTGATTGAGTACTGATGCTGAGTCTAGGCCAAACAAACTTAGCCACTTTGGACAACATAAGTCACAGATCCACAGGAAGTCTGGCTTATCAGTTAAAAACAAAGTGCTGGTAACATACTGCCTGACTGCTCATGTTTGTAATGGAATTACACAGCCTGAATACAGAGCTTTGTTCCACAGTTTTCAAAATGTAGACACTGTGGTTTCTTTCCCAATAAATCAGAGAGGAGAAAGTCCACACACTTGAGCAGCACAATAAACAAATCAGAGAGCAAGGCTCCATATTAATTTCTAAACTACCCTTGCTGCAAGTGGCTCATGCCCAAAAGCCAGATTTCTCTTGTGTACCTAGAAAAAACACTAGAATCATAGAGTTGGAACACCCAAGGGCCATCCAGTCCAACCCCCATACCATGCAGGAACTCACAAAGTACCCCTGACAGTTGGCCATCCAGATTCTTTTAAAAAACCAAAGAAGGAGACTCCACCACACTCTAAAGTGGAATGAATCAAAATTCATTTTAAAAAATTCCAAACACTTTGCTCTCTTCTTCTAACTGGTTTGAATCAGTATATCTTTTTAAGTGAATCTTCTGATTCCCACTTAAGCATTCTTTTATGACCTTGTATTCTGTCCATTCTTGATTTTTCTGCATGCAAACAAAACCACATTTTCCCTTCTCCCCCTTCCAATTTTTGCATAGCAGTAACTCCTAGGATCTCACAGTAATTGAAGAAGAGCATTTACACCAGTTTTATATTGGTGTCTGGCCTGCCCCTCATTTCTTCACATTGTTCAGATCCCTGGTCAGCCACGGGAACCCATAAGGTGACCTTGGAAAAGTCAAACTCTCTCAGCCTTAGAGGAAGACAATGGCAAACCTCCTCTGATTAAATTTTGCCAAGGAAAACCTATGATAGGGTTGTCATAATACATCTAGACAGAGCAAGAATCAACCTGAAGGCACATAATAACAACATACCTAATATGTCATTTGAACTGGGCTAGAATATGAAATGCATTCTTGCATTTAATATGGCTGTTGCTTAAAACAGAACCTCCAGATAAGAACTGGGTGCATGAGCACATGGCAATTTCTGACCATTTCCTGTGGTCCTGATGAACATCAACCATACCCCCAAACAACTCTTTGCATTGGGACAAGGTCCAAGTGACAACCATGGGAGATATTGTTGTCTTAAGGACACAATGGCTACAAAATTACATCTTCCCACTTACTATTACCTGGG
The DNA here is from genome assembly GCA_020142125.1 of Phrynosoma platyrhinos. Lineage (NCBI taxonomy): Eukaryota > Metazoa > Chordata > Lepidosauria > Squamata > Phrynosomatidae > Phrynosoma > Phrynosoma platyrhinos. Next base: position 261,283,801 of record CM034706.1, on the reverse strand, counting down.
ACATCAGGGTAAAGAGTAGAGAAATAAATAAGAATCTCTTACCAGTAGTAACTTTATCACTTCAAAGTAAAAAAAGTAGAGGGACTCCCAGTGGAGATTTTTTCCACACAACCAATTCTTCTGATTTGTTCTGTAAATATATATGCATAGAGAAAGAGAGGGAACATACCTAGTTTTATCTTTAGATGGCTCACCCATTTCCTCTAACCAATTTTAAATGCAGAAACTGGCTAACAATGAGCCCACAGGAGAAGAGTCTAAGGGTCATGTAACCAGCCCCTGAACAAAGCAGCTCTCATTCCGAGACAGGTAATTATAATATTTTTTCCATTATGCATGGTATCGGGTTGTTGTTGTTTTACAACAGTACTAACCAATACTAATTTTGAGAATTAACAACGATTCATCAGTCCACCCAACTTATCACTTCTCCCCATTAAGAAACTGAAGAATGGAAACAAAGGGAGAATTTTCTTTCAAAATAAAAGAGAAGCTACTGAAAGACTATACCAATGAATAATGAAGTGCACATTCTTATCTCTTCCTAGCTATGCAGCATTTTGCATTCTTCTAATGAGTACCAAGGACCATGTACGAAATATGGCCAAAAGGACTGAAGCTTTTTTGAAAAATATGCTAAAACACAAGCCAGCCATTATGTTACTATGTATACCTTCCCTCCAACATATGCATCTTTTTTTTTAAAAAAAAAAGAAAACCTGGAATTCTGTTCTTCTTGTGTCTTAGACTAGATTGTGGCCATAATCCAACACTGAATTAAGCATGATTAAGCCTAGTGAAATCACTTAATTCTCTACAGCACTTTTTCAATTAATTTATCACTTGTTTTACAGCCTCCTCTGCCACAGATGGCCATTCATTCGTGCCTACTTGCAGTATACTCTATAGTTTTTCAATATTAAATAAAATAAAAATAAAGCAAGCTGCTCACACACAGAGTTTCAAAGAAAGGTCTGGGCATATTCACAGAAATGTGTTTGCCTGTGGTATACCTGCTTGCCCCTAGTCTCAACCTTTTACATTTGTATGAATACAGCCCACAATTATACATAACCAGAACAAGTTATAAGCCAAAATAATATTCTCTTATGTCCTTAATAACCCAACTAAGGAGGGGGGGGGGGGAGAGGAAAGAGTCACTGGTGTTTCTTTAGATTTTGTGGGAAAGTGTCTTTAATTTTGGATGTGTTCAGGACATATGTTTTACATAACATGCATTTCCTTCTTTACCCCATTCTATCTAAATGTGGATAAAGAGGAACTATGTTGGCAGCTACCACTTCATAGGCTTACACCTCTGTAGTTCTTCTATCTTTACATAATCATCATACAGTTCTTTAAGATGCAACAACAATTCCTCAAGATTTTCTCCTGTCAGAGCAGACAATGGAATGACTCTCTGTTTTACTTGCTCCTTAAGGAGAGATAAATTGCTCTTTGATTGTGGAAGATCAAACTTATTTCCAATGATGGCATGAGGTCTCTTTGACAAGCCATCTTCATACTGTTCCAGTTCATATTTTAAGTCCTGCAGCTGAGTCCACGGCTCAGACACAGAGAGATCCAACACATACAGAAGAAACCGGCAGCGTTCTATGTGCCTTAGAAAGGCTAAGCCAAGACCCCTGTTTTGATGGGCTCCTTTTATTATTCCAGGAATGTCCGCAACTGCAAGAAGAAGGCAAGAACACAATACAATCAATACTATTCTGGTTGGTTGAGTATTGTCAGAAAAAAGTGTCTGCTTGGCAAGAGCCAACACTTCCCTAAAGGCAGCATCCACTGAGCAAACAAACAGTTTCATCATCAAGTTGTTCAAGGGCAGGAACAGCCAGCAGGCAGAAAAAGGAAGGAATGCAACCTATTTTGTTCCTGAATATCATATCAGAGGCATGCACAACTAGTGCCTTGGCTTGTAGTCAACTCTTATTTGTGTTCAGTACCAAACTCTGCTTAAACCTTGCCTTGCATCCTTTAGTATGTGTTTAGTAAGGCAAGATAAGGCAAGGGAGATACTAGAAGTATTATTGTTCCTGCTGGGATACACCAAAGGTAGAATAGAACCCATTTCATAGAATTGGAAGAGACTACAAGGGCCAACCAGTCCAACACCCTGCCATGCAGGAATACAGAGTCAAAGCACTCCCAACAGATGGGCCATCCTTAAAGCATGTTCCACTGTAGAACAGCTTTTACTGTCAGGAAGTTCTTCCTAATATTTAGGTGGAATTTCTTTTCCTGTAGTTTGAAACCATTGCTCTGTATCCTTGTCTATGGAGCAGCAGAAAACAAGCTTGCTCCATCCTCAATATGACATCCTTTCAAATATTCAAACATGGCTATCATGTGATTCCTTAATCTTCTCTTCTCCAGGCTAAACATATCCAGTTCCCTAAGCCACTTCTCACAGTGCATGATTTCCAGAACTTTAATATGATATATGACATGATATAATTATCATCATCACCACCACTATCATCATCATCTTTGGGCTTGCTGAAGAGGCATGGTCTTTTATTCTTTGCCAAGAAGTTTGGGTAACAAAGAATGAAACTGTTGTTGGTACTTCCCATCTCCAACCTGCAGCACAAGGAAAAGCCTTTTGGGCTGCCAGGAGGACTTCTTGTCACAGAGTCAGGGCACATGTTAATGTTTAAAACATTATCCATTTTATCTGCAATACCATTCATTAGTTTCTATGGAAATCAAATATCCTAATTAAAGCCGCTATATTTCATTGGATATAAATGGATGTCACTGAATGTAAAAAACACTTTTTTCCCTGGTCTTTATTAGCCATATTTTTAATACAATTTGGTTGAATAGTAATTATGTTGTGCTTCCAGAATTTTATTATGTTTAATTGTGATGCTTTATTATGTTTTAAATTTTAATAATTTACATGGTAGCTTACACAATACTGTGAGGCAAAAAGGAGACCTAAAATTTTGTAGGAGTAATGCAATCGGATAAGTATTTATTTTGCATTTATTTAACATGTCACACATTGATGCTCTAGGAATTCTACAATGGCTTAAAACACAACACTACTGTCACAAAACATTAAAATTCATTACAGATTAGGGTCTAAAGGCACCAAATCATATCTGACTTTGGAAGCTAAGCATGATCAATCCTGGTTTGTAATTGGATGGGAGACTGCCAATGAATAACAGGTGCTGTAGGGTAAAAATCAGAGGAAGGAACTAACAAAACCACCTTTGAGTATTCCTTGCCTAAGACCCTATGAAATTCAGGTGGTCATCATATGTCAACGGACAAAGGCATATACACGCTGGTGGCTAAATTGTTAAATGCCTGTACTGCAGCCACTCACTCACAAACCACAAGGTTGTGGGTTCAATCCCAGCCAAGGGCTCAGACTCGATTCAGGTTTGCATCCTTCCAAGTATATAATTGTAATAAATACTGCTAAAATGAGTACCCAGCTTGTTGGGAACGATTAGCTTACAGTCATAAACCGCTTAGAGACTGCATAGTATGGTATGAAGCAGTATATAAATGAAGCTGCTATTTCTACACACACACACACACACACACAATAAAAACAAAACATATACTAATACCACAGAATAAAATAAACTACAAAGTAAAGAAGCTAAAACAAACCATCAAGAACTGAAGCCTCTTCTGTAGAGGCTCAATTAACTGATCTTAAGATATTTAAAATGTCCATGGGAATGTACAAGTTGTTGTGGGAGAGAAAAACTACTGGACCTTCTCCTTCCCTTGATCACCTATTAATCAGCTACCCTATGGAAAGGACTCCTCCATTTCCAGGATCATCTATCCTCAACTGCCCTGAGGGAAGGATTCCATGATAAAGAGAAGCAGTTGAGGATCTGCTCCTGTTCCAGAAGGGCTCTCTCTTCACTTCACTAGGGTGGGTGGCAGACTGCCAGAAATAGTGCAAATTGAGTCCACTTTTAGGGTTATGATTAGTGCTAGGGAATCATGGGAATTGTTTTGTTTTTTTTCTAAGACATTAAGCCTTCTCTGCAGAGAGCTCTGGTGCCACAATAAACTACAGTTCCGATTCCCTAACCCTAACCCTAAAAGTGGACTCAATCTGCACTATTTCTGGCAGTCTACAACCCCTCTAAACCATCTACCCACAAGTGAAAAAAGATCCTAATGACTTTTTAAAGGTTAATATTTTTCACTGTGATTTTATTAACATGTATTGATGTTACTTTTAGCTGCCCTAGAAGAATCTGTTTCCTGAAAGGCAGTATATAATTGTAATAAATACTGATAAAGCAGTAAGTAGATGGAGAGAGAAGGTCTTTGTCTTGCATCAGGAAGATGCAGTCTGACAAGGTTTGAACTGCATCTTTTAAACCTGAAAGACAAGTAAAAGGGAAACAAAAAAGGTTTTGGTGGGGGGTGGGGGGTGGGGGTGGAATCAGGCAGCAGATACCAGAGAGGTTTCTCTTCTGGCAAGAGTCACATCCCATCTCTGATCATGCTTGTCCATACTGTTCTCTAGGAGATCCGGTAGCAGCTGGATACCCTCACATTATACACTGATCAGCAAGAGCTCATCCAATAGACAATTCCATGATAGCTAGGATGGGCAGCAGCTGACATGAAAGTTGTCTCCCTCTTCTACCACCTTTGGTGGATAGGGTTAATAAGAGGATCAGAGACTGGAAAAGATACCTTCTGAATTCCCAGAATCCACAAGCCAATATGGATAGTCCAGAAAAGTAACTTTTCTAAACTCTATCCAGAACAAGGTGTTCCTGGTTTATTTACAGCTAACCCACTACAAAGTATTTGAAAAAGGACGTATTCTACATTCTATTTCAATGTTTTCCAAGCAAAAGAATACTATGTTGTTATCTTTACTTTTGATCCTGTTTATTCCAAGAATACCCAGCTATTACAGATGACAGAAGAGACTGAACACAACATTCATGTCTCTAAAAAGAGTATTCAGGCTATAACATTTTGTTTTGGCTGTTTAAATAAGAAATACTATGAGGCTCAACTAAATTTATTAAGTAGCACAAATGAAGTCTTATAAAACCTTACCGGCAACTTGCTCGTAGCCTTCATAGTGGACAATGCCTACATGTGGATTTAAGGTTGTGAAGGGATAAGGAGCCACAGCTGGTTTTGCATTAGAAATAGCTCGCAAGAGTGAAGACTTCCCAGCATTAGGAAAACCCACCTGGAATTAGCAGTCCAAAATAGATTATGTAAAATGGCAGCCATCTCTGGTAACACTGCTCAACAGCCCCCACTAAGTCAGAATATGGCATTTTAAGAGCTAACTTGATTTGTGAAGCAGCAGCATCCATATGCTTTCATTCATATATAGTCAGCACTGCACATTCAAAGGGGTTGGGACCACAGACCCCACAAAAGTAAGAAAAATACAAATACCCATGGCAGATGGGCAGGGAGAGAAGAATATGCGGGCAGGCGGATGGAAAAAGAGATGGG
>CM034706.1:261235287-261247911 GCA_020142125.1 Phrynosoma platyrhinos | reverse complement strand
GGGGGGGGGGGGATGTAGCCAAGCACCCTGTTTCTGTCCTTATGGGCCATGATGGCTTCCTTCAGGGAAGACGCAACAGTGGTGGAAGATAAGGGGTAAACAGTCACAGCGACTCCATAGTGTGGCAGGTGTGTAAACACCTGCCCATCACCTTGCCGGCCCAGGGACTGACCTGGGTCAGAACCAGTGGCAGGATACCACAGGCTTGGCCCTCGGATACCATTTGCTCAGGCCCTCAGACACATATTCAACAAAACAAAATGATGCTAGCATTTTAACTAGCATAATAGTGCTAAAGCACTTTAGAACTCAGACTGTAACTGGTCAATGATAATACAGAAAGGTAGTGAAAATCAATTTCTGAAATGTTGCATTAGTCTAGATGTGATACATGATCAGGGAAGAACACAAGAGAGGAGGGAGTGAGGGAAACTGGAGATATTTCAATAAAGCATTTGGATACAAACCTGGGAATATGTAGGTATTTACCTACATATCAAAACAGGGAATTGGAAATTCTCTATACTTCCAGAGACTCCCCCCCCCCCATTTTTGGATGAGCCCATAATCAGAAATGGAATAATAAAACTGTGGTAAAACTAATTCACAAACTTTGTCACATTCCACACCAACTTCTGTTTTCATTGACAGTTTAAAAAAATCAATACATCATCACCACATGAAATGTAAAGGCAATATTCATCCACTTCATTTATATCCTGCCTTTACCCCAAGATTGACAACTGTTATCCTAGAGGGTTAAAAAATGATCCATGGGCAATACGAATCTTATCTGGAAAGATTTTTTTTTTTTTGCATTACATTACTTATAACTACATTTGGCTTTTCCAGCATTGTGAAGCAGCTGCTTTGATGAGGGGAGTAAGTGAGCATTCTTTCTTGCTGTACAAAATGAAGGACTGACTCTATCATCTGTTCAGTATGCTTCTATTTGTATTATATCTATTTTACCAGAAATGTGCATTTGGGGTTACATGAATTTTAGCTCCTGTGATGATTCCAAAAGCAACCTGCTCCAGAGATAATGGTAGATGAGGCAGAATAAAGCACAAGGCGGTCAATGGTAGATGAGGCAGAATAAAGCACAAGGGATCTCCTAGAGCTGGTTTGCATTAACAGAGCAGCAAGTCCTCTTTTTTAACCAGATATTGGTTCATACACTGCTACCTCTGTTGTAGCTATGTAGGCTCAGCTTTGCTGACCCCTACTCCTCCTCTGCTCCTCTATATAGCTCAAATCCTTGTGATGCCACATGCCATATACTCATTCACTCATCTCTCCTCTATGAAGGAGGTCAGGCTGCCCAAGCAATTCTGTACCATCAAGTGCTACCTAGGGCAATCATGCCTTTAAAATACCACTATGTCTGCATTTCCTTACCCTTCCTTACTCTCTGGATTTCTTTGGGGAGGGTTCCACCCTATTAAATATAAAAGAAACAGTCCACAGTTAGATCTGACAGTCTGGTGTACAGAAAAACTAAGAAAACTAAGAGTTTCTGAATTAATGTTAACAGTACTATAGCAACAACATCAAGGAAGAACTACAGGAGCAGAGGTGTGCCACCTTTGCTTATGGCCACCTCTTTTGCTAGGAAATCTGAAGTGGAAGAATCAGAACTAACTAACCAGCTGTTTGGAGAACATGCACAATTGTTTTATAGTAATCTGGATCATGATTTAAACTTCCCATCAGCTTGAGCTGGCTAAGAAATTATACTCACTATGGAAAGAACTGAATCTTATTGTTTCATTTATCCACAGTGAATGTCAACTAGATGAAAAGGTCCAGCAATAGTAGTTTTGCTTCTGCAGGCACAGGAGACGCAGTTTTTAGTCCCACTGATTTCAAATACGCTCTTCCAATGCACTCAATAGGAATATAAAGGGCTTCATTGTGGCTGGATCCCGTCATACAAAAACTTATATCAGATCCCCTCTTCTTCTTCTTACACTACCAACTACCATAGTTCAGATGTGCTTACAATGGAAGAGATGGAGTCTTTAAGACTGCAGTCCTAAACACATTCATCTGAAAACTTAAGCCCTATGGAATTGTTTGCGAACTTTAGGCTAAAAGTCTGCATTTCATTTTAGGCTAAAACATAACCATTAGATTTTTTTTCCAGCTGAAAAAGTCCCTGTCATTGTGAGCAATTCAGGCATGCTCTATTCTGTAATACATTGGTCATGTGCAAAGAAGGGAGGAGGCGGCAGGGAATTCAGTGGATCTGCATGCTTGCCATCCTGAAGGAAGAAGAAATTCCTGGGAGACCCTGCTGAGTAAAATTGGGCAGTCCACTGAGATGGAAGCACAGCATTTCCCACTGTCCATCACTCTTGGTCCAACAGGCTACCATGATGTTGCCTTCCTGATAAGGACACATTTTTTCAAGACTGTGAGAGATGGATTTTGTACTATTAAAACTTTACACAACTTACTAGAAAAACTAGGGCCTGAAAAAGACAGACCAAATAGAGCGGCTTCTGGATGCTTTGGAAGTGTGGCATTTAGATGATGCATGCCCCCAAAGGAGCCGGAAGCCATTCTGAGGCTGTCTATGGCAACCCAAAGCTGCTGGCAAAAGCAGCAGATTTAATTCACTCCTGCCAGCGGCACTTTTGGGACCGCAGCAGCAGCTCACTTTGGGAGCGGGCCATCCAGTCACTGCGTAACTTTGCATATAAGATATGGAGTACAAGGAAGGGGGATTTTCCAACCACAGCAAATACTCCCAAGGACATTAGATGAACCAAAAGGAATCACTATGGGCCTTTGCAGACTGCCAGAAATAGTGCAAATTAAGTCCACTTTAACTGCCCTGGCTCAGTGCTAGGGAATCATGGGAATTTTTTTTTTCTGGGACATTGAGCCTTCTCTGCCAGAGAGCTCTGGTGCCACAATAAACTACAGTTCCCATGATTCCTTAGCACTGAGTCAGGGCAGTTAAAGTGGCCTCAATTTGCACTATTTCTGGCAGTCTGCAAAGGCCCATTTCCCCTTACCAACTTCAAGACTCCTTATCCATACCCAAATTAAATCCACTATGACATTTCCAGGCTCTCTAAAATGGAATGTGCGACAATTCAATGCTTCTTTGGTATTGACCTATTATGAGACACATAGATATATGGGCATAACAAGATCAGTTCCCATGTTAATTCAGGAATTAACTCACAAGAGTAAATAATCAAAGGGAAGGTGCACAGCTTAAGTAAGGTCTAATCCAGGGGTAGGCAACCTTTCTCCTTTAAGGGCCAAGGGACTTCAGCTCCCAGAATCCCAGGAGCTATTGGCCAATATGGGACTATTGGCCAACATGGCTGAGGCTTCTGGGAGCTGAAGTCCCTCGGCCCTTAAAGGGGAAAGGTTGCCTACCCCTGGTCTAATCACTGCTGTATAAAGTTACTGCTGCACATTAAAGGGATTTGACAAGTCAAATTTACATCCATACATTTGTGCCATCTGGAACAGAAATCAGTTACATGTAAACAACCAACCAACAAAATAAGAACCTATCCTAATCTGGTCCAATTAAGATGTATGGATTTCAGAGGGCAGTACATACAAAATAAACAATGCATCTCAGCTGGTATTTCATATTAGAAACCAAGGTTACATACCTACATGACTAGAGGATGGAGACAAACTCAGTTACACGTCTTGATGTGTTTCTGAATGTTGTAGGGACAGGTTTGGGTACATACAAGTCCAATCATCAGCTGATCTCTAAAACTAGTTTAAAACATCAAAAGGGGTTGTGGGGCCAAGAAGGAAGAACCTCTGCATTGTATCAACATACAGTACTATACACAGCACCAAAATATACCAAACCATTGAAGCATTGCCTTGTTACCAGTAGTGCACTGCTTCATATCCAGCATGAAATGAATACTATTTCACATACAGATGCTCCTTTTGTGCTAACGGGGTAACATATTACAATTAATCAAAAACTGCCTGTACATCCAGATTCAAAAAATGGACATAAATATTGAAACAAATTTGACACAGGTGCTCGTCCTTTTATTGCTGATAGTTTCCGTACTGGCCCTGTTAATCAATAACAAACATTGAAAGAAAGAGAAAGAGAGAGAGAATGAGAATATATACAGCCTTTCTGCAAATACACAGAGCTATATTTAATCACTAGCCCCAATTAGAACAGATCTACTGAATCAACTGCTGGATGGGTAAGGTCACACCTGTATAAATCCCACTGAGTGAATGAGTTTACTCTAGTCAGGACTAGCAATTGTTCTAAGCTACAGAGTATTAATGTTATAAAAACATTAATTTTACATACAAGTTTAACAATGCTATTTTCCACCAAGGAATCCAGGAAGAAGTAAAATGAAGATTCTAAGGTTGCAATCCATGAATTTTTACATTGGGGAAAGTGGAGCTTATTTCCAGATACGTAACAGAGGACTGAAATGTAAGTGTGATGGAAGTGATATGAGCCCATCATTCTCTACTTGGAAAACTATTATGTGGTGGCAAACTGTGTATTTGTTTTCATACCACTTCCAGTGTAAAATCAGTTACTTCCAGGGCTTTGTGTAAACATGGCACTCATCAAAAGTAGAAGTTTTGCCCAAGTGTCTCTCATTACCTGCAGCTGAGCCCAGTATAAAACACTGAGCGCTTACACTCACAAGGTTGCAGGAAAAGTTACAGGTTTTGTGAAATATTTAATTTTGTATGGTGTTTTATTGATGTTGGATGATTCTTAACTCCCTCTCCAACTTGTGTTGTGGAGAGGCTCAGGGGTCTGAAAAGGGCACAACTCCTTGCCCTTCAGTGGGCTACAATGTGCCTATCCTACTCTACTGGATTCACTTGTACTGCCTGGATATGTACTCTCTGCTGTGAGTTTGACACCCTAGATTCTTGGACTAAATAGATCAACTCCACCACCACCACCAAATTACAGCCCTTTTCAAACTCCAACAGAACATCTTGTAAAAGCACAAATCCCAGGATTCCACAGGAAAGGGCCATGAGACTTAATAGGGCATCACAACACTATAACTCTGTAGTATAGATACACTCTCACAGTAACCTGCGAGCAGGGGTAGGCAACCTTTTCCCTTTAAGGGCCGAGGGACTTCAGCTCCCAGAATCCCAGGAGCTATTGGCCAACATGGGACTATTGGCCAACATGGCTGAGGCTTCTGGGAGCTGAAGTCCCTTGGCCCTTAAAGGGGAAAGGTTGCCTACCCCTGCCTGTGACACTCCTGCTTTGCCTAGAAAGGAGGCCTTTTTCTACTTTCCAGCACTGCTCTGCAGTGGCACTCTGCCCCAAGTATTATATACTTCTAAGGCAGGGCAAAAGTGTAAGACCAATTCTCTCAACCTCTCTCCCTGTGGGCAGTATCCACCCATCTGTGCACCAAGATGCCTGTTTTGTTGGTTGCATATTGGCCAAAATGGGAATTGCAAGTGTTGTGCTCTCACTTCTGGTTGGTGTTTTGGCCAATATATGTCCCCTACACATCTAAGTATTTTCAGAAGGGTTCTGGGGGCATTTGGGGTAGTTCTTTGTCTTTTGCAATATTTGGGATGGTCTTTGGGTGTGGAAGTTTTGGGGATCAGGATGTTCAAGGAATTGCAAAAGTGGACTCTGGGGTCACTTGCTGCCTATAGGTTGCACTTTTTGCCCTTGGATTTTTCCCCAATTTACCTGCTCATAGCCATAAGGCCTCTGTTGCTGTGCTGATGGTCCTGTTTGAGAAGCTCTGTAACTTCCATACTGTTGCCCCTGGCCCTGTTGGTAACTAGAGTACTGTGATGAAGCTCCTTGGGCAGGACCTAGAAAAATAACATTTTGACAGACGTATGAGAGATGGAGATCACATATCCTGATGAGAGTCTTCCTTTAATCAGTAAGAAATAGGCAACTGCGGTCTTAACAGAAGGAACTGATGCTCCTTCATAGTGAGGAATCTCTTCAAACTTTGAAAGTTTACAGACATTCGAGCATCATGGAGGGAGAAAGGGTTATACTATAGACTATGTTAAATACAAAATTTACAAAATACAATATTTTCTCAGACTTTCAAGTACAGTATGTGCATGTGACCCCATTCTGGATTAGGACCACAGTGCATTACTGGTGGAGGTTTAAACTGCCCCTGCAGTTGGCTTTATTTTAAAATTCCCTATACTGTTGGACTTTCTCCATTTTTAACCAACCTCCCATGTGTTTATGTAGGGGAATTTTGAAATAAAAATCTGTTTTTTCCTCTCTGGGATATGAACGTTTAAAAAAGAAGAGTTCTTACAACTGATTCATATGTATTTTAATGTAGCATGTTGTTAAAAACAAGACACTGTGGTATAGTAGTTTGAGCAATGAATTAGGAGACCAGGGTTCAAATCCCTTCTTGGCCACAAAAACTAACTGTGTAACCTTGGGCAAGTCACACTCTCTTGGCCAGAGAAAGACAATGGCAAAATCTCTCTGAATAAATTTTGCCAAGAAAACCAAGGATAGGATCACTGTAAGTCAGAGCTAACATGAAGGCATATAGCAACATATCATCATCATCCCCACCTTTTTCCCAAATTGGGTTCAGAGACGGGTGGATGATAAGATGTACAGAGAACAAGACATCTGAGGAAAGATTGAAAGATTGGGCATGTTCACCCTGGTGAAGTGAGGATTAAAGGGTGACATGACTGCACTCTTTATGTATCTAAAGAGCTGTCACAATAAGGAGGGTGCAGGTTTGTTACCTGCTGCCCCAGAGTGTAGGTCCAAGTCTAATGGTTTTAAGTTACAGGAGAGTAGAAGTTGATGTAACATTAGAAGGAACTTCTTGACGATAAAAGTGACATGATGTAAGGATATTGGGGGTACACAAAAGGACATCAGTGGCTGCTGTTAGAGCTGAATTAGAAATTTATTCAATCCACTCGCAACCAAAAATCAAAGTGTTCAACTATTGGTGTAAAATCAACAAAATGGAGCCAGATAAACTACCAAAATTATGTCTCTTAGAAGAGTTACAATCCAATCGACAATCCTCTTGGACTATGCAAATAATAAACTTTACAAAGAGTTGTGGTCTCTCTGAATCATACTCAGTTAATGATCAAGCAAAAAATGGTGTGAGACAGAGAATCCTGGATATTGAGGCCCAAAAAGATATAGGGCCTTTGCAGACTGCCAGAAATAGTGCACATTAAATTGAGGCACTGCCCTGGCTCAGTGCTAGGGAGTCATGGGAATTGTATTTTTTCTGAGACATTGAGCCTTCTCTGTCAGAGAGCTCTGGTGCCACAATAAATTACAGTTCCCATGATTCCCTAGCACGGAGCCAGGGCAGTGCCTCAATTTAATGTGCACTATTTCTGGTAGTCTGCAAAGGCCTATAGCCACCTTAAGTAAGGTAGGAAACCTAAAATGGCTGAGCCAATATAAATGCACCTTCCAAAGAGCAAATTATCTAAAAATACAAATGCATAAACATCTAAGGGAGGTATTTACCCAAGCTAGAGTTGAACAGCTTGACACTATGGTAAGATATGGAAGATTCATTGGTATTCCATATAATGAGCGAATTTGTATCTGTGGAGAATGTGAAATTGAGGATTTAGCTCACATCCCATTCAAATGTAATTTGTATCATTAGGAAAGAGACCAATATCTTGGTCCCCACATGAAACGAACATTGTTTTAGGATACCCATGTTAGAATTCCATACTTTATGAGTGGTCAAGGTACAAAAATAACTAACAGCACAACCTGGTTTCTATATAAAGTGATAAAGTTGAGATTTAGATTTGTGGGAATGATTGGTGTAAACTGTAGGGGTGATGAAGAAATCTGATGTTAATAATATTGTATTCATTGTATTGTATTCATACTGTACTGTATTTATATGGTATTTTATTTACAATCATATGTACTCTACTATATTTTTAATTTGCTTACTGAATTTTTAGTCTGCTCTACTCTCTTTTGAGTTTTAGTGAAATGGCCTAAGAGTTAATCAATAAAAGATTGATTGATTGATTGATTGATTGATACGATGTAAGGGTCAAGAAGGAATTCAGATAGATGTTGTCCGGGTTAATTTTTATCCCACCATTTCTCCAAAAAGTAAGACAGGACTAACACAGATAACCAGTATAGCAAAATATGACAGTACAGATTTTTCTCACCATATCCTTGCTGTTGTCCTGGATAACTCTGTTGATTTGGGTATTGTTGCTGTGAATATGTCTGCTGTTGGGCAGCTCCCTGTTGGTAACCTGCCTGCTGCTGGCTGTACTGGGAATTTCCTAAAGACAGAAAAAATCAGTAGATGTGATTCTGATGCTGATCAAAATGCTAGATCCATAGATCACCTGTTCACATGGTATATCTCCATGTTCTGGTAAACACTTGTTTGGATTCCCCTAATGTGTTGTGGGAAAACCAGTGTGGTGTAGTGGTTTGTGCGATGGACTGTAATTGTGGAGGCCAGGATTCAATTCTCCGCTTGGCCATGGAAACCCACTGGGTGACCTTGGTTGAGTCATACACTCTCAGCCCCAGAAAAATCTGGGGCCTTAGGGTCACCATGAGTGGGAAACAACTTAAAGGCATACAACAACAACAACAAAATGTACTGTATTGAGGCCTCCTTCCATATTTACGGACGTGGACTGTACATCATATTCTGAGGTTATGTTAAGGCAGCCCCCTGTGAAGTGAAGTTTAGCAAGTAGCTACAGTAGTAAGTGCCTTTTAGATGATGGCACCCTGACATTATTTAAAACAATGTAACCAACAAGATGATTTCAAAGAGAGAAAAAACATTAATCAGTTAAAAGAAGACAGATTAAAACTTGCTGAAGTACTTTAAAACAATTCAAAACCATGTACATGTGTGGCTCTATATAAAATCAGTTGGGCTAGAAAGAGTCTTGTAAAACAATGTGTTTCCACTTGTTGTCAGAATAACAGCAGTTTAGCTGCCATTCATGCCTCTAAAAGGAAGGGTATTCCCTAACTTTCTGTGCATCATTGTGAAAGCTGGGCAGTGAAGAAAGTGAAAGAAAATCTATACACTTGAAACGTGGTGCTGGATGAAAGTTATATATTCACCAGGGGCTGCTAAAAAGACAAATAAATGGGCTTAGAGGAAATCAAGTCTGAACTCTCACTAGAAGTGAAGATGACTAAACTGAGGCTGTCATACTCTGGACACATCATGAGATACAGTGACTCACTAGAAAAGACAATAAGGCTTGGCAAAGTGAAAGGCAATAGGAAAAGAGGGAGACTGTATTACAGATAGATTGATTCAGTCAAGGAAGCCATGGCCCTGTCTTTGCATGACCTAAGCAGAGAAGTTGATGACCAAGGATCTTGGAGGTCTCCCATTCATAGGGTTAAGTTGAAGTCAACTTGATGGCAAGTAAGAGCAACAACGTGAGCTCACATGAGGTAGTGGTTTGAAAGTTAAACTACTACTCTGGAGACCAGGGTTTGATTCCATACTTAGTCCTTGGAAAGCCACTGGGTGATGTTGTGAGTCACACACTCTCAGCCCCAGAAAACCCTATGATAGGGTCGCTATAAGTTGAAAAGACTTGAAGGCACACAACAACAACAACAACAGCAAGAACAAATTCCATAACTGCGATGCTACAGCAGAAAACCCCCCATCCTGATAACTGGGGTGCCACAACAGAGAAAGTAGAGAGAATCTATTTGATGTTAAGTTTTATTATTTTAAATTGCTATTAGTATTTATGAGCCAGTGCAGTGTTGTGGTTTGAGAGCTGGACTAGGGTGCTGGTGACCAGAATTCAAATCCCAGCTTGGTCATGTAAACCCACTGGAGCAGATTAGCCTTATGCAATATATTGCTTACTGAGCTGCCCCACTTCAAACTATGGATAGGAGGGAGTGGATCTTTGATAATCTCCACCCTCTGATTACCATGGTCCAGTCTTTTCCCCCAAGATGCTAGATTCTCTCTTGGATCATACTTTTACTTAGTATCTGGATAGCGACTTGCAACTCCCTAGAGAAAAAATGGGATGATGAGGGACATGCCTGTGCTGTAAGGCAAGATCAGAACAGAATACAGTGGGCCTTCCACATCTGCTGGGGCACAGGATTCCCATGAAAGTGGGAAAACCACAAATAAAAAACCACATTTTTTAAACCAGGGAACACCTCTCTAGGAATCTCTGCTCCTCCAAATCTGTGTTCAACATCTGCAAAAAGATTACCATAGAATTACCACAGAATTGTGTTGGAAGACCTACAAATGCCCAGAGAAGTATTCTGTCTTGGAATCTCTAGATCTTCTAGTATGACTTCTGGTGGACATTGTCCATAGAGTTGTGCTGGAAGATGTAGAGTTTCCTAAAGAGAACATATTAATCAAATCCATGAAGTCAAAGTCACAAATGTGGAAGGATGACTGTACATGTGTGTGCCATGCGCATAGCCCAAGCATCATATGCTCTGTAAGCAGGGACTTAGCTACTTTGAGGAAAATGAGGGCACTGCCCTGCCAAATAAGAATTCTGCCCTCCCCAATTAAATTCTCCTTCAGTATACAAATTTCTAGCATTGAAGTAACTTAAACTATCCAAGTTGAGCATAAGCACCCAAAGAAAAAGGTATTAAAGACATGCAAACACAGCAAACAATAAGAATTCTAGGTGTAACCATTTTCAGCATCTCACTGTTTGCAATGCTAGAAGTTTGGGGACTGAATTTCATGGAGAAGGGGACAGAATTCTTATTTGGGAAGTAAATATCCTCATTATACCCCCCATCTCCACCCTGTTTAAGAAATCCTTCCACCATGGGTCTCCTTACCGCCTTCATAGTAGTGCTGTGTGGAATCCTCAAACGATCTGTCATAGCTTTGTTCAGAATAAGAAGACTGCTGATACGCATAGTCACTATGACCTAAACTCAGGTAGCAAAACCAGAAAAGAATGGAACATCAGAAATAGAGATTAAGAAGGAAAGCTACATATGCATCTAAAAACATATGATGATTACTCTGAAACCAAAAGGGAATGCATAAACTAAAAATATATCTGTAGAACTTTTATAGCTTCTCTCCCCAAATTCTAGAAATTGATGTATGTGCTGAACAGTTGAGAAATATTAGAGCTGCTCAGCCGCACCTTATGGAAGTGTAGATCCCCTTAGCAGAAGAGGGGGAAAGCATTAAATTTGGTTTAGATCTTTAGTGTAAAAAAAATAACCAAGCTGTAGCTTGCACCTAGATTAAACAGATAGGTGGATAAAAAGAGGAGCACTTAATAACTAAAATTAGAGGATAATGGATTTTTCTTTACACCAATCATCTCTGTTTTCTTGGATATTTTTTATAGCTGTTTGACCACCTTTGTTGCCTTGCCTGACTCCACCTTTCCCACCAGCAAAATTATTGATTTTATTTTGTTTTATATTCCACCCTTCCTCATAAGTGCTCAAGGTAGCTATGTACCAAATACCATAAGAACTACTAGATACACTGTTGGAAGGATCTGCTATGTTGGCAAAATAGCTAACATTGTGATATTGTTGGTGTTAGAATAATGGGTTTTAAGAGAAACACAGGATCATGCCATATAGTTGTTGGCATGACTTCATAAAAAGATTTTCCCCAGTCCCAATCTGCCATACTTATTATTTATATTTTTAACTTAAAAAAAAACTTTAACACAAATGCTAATTTCACAGATGGTGTCATATGAATGGTGGTACTTATTTATCTACTCCTTACTGGGTATTTATTTTCTCCTTCCTGGCTCCTGCCTTTGTGATTTCATCTCTTCTGTTCCCCATCTTGTAAAAATATACAGTAGTTATTTCCCCCTGATTCATCTACTGTGACCCCTGTTACAAGATCCCCTAATTGCTGTGATCTTGACCTAACCTGTTGGAAAATAACCTCCATTATCATCCAAGGTTATACTTTTCAGAGAAAAGGACTTAAGAATGTATATGTGTGTGCTGGCTTTCATTTCTAATTCCAACTTGGATAAAGTTTCTTGCAGTTCGTTGCCATTTGGAAACATATTACCCTACGCTCAGCAAAATTACCGTCAGGATAATATTGCTGGTTCATGGGCTCTGATGAACCTTGTCCATGACTGTACTGCTCACTGTAGTATTCCTCCTGGCCCATGTACTGCTGAGAGGAACCTACAAAGCAGAGTGAAAGGATCTCAGTCAGTCTGCAGTGATGCCAAAAAGAAACAAAAATACCACCTCTTAAAAAGCAAGTTATGCTCATCTTCCCTACTTTTTGGCTTGCCCCATACTTGATACCCAGAATAAAACCACCTTCCAACTTGGTTTCTTCCCATTAGACACTCTCTTTTTCTTATTTTGCTTTGCCCCAGAGTGCCTACTATTATAATTGTTGTAAATTTTCTTACTGTTTTAAATTGGTTTTAATTGAGACCTGTATTTATCGTATTTTTAAGGGGGGATATCATGTTCGCTTATATTACCTAGTTGCTTTTGTCGGGGTTTGTATTCGTTTTGGTTGTAAGCCGCCTTGATTGCTACGGCAAAAGGTGAGCTATAAATAAATAAATAAATTGTTGTTGTTGATAGATCTGGCA